>CAUYUJ010021677.1:103600-135480 GCA_963575745.1 Prorocentrum cordatum | reverse complement strand
CCTCGTCTTGGTCTGCCGTGCTCCTCTCGGTTCATACGCGCGGTCTGCCGTGCTCCTGTGGGGAGCACGGCAGACCACAGGAGCAAGGCAGACCACACAGGAGCACGGCAGACCACACCTCGATTTTTTGAGGATGTCTCGAGCGAAATGGCCGTGGTCTGCCGTGCTCCACACGGGAGCACGGCAGACCACCTGCTCATTTTCTGAGGACGTCCCGAACGAAAACGTCATTTTTGACATAAGAGGTTCTAAACACCTCTGTCGGCATCTCATTTTTTCGAGGATGTCTCGAGCGAAACGCTCATTTTTCATGCATACAAAAATTTTTGATATTTTTCAACATCCCGATTGTTTGAGGATGTCTCGAGCGAAACCGTCATTTTTGACATAAGACGTCTTAAACGATAACCTCCAACACCTCGATTTTTCGAGGATGTCTCGAGCGAAATGGCCATTTTGGGGAATCCGCCAATGAAAACCCCCGTGCAATCGCGCAACCCATAGATATAAAGATATATATATATATATAATATATATTATATATATATCTATATATATACTCAAGGATTCAGCCAGAACGTCACGCCCTGTTTCTCGTACCTCGAAGACGCTTCCCGTCATCCGCAACGAAACTCCCGTGCAGCGGCCGCAAACCCATATAGTTAAAGATTATATTATAAATATCATTATATATTATATATATATATATATTTATATATTTATATAGATAATATTTACCTCAAGGATTCAGCCAGAACGTCCCGCTTGCTTCTCGTACCTCGAAGACGCTTCCCGTCATCCGCCAACGAAAACTCCCGTGCAGCGGCGCAACCCATATAGTTAAAGATATATATATATATATATATACTCAAGGATTCAGCCAGAACGTCCCGCTTGCTTCTCGTACCTCGAAGACGCTTCCCGTCATCCGCCAGCGAGTTCCCCGGTGCGGCGCGCACCCCTTAGTTAGAGAAAATTGAGCCCCAGAACCAACGGTGCACGCCGGAGGCGCTTCCCGTCATCCGCCAACGAAAAATGGGAGCCTTTGGGGGTGCTTACTTCCCCAGAACCACCGGTACACGCCGGAGGCGCTTCCCGTCATCCGCGGCCGCGCCTGTGCGGCATTGGTTTGTTCAGTGAACGTGGTTTAGCTCGCGGGTGGGTCGCGGGTGGGTCGCGGGTGGGTCGCGGGCTCGCGGGAATGCAAAAGCAGCCCGCCGCAGGCGCCAAAAAAAATTGGTTTGTACACTGAACGGTTTGGGTCGCGGGTGGGCCGCGGGTTCTTTCCACCGGGAACGAATGCAAAAGATGCCCGCCGCAGGCGCCGAAAAATGCGGTTTGTACCTTCAGCGTGGTCGCGGGTGGGCCGCGGGCTCTCCACCTGAAACGAATGCAAAAGATGCCTGCCGCAGGCGCCGAATAATTTGGTTTGTGCCCTGAACGTGGTTTGGGTCGCGGGTTGGTCGCGAGTTGGTCACGCGGGGTGGGTCGCGGGCTCTCCACCTGGAAGGAATGCAAAAAAAGCCCGCCGCAGGCGCCGAAAATTGTGGTTTGTACCTTGAACGTGGTTTGGGTGAAAGGTGGGTCGCGGGTGGGTCGCGGGGTGGGTCGGGTGGGTCGCGGGTGGGTCGCGGGTGGGTCGCGGGTTGGTCGCGGGTGGGTCGCGGGTTGGGCCGCGGGCGGGTCGCGGGGTGTGTCGCGGGGTGGGTCGCGGGGTGGGTCGCGGGGTGACTCGCGGGGTGGGTCGCGGGGTGGGTCGCGGGGTGGGTCGCGGGGTGGGTCGCGGGTGGGTCGCGGGTGGGTCGCGGGGTGGGTCGCGGGTTGGGTCGCGGGTGGGTCGCGGGGCGGGTTGCGGGTGGGAACGACTACAACAAACAACAACAACAACAACAACAACAAACAACAACAACAACAATCACTTTACCCGAACGCTCAGTGTTCTCACCAGTGCCAGGGTTTTCATGCGACGCCAGCCAATACCCCCACTTTGTGGGGGGGCAGTGCAAGCTCTACCAAATATCCACACGACTCTTCGCCACCACCCACACCCAGCTTCCCGCCCTATGACGTTCGGACACTTCACTTCGTGGCCTGCGGACGACCGTGGCTACTACACTGGCGTGGCAACCTCACGGGCTCCTGGGGCAACCGCAAGGGATTGTGGCCCCTGGCAGGCGCGCGAACCCCGTTGCAAGAGCGTGCGAAAGTAGCTCGCGCGAGCTCATGTAACATAAATGTTGGAAAACCATTGTTTTTTTTAGGATTCGGACAGCGCGCGCGGGTGGAAATTTTGAAAAGTCGTGCAGGTGTTTTTCGAGGACCTACGGTGCGATTCGTGTGATTTTATGATGCGCGGTGCTAAAATTCTTAAGAAGCCCAATGGTTTTTGGAGATTTCGGCGTGCGCGCGCGAAGAAAAAACGAATGTGTCCCGCATGGTATTATTTGACAGGGATGATGGCCCTGGCAGGTGCGCAACCGTTGTCGCAGAAGTTCGAAAAAGTTGCTCGCAAAAGCCCGTTTGACAGAAATGTTTAAAAAGTGTTGGGTTTCCTACGAATCCGCAAGAGCGCGCGGGATGAGATTTTGACATTTTTTGTTGAAAAACCATTGGTTTTTTGATGTTTTTATGTTAAAATCGCTACGAACACTAAGGTTTTGGAAGGATTTCGTCTTGCGCGCGCGAATGTCCACTTTACCTTATTTTTTTGCAAGGGATTCTTGAAATTTGATTATATTAGAACAAGAAATGTCATTTTATAGTGTTTTTTGCAAGGGAAAGCGGGGGGGGAACAAAACAACCGGATCTTGATCACATCGAATTACCTGAGGCTTCCTCACGAAAATGATGAAAATGTAGCTGCGGCCTAGGCGGCGCAGGGGGGCCGTGCACCAGGGGTCCCAACAATAATTATTCTTTAGAATTAATAATGTTCAACGATAATCCGCACCGCGGAATTCCACTTCAGCCACGCACCCAGGGACAGTGAATGACCGTTCGGCCCCCTCACTCTGATACATATATATATATGATCCAGGGTCGAGGGCCCACCGGCCCCGCCCCCCCAGATGGTATGGTCCCAGGATTCCTCGGGCCCCCCCCCCAGATGGTATGGTCCCAGAGACGACGACGACGACGACGACGACGACGACGACGACGACGACGACGACGACGACGACGACGACGACGGCTGCGACGACGGCGACGACGGCGACGACGGCGACGACGACGGCGACGACGGCGACGACGACGACGACGACCACGACGACGACAACGACGGCTGCGGCGGCGACGACGCCGGCGGCGGCGGCGACGACGACGATGACGACGATGACGACGGCGACGACGACGATGACGACGACGACGATGACGACGACGACGAGACGACGACGACGACGACGAGGACGACGAGGACGACGAGGACGACGAGGACGACGACGACGACGACGACGACCTCTGAACCACCACAGCACCACACCACATCCACAGGGGGGGGGGAGGGGGGCACCGCAGTGCAACACCACGCCACGCCCACCTCTGAACCACCACAGCACCACACCACATCCACAGGGGGGGGGGGAACCGCAGCGCAGCACCACGCCACGCCCACAGGGGGGGGCGGGGGGGACCATCGCGCGGGGGGGGGGCCCAATGGCATCAGCATTGGGGGGGGGGGCCCAAACCCTGGACCATATATAGATAGTGTGTACATTGGGATCGACTATGAGATGGATCGTGAGACCGATGGATAATGATATTGATTTGGATCGGTTGTGAGATGGATGGTGAGTCGATTGATAAAGATATTGATCGGTAGATAGTTGGTCTTGATGGTGTGGTGCAATTTTTTTGCCCGCGCAGTGTTTGCGGGCATTCCGTCCGCTAATGTTCCGACGATTGTAATGTTGATCGTGAGATTTTTAGGTGGACCGATCGATTGTGAGTTGGACGGTGAGACCGATTGAAACTGAGACTGATCGGGATCGGTTGTGATATGCATGCGTAGTGAGACCGATTGATAGTGCGATTGATCGATGCTTAGGCTCGAGCCCCTCTCAGGGAACATCCAAGCTGCTCGCCTGAGGCAGCCGGGCGGCTTCCCTTTCCTGGGGGCACCGCGCACGTGCCCACCCCGATCCTATGCCCATGCAGGGCGTCGTTGTGCGTTGTCGCGACGCTCTGAGTGGGGCTCTTGGACGTTTTTGGCCTCGGGAGGCCACCGGAAGCCTCCAGGGGACTTCCCCAGGTGTCTTCCAGGGGCCGTGCAGGGCAGGCGAGAGGGTGGTATGCTTCCTGCCTTCCCTTCTAGGGCAAGAGAAGGCCCGTTTCGATCCGATCGCTTCGATTCGACATCGATTCCAGCTGGTCCGATACGATGGGAGCTCGGTACCCCGACGATCAGGTGCGGCTTGGTATTCTCAGGAGAGGAATAAAAACAGAGACACAATGAATCGTCGATTCCTAGGAAAATATTGGAAAATATGGGAAGTGGGGGGGAAGACAAAAACCCAGAAAATATAGGAAAATATGGGGAATATTTTTATTTGTGTGTATTTATTAGTGTGTCCCAAGGCCCCTTCATATTCGCAGGGTCGTTGTTGTGCATGTTGGCGCAGCCGATCCGATCCGATGCCGGATCCGCCCCGGTGAGGCCCGATCCGACGCGCGCCCCGACAGGATCCCGTTTCTCGATTCGATTGTTCTTGCTCACGCAAGGTGGGCCAGGCGTCTGGAAACCCATGCGCAGACCTGATCGGACAAGAACGGGAAGCGCCGCTGTAGTCAAATGGGCGTATTGGGCGAAGAAGAAAAGGAAGGCGAGGACAACGAGGAGTCGATGACGAGGACGACGTGGCGAACGTGAGGATAGCGAGGAGGAGCATGAGGACAACGAGGAGGAAGAGAAGCACAAGGACGAGGACGAAGAGAACGAGGGCTCACGCAAGGTGGGCCAGGCGTCTCGAAACCCATGCGCAGAACCGAGTCTGGGACTCCCAGGAATCTCGACCTGGAACGGGCCCCCCCGAGCCGCTCTTCGAGGCGGGCATGTCCCTCCACAGGAGGAGTATTCAAAAATGGTCCATGAGTAGTCTGGGGGCGATAGTGCCACCAATTTTGACTTTTTTCGACTATGTCTCAACTGTTTTCACGTGTCTCCCAAAATCTGCCTGCAGGAGGACATGCCCGACCCAAGCCTATATCTCCCTCTGCGCGGCGCCGCCCCTTGGAAGGACGGCCACGGACGGCCAGCGAGCGCGTCTCCCCACTGGCGCGCGGACTCCATCAGGGGGAGTCTAGCGCCGGCCCCCGAGAAGCCCCCAAGCATCTGGCATTGCCACGAGAGCTAGCAGCAAGCCACCTCCCTCTCCTGCCTCCTCCCTCCTCCTCCTGCCTCGTCCCTCCTCCCTCCCTCCTGTCTCCTCCCTCCTCCTCCTCCTCCTCCTCCTCCTCCTCCTCCGCCTCCCTTCTCCTCCCTCCTGCTCCTCCTCCTCCTCCTCCTCCTCCTCCTCCTCCTCCTCCTCCTCCTCCTCCTCATCATCATCATCATCATCATCATCATCATCATCATCATCCTCCCCATGCACATCCTTTCTATGTTAGACTAACATTTGGTGCAAGGCCTGTTGCGTCTGTCCTACTCCTCGTCCAGCGGCAAACGACACTTGTTTGCTCCCGCCCCGTTTCAGCCGACCCTCAGTTGAGGGCCTCTGAGATGTCGGCAGGCCAGTGCCTCAGGTGAGGAGCGCGAGCAGCAGAACTATGCTGGAAATTCTCGTGGGAGTCGAGGCTACCGTTTCCCAGAATTCCGAGCAAGGTTTTCGATCAGGTTGACGGTTGCGGATTTTATGGGCTCGACTCGATTCGGCTCCGTCGTCCGCTTGGGCCGCTCCTTGGAGGGACCCCCCCGCTATCCACGAGGCTGGAGGGCTGACCCACGTCCCGTCCGAGCTGAGTGTCAGCTGGTACGCATCGCCCGTCGCTCCTCCGATCGAAGAATAAAAACGGTATAAGCATACATTGTCGGCATTCCGCGCGGATTTCTTGGACTTGCTTTGGGCCCCCCTGGCGCCGCCCCTGGCGCTCTCCGTGCACAAAGGAAGGGGGTCCAGCGCAGATGCAAGCAATCCGCGCGGAGCGCAGAAAGCTTACGTTTATGTTTTTTTGTGATCGTCTGTCCTACCGATCGGGTGATTTGGTGAATAATTTGGACTGTTGCGGTGTCCAGTTCTTGGACGTTCTCGCGGGAAGTTCAGTGAACCTGATCGCTTAGATGAAATTGTGGTCGTAACAAGGTTTCCGTAATGAACCGCGCGCGCCCTTCGCCGCCAGGCCGCCAGCTGACCGTCAGCTCTGACGTTGGAACATTTGCAACATCGCGAAAATCGTGACAAGAGCCCTATACAAGATATGTCTGCACCATTTCTCGAGCAAGACTGATCCGTGAGCGCCCCGGGGCCCGACACCAGGCGACAACACTTGCTGCGAAACAACAATTGCAACGCCACCCGACGACGACGACGAGAGGCGACGGACGACGGACGCGACGGACGACGGACGACGACGACGACCACGACGACGACTGACGAGGACGACGATGGACGACGGACGACGGACGACGAACGACGGACGACGGTCGACGACGACGACGACGACGACCCACGAGGGCAACGACGACAGACGACCGACGACAGTCGAGGAGCGCACCCCTCGCCGCAAGGCCCCCCGCCTTCGGCGCCGGTGCCGGCCCCTCCCCTTGGGGCAAGGGGAAGCGACATCACAGCCACTAGGGTGCGCGCCTCTGCAGTGAGGGCCCATGCCAAGAAACACCCTGCTTGCCTCCAGGGTGCCCTGGGTTTCTGGGGGTTCGATGGTTTTGCGACGGAAGGCGTGGCGCTTCCACGCCAAGAATCGGTGGACGTCATGGGTTCTCAGGGTTGCCTCCGCTGTGGGGCGTGCACCTCCAGCGAGGAGGGCCACGATGCCTCACCGAGCTGGGGACGGGGGGCAGGAGGAGGAGGAGGAGGAGGAGGAGGAGGAGGAGGAGGAGGCCTCCCGCTGGCGGTCCCAGAGCCCCCCGACGTCATGATTGGTTCACGACGTCGATCCCCAGCGGTCTGGACCCAGTCCCCGGGACTGGCTTCTCATCCCGAGCGTCGTCTGTTGCCGGCCCGAGGGCCGGCACAAGGGCCCAATGAGGCCGAAGATAGCAAAACGCCTCCACGGGGAGCTTTCCAGAAAGGGGGTCTGGGGTCCCTGGCGGTGGTGGTGTCGCTTGTCCTTGTCAAGCAGTGGCGAAGCGTCCCAGCTCGCCTATAGCCCTACCAAACAACGTTCTAAGAGCCTTTTGAGGTTTCCACGACATGTTCTCGGAACATTTCTGGCGGAGGCTCTCTGGTTTGAGCACATCGGGGATGTGTTCTGAGAACACTGCTTTGTTCTTAGAACATTTTTGGGGTTCTAAGGACATTCTGTGGTAGGACTATTAGGAATGCCAGGACGGTCGGTCCCTGCTCCACCTTGCCCCCCCCCCCCCCGGCGGGGGGGGGCCACGGCGGCGCCGCCCGCCCGTGGCGGCGGCCGCTGGGCGCCGCGCCCCCCGCCATGTCCTACGACGCGCCGTACGCCGTCGAGAGGACCGCGGGGGCGGGCTCGGGGCCGGACGAGGAGCCCGAGGAGGAGGCTCCTCCTCGGTCCGCGGTTCTCCCTCCCTCCTCCGCGGTCCTCGGATCCTCGGACCCTCGCTCCCCCTCCGAGGGGCAGGCCCAGGCATGCGGCGCCCTGTTTTTTTTCGGGGGGTGGGGGGGGGGTACGGATACCGCTGCGAGGTGTTCGGGCAGTTTCGCTGGGGTTCTCGTCGGCTCTCCATCCTCGGGTGTGCTCTCCAGCAGCTGCGCCTCGCCGATAGCGTCCCGGGCGTGCCAGGACTGGAGACCCGAGCTCTGATCCGGAGACTGCCAGTACCGAGAACGCTACCCTTCCCTCGTTTTCGCCTTTTTGGGTCTCTTGGGAGGCCCTCGTCCACGTAGATCGAGCGTATTGACAAACATCAAGACGAAGGTTGTTCAAGCCTCCAGGGATGGACGAGGCTTCCGGGGCCGCCAGGGACCCCGCATTGATTGTGCGACGGGCAATTGCAATGCTGAGTGTACCAAGCTTGATGTACCGTGCCAAGGGCTGTGCTGTGCTGTGCCGTGCTGAACTGCTATGTGCCATGCCGCGATTGTGCTCTACAGCGTTGTGGGTCGAGTCCTCCTTAGCATCCGAGTCCTGACCGAACGGATCTGGATCTGAAGCTTGGGCTGAAGTGGAAGCATGGATCACGTTCAATCAACTCGACCTCCAAAACAGACTCAGCTCGGAAAAAGGAACGACACGACACGGGGCACAGGCTCACGGACCCGCCACAGTATGTGCCAGGGGCTCAATGGGGGATGCGCCAGGGGACGTGTCAGGGGACGTATCAGGGGACGTGCCCTGGACGTCTCAGGGACCGACCACGGGACGTGCCAAGGCGCGTACCATGGGGCGGCCAGAGGACGCCATGCCAAGGGCCAAGGGACGTTTCACGGGGCGCGCCACGGAACGGGCAGGGGAAACGTCGGGGGACGAGCCAGGAAACGCAACAAAGGACGAGCCCTGGAACGTGCCACGCCGAGTGGCGTGCTAGGGGACGTGCCAGGGCACGTCACGCCAGAACGTCGCAAGGGACGCGCCAGGGGACGCGCCAGCGCGCCAGGGGACGCCCCACCTATTGGCGGGGTTGGACTGCGACGCACTCTTTTGCGACAAGTGTCTCGCTCGAGACATCCTAAACACATCCTCATGTTAGAAATCAGCCTGGGCGACCTGTACGCGTGAAAACAAGCGTCTCGTTCGAGACATCCTCAACACAGTCCTCATGTTTGACATCCGCCTTGGCGACCCGGACAGGTGAAACCAAGCGTCTCATTCGTGACGTTCTCAATAACACCTCATGCCAGACAATTGCCTGGGTAACCTGGACGCGTGAACACAAGCGTTTCGCTCGAAACATCTTGCCCACATCTTCATGCTGGACATCCGCCTGGGCGACCTGGACACGTGAAAACATTCGCTTCGCCCGACGCATCGTCAACACATCCTCATGCTAGACATCCGCCTGGGAGACCTGGACACGTGAAAGTACGTTGGTCGCTCAAGGCATTCTCAACACAACTTCGTGTTGGACGCCCGCCGGGGCGACCTGTGGGCACGCGAGAACGAGCGTCTCGCTCAAGACGCTCTTTGCACCTCCTCGTGCTAGACATCTGCCTGGGCGACCTGGACACGTGAAAGCAAGCGTCCCCCTCCGCCAGCTTCCCCGAGGTCCGTGCGTGCCTGAGGCCCTGGTGGCCGCGGATGAGGTCCTGGGGCCCGGCCCCGCGCCGCCAGGGGAACCACCAGACGGGCTCGAGGCGTTCAGGGAACGAGAACAGTTCCTTCTCATCCTCCTCATCTTCCCCCTCCTTCCCCTCCTGCTCCTCCTCCTCCTTCTCTTCCTCCTCCTGCTCGTCCCCCGGGGCTCGCTCAAGCGCGGGGCGGCCGCCCATACAGTGGAGGCCCATGCCAAGAAACACCCTGCTTGCCTCCAGGGTGCCCTGGGTTTCTTGGGTTTCGATAGTTCTGCGATGGAAAGCGTGACGTTCCCGCACCAAGAATCATTGAACGCCTGGGGTCTCAGGGTTGGCTTTCTTGTGGAAGGTTTCTGTGGAGTGGCCTCCACTGTACCGTCAGCTACCCACGTGGCAACGGTCTGTGGTGCCCAGTGTGGGGCCACCACGTCGGGGGAGGAGAGATTGAGCGGGCGCTTGAAGCTCAGTCCGGCAAGTCCGGGACCGTTTTCCAGCCCTGCCACCAGGGCTGACCAAAAGCGGAAGGCCGAGCTGGTGCGGCAGGGCTTCGACCCCAAGACGAGGGCCTTCTAGCCTCCTGCTGCAAGGTGGAAAAGGTATTGTCCACCCTGCACAAGTGGGCTAGAGGGCCTCGTAGGAAGAATTTCCTCATAATTCAATTCAAAGTGATAGAAATTCACAGGAACTGGTCCATGTCGAGATCTCCGACGTTTGGTGAAAGTTTAGGGTCTCATTCTTGGGTGCCGAGCTCACCTCTTCCTCAGGCTTCGCCTCCCCATCCGCCTGCATCTGCGTGGGTGCTTATGTAAGTCGTACAGGGTCTGCTGGCTCTCATGCGGACCTCTGTCGGCCTCTCCCTCCCCATCCAGCCTTCCCCCCGCTCCTCCTCCGCGCCCCCGTCCTCCCTCTTCGGATGGAAGTCTTGGGAGGTCAAATTCAGATTTTGCCCTGGTCCGAAATCCGGCTTGATACGGTTCAGATCCCGCTTCATCTGGCCTAATCCCGCTCAATCCTGTCTAATCCGGCTGACTCCGAGGCCCATGCCACCGCAACAGCTTTTTCATGGGGCTTCATCCTCCTCCATCCTTCCGCTCCGACGGCCTCCCAGCAGCTGCCCCTCCCAGCCTCCCTGCTTCCCCCGCCCCCTCCCCTCGCCTCCGCGGCGCACGAGCGAGCCTGCCCTCCCACCAGGGGTGGAGGAGGCGCGGAGCCGACGCGGTCGCCCCCAGTGCCATTGGCCCCCTTTTCGGCCCTCTGCCAGACAAGGGCCCGGGCCCGCGCGCTCTCCTCGTGCCCGGGCAGGGGAGCCTTGAGACGGGTCGGCGTCACCCCATCATACTTCTACTGTACGCGCGTCGCCCCCCCCCCCCCCAACTCCTGATATTCTAATTCGTATGATTCCTCCTCCGCCTCCTCCTCCTCCTCCTCCTCCTTCTCCCCCTCCTCCTGCTCCTCCTCCCCCTCCTCCTCTTCCTCCTCCTCCTCCTGCTCCTCCTCCTCCTCCTCCTCCCCAGGGGCGACGCTCGCACCGAGAAATCTTGTAGTACATGCGTCGTGGCGGGCGCTTTCTGGCCACGCCGCTCGGGAAACGATATACTACAAGATGGGTACACTAGATGTTCGGGTCGGGCACGCGCCCCCAAGGAGGACATATAGTATCAGTATGTCCATGTGCTTCGATGTTCTACCGTTTGCAATCGGTTGTCCTGAGGTTTGTCCATGGAAGATCGACGTTCCACTTCTTGGAGAAAGGGGCCTCGTTCCTTATTTGGGGTCCCTTGGGTCAACGCCCCGACGGTACAACCTTCTGCGGGAGGACTCCCAGCTGATTGCCGCTCTACCTCCCGATCCCCCTCTCCGTCGTCCTCGTGCCCCTCCTCCAGCCTCCTCTAGGGGGACGAACAATGACAGAACATGAAAACTCGGAGGTCCGCGCGGATTCCTCGGGTCTGCGCTGGACCCCCTCCCTGGCGCGCGGAGCGCGCCACGGGCGGCGCTGGAGGCGGCGCTGGAGGCGCCGCCGGGGGGCCCCAGCGCCGATCCGAGAAATCCGCGCGGACCTCCGAGTTTGTGTGTTTACGTCACTGTTCGTCCCCCCTACAGCACCGTTTGCCCTCCCCCTCCCCCGGGAGGGCGAGAGGGGAGGGGCGCCCGCGGGGCAGGCGGCCGACGCCGCCGTGGGGCAGGCCGGAGGGCCCCTTCGGGCGCATCCTGACGGACGTCGGGGTCGACGGCGCCAGCTACATGGACCGCGGCGGGGCTTCCGCGGGCGTGCGTGGCGGCCGGCGGCGGCGGCGACGAAGAGCAACGAGCGACGACGACGACGACGACGACGACGACGACGACGACGACGACGACGACGACGACGACGACGACGACGACGAGCGACGAGCGACGAGCGACGAGCGACGACGACGAGCGACGAGCAACGAGCGACGACGACGACGACGACGACGACGACGACGACGACGACGGCGAGCGAAGAGCGACGAACGACTGCGACGACGACTGGCGGCAGCGAGGGCGGTGACGACGTCTTCGCCTCGGAGGCGTCGGGGCGCGGCTGCAGGCTCCTCGTCGGCACGGCGGGGCGCTTGGCACCGCTCGGACGTGTGCATTTTGTCTTCCGGCGAGGGGACCATCGCGGAGCAGCCCTGATCCTTTGGCGAGAAAGCCACGCACGAAAACCGAACAAAAAAACACGGGGAATGGACGTCCGAGCCACGGCTGGGAGGGGCCCGCGGGGCCGCCCCGAGCGGCTCTCCAGCGCGCCAGGGGGCGCGCCACGAGGCGCCGCCAGCGGGGCCCAGCCCCCGATCAGTGAAGTCCGCACGGAGCCCCGACGTGTGGTATGCTCACGTCGGTTTGTGCTGCTCGACGAGTGGCGGCGACGACGGCTGCCCAACGTCGAAAGAACAGGGGGAGGAAGGAGGAAGGATGTGGAGGCAGGATGAGGAGGAGGAGAAGGAGGAGGAGGTCGAGGAGGTGGAGGAGGAAGAGGAGGAGGAGGAGGAGGAGGATGAGGACGAGGAACGAGGAAGGAGGAAGGATGTGGAGGCAGGAGGACGAGGAGGGAGGATGACGTAGGACGGAGGATGGGAGAGCCAGTCCGAGCGAGCGCTGGCACAACCCCGCTCGCTGCCGCCCGGCCCTCCGCCGGAGTGCGCCCCGGCCGCGGCGAGGCAGGGAGGGGCCGCCCCTGGAGGGTTTCGAGGGGCGACGAGTGCTGTCGGAAACTGGAGCATAGACATCACCAGTGGCGGGCGGCTGCTCAATCCCGGGACCTATTTTGGGGGCCGAGGACGACGCTGGGGTGGTGTGGTGGATATTTTTGTCCCGATGTCCCGGGGAAACAACAAAACATGTATACACCAGGGTCCCGTATACACCAGGATCCGCTCTCCAGTGCAATTTCCAATGCAGGCCCGTAAGAAGCGTCGGTGTATAGAGTTCGGTTCCCTATGTCGGAGCCCCGTCGGTGCGCTGCCCCGGCCTGGACTCGAGCAGTGGCGTGGCGTCCCAGCTCGCCTGCAGGCTCACCAAAGAACGGTCTAAGACATTTGTCTTGGCATCGCTCGGACGTGAGCGTTTTTTCCTCGACGAGGACCATCGAGGAGCATCCTGGATCATTTGGCGAAGAAAACACGCGCGAAGCCGAACAAAAACAGGGAACGGACGTCCGAGCGATGGCCAGTTGTGTGGTGTGCACGAAGTGATCTCAGTACCGGTCTGCCGGAGACCGTTTTGCTTCGATGCATCGGCTTTATGGCCTACGCACGTGTTCTATTGCTCCGAGAGCATCCGAGAGTTCTGCGAACATGTCGGTGTGGGCCTACAGGGATGCCGGGACGGCGTGTCCCTGCTTTGGACGAGGAGGTGGAAAGGTGGGGAACGAAACGTTTCTCATGCGAAAATCAGCAGCATCAGCCTCAATAGCATCCGCATCAGCATCCGCATCCGCATCAGCATCTTCTCTGCTCCTTCTCGGCGTGGACGGCAGGTGGAAAGTCAGAAGAGGGAAAGGTGAACCTCCTTTGATCCCCCTCGGCGTGGACGAGAAGGTGGAAAGGTTTGAAACATGCCCCCCTACCACGCGGGCAGTACCCTGAACAGACCCCCCGAGACACCCATCGACAGGCACTCAGGACGCCCCGAGCATGACTCAGTTGCCAGGCAACTCGTCGCCCTCATATGCCTCTCTTGATGTTGGAAGCTCCTTTGATCCTTCTCGGCATGGGCGAGAAGATGGAATGTCAGAGGGAGAAAAGTACTGAATCCGCTACCCCTGTCTCGGTATCGCTTTTTTGGGCCACCTTGGAGGACCTCGTCGCCACTGCTGGATTCGCCTAGAAATCCTTGTCAGAACGCACTCCTGGAGTGGTCCGGGTAGTAGGAATGCGTCTTCTTGGGGGGTCTGGCGATGGCCCCGGTTTTCGCGTACGCCCCCCCCCCCTCTCCCCCTTAGGATATCTTGACCTTGTCGTTCAGGGGGTGCGCAGTAGTACTGCGCGCGGGCATACGTGGGGTTTCCCACAGTGGAAAGAATAGGCTCTAGCGGCATCCTTGTCTTTTGGTTCCCCCATAACAGTGGGCAACGAGACAGTTCTGAGGCCCGATGTAGAGTCGAGGAGTGCAGGTTCGGTGCTGGTGCATAGACGGCGTTCTCCCAGGCGTCTGCCGACCTTCGTCCAAACCGATCCTCTCAGATCTTCCTCAATCCTCCTGCCACCCCTGGATCACCAATCCCCTCCTCGGTTTCCTTCGTCCTCGATCCTCCGACATCCGACCTCCACCTCGACCACCATCCTCTGCTCTGATCGTCCTCCTCCTCGACCCTCCTCGATCCTGCCACCTCCTCGGATCGGCGGCGAGCCGAGGGGGGGAAGTGAGATAAGGGGCGGGGCTTCCAAGAAGGCTCGGCGGTTCCCCAGCCTCCTGAGCAGTTTTCGAATCGAGCTGCCCCCGCAGACACCACAAAGCCTCTTCAGAGGGCGCGAGGGCTTCTGAGGAGCCCCCGCCGCCTCCAGAGAGGGCCCTCTCCTTCTCGCTCTTCCCCCCTCGCTCGCCGCCGATCGACTCTGGGATGCCTCCCCGCGCGCGGCGCGCAGGACGGCCACCTCGCCTACAACGGCGCCCTCGACACGCCGAAGCGGCCGCTCGCCGTCCCCGCGCGCACGCGCCGACCACCCCCCCCGCCTCCTGGGCCGCGCGCAGCGGCGCGGCCCGCGCGCGCGGGGACGCCCGTGCCGCCGTCCAGAGGAGGAGGCGGAGGACCAGAGGGTTCCAAGGGGAGTTTTTGGGGAGGTTTTCCAGGAGGGGTCCCCTTAGGGACTTCGCACCCCCCCGTTTTGACGAGGTTCCGAGGTCCCTGGGGGGCTCTTTGGAGAACCTCCTCCTCCTCCTCCTCCTCCTCCTCCTCCTCCTCCTCCTCCTCCTCCTCCTCCTCCTCCTCCTGTCGGGGGCGACCAACAGGGGGATGCTGACTACAGGCGACCCGCAGAGTAAGGATAGGCATCTCTCCCAAGGGTACGCTTGCATCCTTGCTTCCTGGGTCCATCCTGGGACACTTTCGTTGGCCGCGCCCCGCTCGAAACGCTTCGAAATGGGCATCCAAGGCCCTTGCATCCTCATAGCGCATCCTTGTTCTACGGGTTGACTGTAGGGGGGGGGACATCATGGCGTGGGCCATGATATTTTCTCAGATTTGATGGGTGGTGGCCACTGCATTCGGGAAACGGGTCCCGAGCAGAGCAGCACGCACCACGACCACGCCGGCGACGACGGCGACGACGACGACGACGACGACTACGACGACGACGACGGAGACGAAGAGCGCAGACGATCCGCACCAAAGCACGGAGTCGGGAAAGTACCCGCCTTGCGGGTTTGGTTAAACAACGCATCGCTCAGCGGTGCTGCAGCTTCCCCTGAGCACAGGCCCCCCCCCAGAGCATCAGCCAGACAAGTCAGGTTTGCACCCTCATGCCTTGCTGGACTCTGGGCGCGTTTCGGCACCCTTTCGCCCAACCTCGGGCGGCCAACTGGAGGGTAATGACTAGGGGGGTGGACATCATGGCGTGGGCCAGGATATTTCCTCAGATTTCGTGGCGCCTCTTCTTATTTCAATACGTCCCTGCCCCCCCCCCTGTGCCGCGCACGTGCCGCCAGCCGTGATTTGCGCCCCCCCCTCTTGGACGCCCCCCTCTTGGCTGCCCCCGATCCAGGCCTCCTAGATGGGGTTTGAGTAGATGGGGTCGGGTCGGCGGATCGCCCCGCATCGCCGATGCATCGACTGTGCGGCTCGATGTGGAGCCCGTGTGTGCACACGTTTTCCCCCACTGACGTCGGCGATGCATCGTCGGCGTCGCACGCGCATCGCCGATGCATGGCCGATGCCTCGCCGATGCATCGGCGATGCATTGGCGATGCGACGCGATCTTCCGACCCCGTCTACTCCGACACCATCCAGGAGACCTCTGAGGATCGGGGGGCTCGTAGAGGGGAAGGGTTATCCGTCCGCTGGGGGTACAGGAGGCCGGGGCTGGGGGAACGGGCCCGGCCTGCTGCTCCCGTGGGGCGCGCTGCCTCCTTCCAGGGGCCGTCCGGGGCGAGTTTCCCTGCAACCCCACTTTTGACCCTACCCCACCTCTGTGCCCCCCCCCCGGGATGATGAATGGACCCCGCGGGGCGCGAAACAATATAATTATATTAGATATGAGATTAATGACGTCGTCGTCGGCGGCGGCGTCGTCCTAGATATGAGATTAATGACGTCGTCGTCGGCGGCGGCGTCGTCCTCGTCATCCTCGTCGTCCTCGTCTTCGTCCTTGTCATAGTCGTCCTCGTCGTTCTTGTTGTTGTCGTCGTCGTCTTCGGATACATCGGGTCTACGAAACACCCACCCCATGGGACAGCCATTGTCGTCGTGGGCGTCGCCGTCGTCTTCGTCGCCGTCGTCTTCGTCGTCGTCTTCGTCGTCGTCCATCGTCGTTCTCGTCGTGGCATCCGCAGTGCGGCGTCGTCGTCGTCATCGACGACTACAGCGGGCATGCGCAAACCCCCCGCCCACCCCCCAGGAGCATCCTCAGTGCGTCGTCGTCCGCCGTCGCCGTCGCCAGCGTCGTCGTCGTTGTCGTCGTTGTTGTTTTCGTCGTGGGACATTGTAGTGGAGGGGGGGCGGGATGGAAAAGGAGAAAATGGGAGCCCTCTTTCCGCCTGCCTCTACCGCTCCTCCTCCCTCTTTCCGCTGTTGCTTGTAGCCATGTCGGTGCCGCCTGCCAGATGCGGCGCCCCTTCCCCCCGCCATCCCTTTCTCTTTTTTTTTTTGGGGGGGGGGGGGCAATTTTGGCCCAACCGCCCCGCCATAGCGGAGGCGCTGACGCCCTCCTCCGCTGAAGCGACGCCGCTTGCGTCGCGCCTGTCGCCTTCCAGCTGTCGGCCTAGTGTCGGTGGCAGTCACCGGCGCCGCCGCCGTGTGTTTCCAGTTGGCGGGTGCGCCCCCACCCCCCTCCGCGATTCACCCGAACAGGGGATAATTTGTAGTCGTGCGCCCCTCTTGCTATCATGTATATATCGCGCTGCATGGTGCCGCCTGGGATGTCGTCACCTCCCGTCCGCGCTGAACTGGAACATCGTCGGCTTTCCTGATGCCGCATTTCCGCTTACTCGTGAAGTGCAGCTTCTGCCTCAGCCCTTTAGTGCGGCCGCGACGCCGCCCCGCGCCCTCTGCCAGGGGTAGCGCCGGCTGGCCCCCATGGTCCCTGTTTGCGTACGTCATTGTTTGTTGGTGACGTGTGTTTACGTCCTGGTTCGTTTCCCCATTTCCTTGCCTTGCAGCCGGACCGAGGTGTAAGATTGAGGTCGGCCCGGAGAGGGTACCCTAATGTTGTTTGTGCTTGGCGGGCGTTTCTGTGCACTTTGTGCATCCCAGGGAGTCCCCTTGGACGTTCTGTTTGGTTTGGCCGACGGAGGGCTTCGTGTTCTTGAAGGATGTTTTTGCCGGCCTAGGTCCGAGTGCATTTTCTTCCCCTACGTTTAAGTCTGGCGTGCCCCTCTACATGAGGAATATTCAAAAATGGGAAAATCTAGGGACGATGTTCCGAATATGTGTTCGTCTGTTTGAGTTGTTGGTTTGTGCTCCATTTTTCTTCCCAGATCCGCCTGTAGGAAAACATGCCCGACCTGCCCGTACGTCTTCCGGCAAAGAGAACGAACTGTGCCCATGCACCGATCCTGGCAAGGTACATCCTTGACACAGGATCGTTGCATATGGCTTCCTGGCCAAGGTAGGAGGGCGTATGCACCGATCCTGGGCTCAGGATGGGCCTGGCCAGAATCGGTGCATGTGCATAGTTATTTTTCTTCTACGTCTCCCCCCCCGAGCGCGGAGGCTGCGCCGCCTCGACTACTTCGAGCGGCGGAACGCCGGGGTGCAGGCGCCGCGGCGCGGAGGCGCCCGTCGCCGCGGGGGGCTCCCGTGCCTTGCCTCCCCCCCGTGGCCGCGGGGGGGTCCCGGGGGGAGCTTCTGGTCCGCGCCGCGTGGCTCACGCGCGGTCGGGCGACGGACGACGACGACGACGACGACGACGACGACGACGACGAGGAAGAGGAGGAGGAGGACGACGACGACGAGGACGATGAGGACGATGACAATGACGACGGCAACGGCGACGACGACGAGTACGATGGCGGCGACGACGACGACGACGAGGACCCCTCGCCCAGGAACTGCAGCGCCTGGCCCAGAGCGGCAGGGGCCCAGAGGCGCCCGCCGCCCGCGCGGATCCGCGCGCGGGACGTGGGGAGCCACGACCGGGGGGAGGGGGAGGGAGGGGGAGGAGGAGGGGGAGGAGGGGGAGGAGGAGGGGGAGGGGGGGGAGGAGGAGGGGGAGGAGGGGGAGGGGGAGGCGGGGGAAGAGGGAGAGGAGGGGGAGGAGGGGGAGGAGGAGGAGGAGGAGGAGGGAGGAGGAGGAGGAGGAGGAGGAGAGGAGGAGGAGGAGGAGGAGGAGGAGGAGGAGGAGGAGGAGGAGAGGAGGAGGAGGAGGAGGGAGGGAGGAGGAGGGAGAAGGAGGGAGGAGGAGGGGAGGAGGAGGAGGAGGAGGGGGGGGGGAGGAGGAGGAGGAGATGGAGGAGGAGGAGATGGAGGAGGAGGAGGAGGAGGAGGAGGAGGAGGAGGAGGAGGAGGAGGAGGAGGAGGAAGAGGCATCGGCCTCGATCGTGAAGTCCAGCATGTCCCTCTGGAGGGGTAGAAAATAGCAGAACCATTTTCTGGTGACGATAATTCTACTCTCTTGGGCCATGTCTGACGTTCCTGACTCGTTTTCGCTTGTCCTCCAAAACCCGCCTGTAGGAGGACATGCCCGACCTAACCCTATCTCCCTTTTGTCGCCGATGGGGGCCCTATGGCCCCAACCCGCCCAGGAGCGTGGGGATGTACTATCGATGGCCTCTGGCCGATCTGTCGGCGATGGATCGCCAATTCCAGGTCGATGCTCCCCCCCGTATGCCAGCCCCTTCCTATCGTTGGCCCTCAGGGGAGCAGAGGCCGCGCTCAGAACATGGAGCTCTTCGCGAGTGCCTGAGAATGCACGTTGTCGTTGTTCGCGCCATTGTTTGTTTCATAGCGCCAACGGACCTCCGAGTTTGTATATTTGCGCCGCTGTTTGCTCCCATACTCATGCCTGCCCCTGAACGCGGGTCAGCCAGAGAGCCGGATCTAGCAGGATCCTGCAGAGCCAGAGTCACTCTGAACAGGGCTTAGGTGCAGGACCCTGCAGGATCCTGCAAGGCCTTGGCCAAGGCCTGACTGACCCCGGTCTGGATTGACCCGGGTGAGAAGGTCCCCGAAGTATCAATGGCACGCCACCGTTGAGAGCCTTTCAGCATGTCACGCCTTGAGTTCTCCAGCAGGAACACGCCGATGCGTTCCCCACGGCGGCGTGTCGCTGATCTTGTTTTTGCTCTCTCAATTGCTTCCTTTCCCCTCTTCGTCGTCGTGCTCGTCCTCACGATTAACCACCGTCCAGCGGACTGGCTCACGTCAGGCCCCCCTTGAATCAGGATATTGCTCGGGAGCAACGATAGGGCCTCTTGGGGCCTGGGGGCCCCTTGCGGCGGAAGGCTCGGATTTTGGCTTCGGGTTCCTTCTCTGGGCCCTCTTTCGGGGCCGTCTTGGGGCCCTCGTGGGCCGTCTTGGGCGCCTCTTGGGCCGTCTTGGGGCCCTCTTGGGCCGTCTTGGGGCCCTCTTGGGCCGTCTTGGGGCGCTCTGACATCGTCTTGGGGCCCTCTTGGATGCCTCTCGGGCAGTTTTGGGGTGGATTGGGGGGCATCTTGGGCCGAAAGGCGAGAACGCCCAAATCCTACAAAAACGAAATGCACATCAATGATGTTGCCTTTGGAGGCCCTCCTGGGGGACCTATTGGAGGCCTGTTGGGGCAGCTTGGAAGCCTCCTGTGCCATCTTGAGGCCATCTTGGGCGTCTTCGAGCGATCGTTCTGTCTGCGACCCGGGGCCCTCTTGGACCGACTTGGGGGCAACACAGTTTGCAGTTTTTTAGCTACAGCGCCAAAGCAGATCCAGGGCACGGTGGCGCGTATAAACTAAGGCAGCCCAGTGCGACCTTCCTTTGTTTGGAAGCGCACGCTCACAAGTATTACAGAGTGGCGGTCCGCTCTGTGTCAGACTGGTCGGAGGGGCATGTAGATCGATCGGGGCCTGGGGTACTGATCACAAGTGGGAACATCACTAGCGAAATGTGCTCACGCAGAGCCCACGATGGATCGATACGTCATGGCATGTAGTTGGGGGCGACGGTGGGGTACAGGTCGCCCAAACTCGACAACAATAGTGCCGCCAGTTTCGCAAGTTCCGTGTAGCGAGTTATTCCAGCATCGCTACCACACACAAGTCGAAGTGGGCCAGGTTTTCCCGCGCCAGTCGGTCCGATCGCATCGCTGTCCCAGCAGATGCCCCCTCCCGCATGGACGGCATGCATGAGTGATATTTCATTCGACGGGCGAGCCGCTGCAGCTGATCCAAGCTCAGAGACTTCGCGACTACGCGCCAGTACACTCAGACACCCTGGCGAGGACGAGGCCGCACGCTCCACTGGCCCGCGCCCGCGGAGGGCAGCGCTTTGCTTTGGCACAGGTGGCCTCACGGACTGCCGCAGCGAGGGTCACCAGCGCAACGCGCTGGTGGTTGCGTTGGGAGGAGGAGCGCAGGGAGGTGGTGGAGGAGCGGTGGGCGCAGAGGGTGGGGGAGCACGCATGCGAGCGGAAAATCTGACCCGGGTGACCTGGCCCGAAGGCGCTTCACGGTGCATCGGCGGCAGAAGCCACAGCTGAAGTGCACAGAGACATGGAGAGGGCCCACCCTGGAGGTTTGGGTGGACAGCACATCGTTGAGCGTTGCTGCAGCCTCCCCTGAGCACAGGCGCCCCCCCCGGAACATCAGCCAGGCACGTCGAGTTTGTACCCTCATGCCTTGCTGGACTCTGGGCGCGACGCGCTGACGGTGGCGTCGGGAGGAGGAGTGCGGGGTGGGCGCACTCCTCCTCCCAACGCCACCATCAGGAGGAGGAGGAGGAGGAGGAGGAGGAGGAGGAGGAGCAGGAGGAGGCGGAGGAGGAGGAGGAGGAGGAGGAGGAGGAGGAGTCTGGGTCGAGGGGCGGTGGGCGCAGGCGCACGGGCAGCCGTGCCAAGGCACCTCCCAGGGCCTGCGCGGGCGCGGCCCCCGGAACCCGGCGAGGGTCCCCGGTGCCTCGGGGAGGGCCGGCACGTGCTGCCGTCGGCTCTTCAGCGGGCGGCGAATGAGGCTACGGCGGTATTCGAACAGGCGCGGGATCCTTCTCGGCAATGGTTTATTCACATCGTTTTACAAAAAGCACGAGGTCTAGTGTCTATCATGGCGAGGTTCGTCGAAGTCGCTGGTGTGGCGTGGCGTACCACGAGCGGCCAGCCAGCAGCCACCTGAGTGGGCCGGCCGGCGCCTCTGCGCTTGCTAATTCGCCTCGCCCGTGGCCCAGACGTTGCTTTCGCCGCCTGACGCTTGTCTCGTGGCCGCGACCAAAAAAAGTATCACGAGCGGCATCTTTCCGAGATGCGTCTCTGGCGAGCAGGGCGTTGGAAAGAAGACATGGCTGTGCAGACCCACTGGGATTTTGAGGCATGGTATCGCGAAAAATAATGGGCAAATAGCCCTTCGACGGCCGTGGAGGTGCCGTACTGGTGCGTCGACGTGCGTCGTGGGCAGCCTACCACTACTCCAGATTTCGTAATAAAAGAGAGGGGGTCTGGACCCTCCAAGACAAGCCATTTCAGACCTCCCCCGTGGGAGAGCCCCCCAAAACATCGTCCCCAGACCCCCCAGGCCCTCCAAGATAGCCTGGAAGAGACCCCCCCCGAAATGAGACCCCCCTCCCTTTATTACGAAATCTGGAGTACCCCTTGTTGGAGGCTTGAGATGTGTTGCAGAGGCTGCTCGGCGACACGTGGCGACTTCGAGGCGTCTGCGCATCAGGCGCAGGTTGGCGTCGGTCGGATACGCTCGCAGCGAGCTTCGCGGTCCCACCGCAGGCTGCGCCGGCTGCTGGAGTTCCTGGGGCGGCGAACGCGGAGCCGCAGGTTTCGCAGGACTGTTTTGATGTAGCAATTCGGTTTTAGGATTCCGTGGAATGACGTGGGGATCGCGGCGACGGCGATGGGCGCGAGTGGCGATCGAGCTCTTGAGAGCCCGCGCGGTGGAGGGCGAGCGTGCTCGTGGCCCCGTTCGTCCAGCAGTCGGACGGCGGGGCCCACCCGAATTCGCAGGGGGTGCGGGCTGGCGGAGTCCCCGTGGGAGCCTCGTGCTCGGGGATGGAGGCCGGGGCTCCTGCAGCGACGAGGCCAGCGGAGGCCGTCCTGGCGGACGAGCGCGATGAGTGCGGCGAGGCGTGGCAGCTTTTGGCGGCCACCTAGTCGCGTGCGGCACCTTCCCGAAGCACGCCCCCCCCCCCCCCCCCCCCCCACACACACACACACACACACACACACACACACACACACACACACACCCATGGCACACACACACACCACACACAAACATACACACACAAACCACACACACATACACACACACGCACCCACACGCACGCACGCACACACACAAGCACGCACACACACACACACACACACACACACACGCACACACACGCACGCACACACACACACAAGCACGCACACACACAAAAACACCACCACCACCACCAACAACAACAACAACACACGCACAGCGACAGCAACAGCAACCACAACCACAACCACAACCACAACCACAACCACAACACACACACACACACAACGCACACACGCACACACACAAACAACAACAAAAGCAGCAACAGCAATAACAATAATCACACACATACACATACACACAAACACACACACACACACACGCACACACATACACACACACACATTCACGCACACGCACACGCACACGCACACGCACACGCACGCACACGCACACGCACACGCACACGCACAAATTCCCCACCTGAGCCCAGAAGAATGCAGAGATCCATTACCGCATTTGCCGGACTCTCAAGGTGTGCACGGCATTGACTTCCAATCATCGTAGAAGATCGGCTATTCAGCCGTGAGGTTTCATGACTGTACCACATGCCTCTGCGTTTGCTGAGTCGCTCCATCGTTGCGCAGCTTAAGCGGCGACCTCGCGGTGCGGAACACATGAGTATTGTTCTATATGTCCTCGTTCCTCAATTGTCGTCTCATCCTCTCCCTTCCCCTCCTCGTGTTTGTTCCTCCTCCTCGCCCTCCTTCATCTCTCCATCTCTCTCGCTCTCCCTATTTCTCCCCCCTCACCACCTGGCCTCCCTCTCTCGCTGTCTCTCTCTCTCTCTCTATATATATATATATATATCTCTTTTTTTGTTTCTATCTCTCTCTCTCTGTCTCCCCCTCTCAATCTCTCTCTACCTCTCCACTCTCTCTGCCTCTCTCTACCTCGATCCCTGTGCCCCTCTGCCTCTCAGTCTCTGTCTCTGCACTGCAGCCAGGCCTCGAGTCGTTTCGTGGCCCGCGTTGGGACTGCCCCCAGCGTGGACGTCTGTCCTCCGGCGGGGCGGCGTGCCCTTGCCACTGCCTCGCTCCCTGTCTCCGCTTTCCTCGTCTTCGTCTCAGGAGGGAAAGAAACACACACAGACACAATTAATCGTCGACCCCCAGGTAAATATGGGAAAATAGGGGACGTGGGGGGGAGACAGAAACCAAGAAAATGTGGGAAACTATGGGGAAGCCTATTATTTGTATATGTTTCTTTGTGTGTCACAGGGCCCCTTCATCATCGTCCTCTCCGTCCTCCCCCCCCTCCGTCCACGTCTGCGCGGCTAGTTTCCGGACTCGGAGGCACGGCCCTGTCTCGGAGGCCCTGTCTCGGAGGCACGGCCTCCTTCCATGTCTGCGCGGCTAGTTTCCGTCCCGTCGGATGCTAAACTTCGATTGTCCCATTTTCCCTCCCCCCCCCTCCGTCGAGGCGAAGCCGGGGCCCCCGGCGCGACCAGAAGTCGGACCATCCCGGCAATCGGGCAGAGGAGCACGGCGGGCTGCGGGCAGCCAGGAAGACGTGTCTTCGCCCTCCCCTCCCCTCCCTCCTCCTCTTCCCCTCCCTCCCTCCCTCCCTCCTCCGCCCCCCCCCTCCCTCCCTCCTCCCTCTCTCCTCCCTCCTCCTCCCTCCCTCCTCCCCTCCTTCTCCCCTCCCCTCCCCTCCCTCCCTCCTCCCCTCCCTCCCTCCCTCCCTCCTTTTCCCCTTCTCCCTTTCTCCTCCCCCTCCTCCTCGTCATCCGTTTCTTCCTCCTCTGCATCGTCCTCCTCCTCCTCCTCCTCCTCCTCGTGGCAGTGGCCGGGAGGAGGGAGGGAAGAGGAAAAGTCTCGGAGGCGACGACGGGAGCAAACCGCCAGGGGGTGGGCATGTCACGCACTCGCTGGGGAGCCTCACGGGAGACCTGGACCATCGCCGCCCGTGGATGCAGATGTTGATCTCGCCTTGGCTGTTCGCCCCCGTAGCCTTACGTCGGGCCTGTCCCTCCACAGGGGGAATACCCAAAAATAGTCGAAAAATAGTCAGGGGACGATTTGTTTGACTATTTTTGAGAATTGTTGGAGCATTTCTCCTGTAGTCCAAAGTCCAAAGTCCCCCTGTAGGGGGACAGGCCCAACCTAACCGTAGCCGCTTCCGACAAGAGTTGAGGAGGTGGACATGTACGTCAGAATTGATGGTAGGTCGGGAGGCAAGATGGTGAGAGGGTCAGGGTTCAAGTCAAGCGATCTACCATCTGAGAAGCCTTGCCCATGCGGGATGGCAGCATGGCTGCGGTTAACCAGGCCACCAGAGGAGGAGGGAGTTGACGAGGGGAGCGGGAGGACAATGGACGAATAGGAATATAATGATGACAATACCTTGGAAGTTTCCATGGTGTTGGCTTCCTCTCCGAGATCGTTTTGGACGTTCCAACGACCCGCGAATCCCACGTTTCCAAACTCAGGGTGGGCTGCTAGGGGGGGGGAGGGCCCCTCCCCGAAGGGGAAAAGGGGAGGTTGGAAGACGACTCCCTAAACCACTCACGCCCTCAAGGGCTGGTGAGATGTCTGTTCCGTTGCGTCCCGGAACGAGACGTCCACTGACGAAACGATAACGAAATGGAGAGGAAAAACAAGAGGGCGTGCGTCATCGAAGGGCCCCGCGACCTTGCACCCAACCGTACACTTCAACCCACACTCCGTGCAGCGTGTGAGGCGAGTCAAACCCGATTGACGGCAGGGGGAGGAAAGCGGTGGCAGAGGAGGAAGAAGCCAGCAGCAGCAGCAGAAGCAGCAGCAGCAGCGATAGCGTTCCCCCGACGGTGCGTCGACCCTGTTGGGTTCAGCTAGCGGCCTCGTCAACGGCCGCGGCGTCGAGAGTGGCCCGCAGCAGCTCTCTCCGAGCGCGGCCCCCGCGCGGCGCTCGGCGCCGG
This sequence comes from Prorocentrum cordatum, assembly GCA_963575745.1. Taxonomy (NCBI): domain Eukaryota; class Dinophyceae; order Prorocentrales; family Prorocentraceae; genus Prorocentrum; species Prorocentrum cordatum. The sequence continues at coordinate 110,097 of CAUYUJ010021677.1, read as the reverse complement.
CAGCGGTCGCACGAAGCTCTGGAGGGGTGGCGCGGCGCCCCGCGGCCGCAGCCTGTGCTGCCGAGCGGCATCCACGAGGCAGTGGCACGCATGTGGCGGCAGCCTCCTGCAGTTAGAATAGTAATAATAATAATAAGAATAGTATAGCGATGGTAAGAATAATACTGCTAATAATAATCGGAATAATACGAATCATACTAATATCAATAATACTATGAGGAATAACAAACATCACAGTCATTATAAGCATAACAATACTACTAATAATAGTAAGCAAAATAATAATACTACGAATGATAATAATAATGCTGATACGGATAATACGATTAATCCTAAGCGTACGAAAGATGATCATAATAAACATAAGACGAAGAAGAGGAATAAGACGAATAATAATCAACAGACGAAGACAAATGAAGTGCCTGCGTGAAGATACACATGCTGAGCTCCGCGCAGGCTTCTCGGATCTGCGCTGGCGCCCCCCCTGGCGGCGCCTCGGGCGCTGCCCCTAGCGCGCTCCGCGCGCCAGGAAAGGGGGTTCAGCGCAGACCCAAGGAATCCGCGTGGACCTCCACCAGTCCATGGTGATGCAGTGTCTACTCCCTTCAGAGACGGAGCCTTCAGGGCGACGAGTTCCACTGGACAGCGAACTACATAACTTCAGAGCGTGAATTACCTACCCCGCTTTCGCTTGCAAGCAACACCAAGCCATACCACGCGCCTCCTCGTCAAGCGGCCTGACCAGTACAGGCTGCAATTTGGCATCGTTTGGTATCTCTTGGAAGCGAGGGTGGTCAAAAGCGAGGTAGGTTTGTTTCCCCCCTAAGAATAGGCCCCTGCGTCAGCCTGCGAACTGCCGAGCTCGCCGTGGCCACGCCTCCGACGGAACTTTTCTCAGCCCCCCCCTGGCGGCAGACCGCGCCGGCATCCCTGGCAGAAAGACCCGTCGGGCCCAGAGATCCTGCCAAGGAGGAGGAGGAGGAGGAGGAGGAGGAGGAGGAGGAGGAGGAGGAGGAGGAGGAGGAGGAGGAGGAGGAGGAGGAGGAGGGGGAGGAGGAGGAGGGAGGAGGAGGAGGAGGAGGAGGGCCAGCATATACGGGGCCTCGAAGCTCGCCGCGCGGGACGCGCTTGCCGGCTCGCGGTCCCGGCACCGCGGGCCCGAGCGGCATGCCGGCCACGTCGGCCGAGTCCCCCGCTTCGACCCCGACACGCCGCAGCGCTGCGAGGCGGCTGGCACGACCTCTCCCGAGTCGCCCCCGACGAGGAGGAGGGCCCGCTCCGCCCTGCCGATTCGACGCCGCCCGCCACCAGCGTCGGCGCGTGGTCGAGTCCGGACAAGTCCAGGCCAGGATTCCTCCTCTTCCGCCTCCTTCTCCTGCGCCCTCCTGCGCCCTCCTCCTCCTCCTCCTGCGCCCTCCTGCTCCTCCTCCTCCTGCGCCCTCCTCCTCCTCCTGCTCCTCCTCCTCCTCCTGCGCCCTCCGCCTCCTCGGCGCGGGTGGCGCGCTTCGGTCTGGCGGCTGGGGACGCTGCCCCGGAGCGTCAGCCAGGAGCAGATGTCCGCCTCCGCTTGCGCCAGCGCCGATGGCACGAGCTCGTCCCAGCCGCGGGAAGCTCTCGGACCTCGATGGGCTCCGCACATCCAGCCAGGGGGAGCACTGAGGATGGAGGAGGGCGAAGGAGGATGGAGGAGGAGACGCTGGGGGGGCTGACGAGGAGGGAAGAGACACATGGAGTAGGAGGCCGAGGTGGAGAAGTGCCGAGGCTTCAAGGATGCAAGGCGGATAGAGGATGGAGAGGATGGAGGACGCAGGAGAAGGAGGCTGGAGAGGGGGAATGATGCTGAACGGCGCAGACTGTGTCCGACGGCACTCCCGCCTTCGGCAAAGATGCGGCGCCGCCTGGCTTTGCCTTCGCTTACTACAGTCACCACCCACCAAACCACCCCAACCCAACCCGAAGGCCTCAATTTGCCCTCGATTTCCAGTGGGGGGGTCGGGGAACATTGAGAAAACACGTGTGGAACCCTTGCCCCCCCGACCCGAGATTCGGGTCTTCGGGTTGTGTTGGGGTGGTCTGGTAGGTCGTCATACAGACGGTCAGGTCCCCATCCCCACCTGGCACTGCCAGAGCTGCGACGCTCAGAGCAGGGGCCACCGGCAGCTGGGCCCCTGCGGCGTCTGCGGCCCGGCCGTCTCCTGCAGAGAGGAAGCCACCCTCGCCATAGGATTTAGTCGGGCCTGTCCTTCTACAGGGGGAATATCCAAAAATAGGTAAAAAAAAAATAGTTGGGGCACTATTTTTTGCATTATTTGTTGCATATGTTTTGACCATTTGCGAGTATTTGTTGAGTAATTTTTGATTTTTCGTCGAAAATCCCCCTGTAGGGGGACACGCCCGACTTAACCATAAGAGCACAGCGTGCTGGCGATCCGCGACTGCTCAGACAGGTGATAGTCTGGTACGGCGTCTCGGGATTAGGGCGGGGTCGGCCGCGGGCCGCGACGGCGCGGCGCCTGCAGCGGAGGCAGCGGCACGACCTCTAACCCCCCGCCCCTTGGCATCGCTCGGACGTGTGCATTTTTTTTAACTCGGCGAGGACCATCGAGGAGCATCCTTGATCATTTGGCGAAAAAAACACGCACGAAACCGAACAAAACACAGGGAGCGATGGCCAGCCCCGTCGCGGGCGGCGCGGCAAGGCCGCCCTGCGTCACCTCCGCCAGCCGGCGCGCGACCCGGCGCAGCCGGATGGAGGCTGACAGGGCCGAGGCGGTCTGCAGCGGCCTCGATTTGCGCTGGGCAAGACGACGGCCCGGCAGTTCCGCAGCAGCGCAGGCTGCCGCGGATTGTTGTTGGCCTCGCCCATTGAGCGCGTTTCATTGCTCGCAAAGTGCCCACTCGCAAACGTCTGGAACACACGTGATCACTTCAATCTATAACGTATCGCAGGTCCCCTGCGGCGGATTTAGGCCAGTTGCGAGTAAGTGACTCTGCGAGTCGTGGAACGCGCTTGTCTACTCGCGCGGAGCATGGGCGGCATGGGCCCACCCTGCGCGGCTGGGCCCGCGATGGGTGCCCAGCTCGTGGCTGGGAACGGGCGAAGGTCAGGGCAGCCCCCTGGGGGCCAGCCAGTGCGCCGAGTCCGCGCCCTGCATTCGTCGCAGGGAGGAAGATGCACGATGGTGGGGAGGCAGACCAGACGTTTCGGAGGAGGAGGGGGAGGAGGAGGGGGAAGAGGAGGAGGAGGAGGAGGAGGAGGAGGAAACGGAGGTGGAGGAGGAGGAAGAAGAGGAGGAGAAGAGGAGGAGGAGCAGGACGTCGACGAGGAGAGGGATGGAGAATGAGGAGGAGGAGGAGGAGGAGGAGGAGGAGGAGGAGGAGGAGAAAGAGGAGGAGGAGAAAGAGGAGGAGGAGGAGGAGGAGGAGGAGGAGGAGGAGGAGGAAAAGGAGGAAAAGGTGGAGGAGGCACGTGGAATCGAAGAGGAGCAGGGCGAGGGGAACGAGACTGCCCCCCCCAGTCTCCCTGGAATCCCGCAGGGCGCGACGCACTTTCCCGAGGATCCGTCTTCCCGTGTACAGTGGAGACCCTGGCCAAGAAACACCATGCGTGCATCCAGGGTTCCCTAGATTCTTAGGCTTACGCCACACCGCCGACCCCTTTGTTTTTTTGGGGGTCGTGGACCTCCTAAGGAACCCGGGAAGGGCTGGACCCCCTTGATGAGCTCGGACCGGACGGCCCCCCCCCTTCAATCGACCGGACGGGGCTCTGGGGGGAGGGGTTTGGGGAGGGGGAAGCATCTCACACGCTGATGATCCCCAACGGGTCGGCGGATTCCTTGGGTTTCGATGGCTTTGCCGTGGAGGGCGCGACGTTCCCACACCAAACATCGATGGACGTCCTGGGGTCGCAGGTTTGGGTTTCTTGTGGAAGGTGTGTTGTGGACTGGCCTCCACTGTATCATCCCCTGCATAGGGGAACAAACAACAGTCACAAAAACCTTAGGCCCGCGCGCGTCAGGGACGGCGCCAGAGGCGCCGCCAGGGGGGGCAGGGGGGGGGGGGGGGGAGGAGGGGGGGGGGGTGAGGGGGGGGAGGAGGGGTAGGAGGAGGGGAGGAGGGGAGGAGGAGGAGGAGGAGGAAGGAAGGAGGAGGAGAGGAGAGGAGGAGGAGGAGGAGGAGGAGAGGAGGAGGATAGGAGGAGGAGGGAGGAGGAGGAGGAGAGAGGAGGAGCAGGAGGAGGAGGAGGAGAGGAGGAGAGGAGGCAGGAGGAGGAGGAGGAGGGGGAGGAGGAGGAGGAGGAGGAGGAGGAGGAGGAGGAGGAGGAGGAGGAGAGAGGAGGAGGAGGAGGAGGAGGAGGAGGAGGAGGGAGGAGGAGGAGGAGGAGGAGGAGGAGGAGGAGTGAGAGGAGGAGGAGGAGGAGGAGGAGGAGGAGGAGGAGGAGGAGGAGGAGGACGACGAGGAGGAGGAGGAGGAGGACGACGAGGAGGAGGAGGAGGAGGCGCCGCCAGGGGGGCTCCTGCGCCGATCCGAAAGATCCGCGCGGACCTCCTAGGACAGAGGAACATCCTTCAAGCTATGGGGCCCTCCGTCGGCCCAAACCGAAGAACATTCGAGTGCACCCTCCCCCTTAGCCTGAAGTCGGGCCTGTCCCTCTGCAGGAGGAATATTCGAAAACAGGACGATTTTTTGTTGACCATTTTTTGAGTACTGGGGGGGAGTTTTCGACTTTTGTCATTTTTCGTCTAAAATCCGCCCGTGGGGGACAGGCTCGACCTAACCTTAGCCTCCGAATAGGGCCATTCTCAAAGGGCAGGTCACTCCCGAGGTTCATCCTGGGCTGCGCTGGGCCATGGCGACGAAGCGCCTTACAGATCTGGAGGCCGAGCTTCCTGCGAGCCCCCCTGCTGAGCGCCGCCCATGCCCATCCCCTCCCCGCGGCGGCCACGGTCCGCCGACGACAGCGACGACGACGACGACGACGACGACGACGACGACGACGATTACGACGAGGACGACGACGACGACGACGACGACGACGACGACGACGACGACGACGACGACGACAAGGACGACGAGGACGACGTCGAGACCTCGACGGAGCGACGACCGCGAGGACGAGGACGGCGCCGACGGCAACGAGCCCGCCGCCGCGCAAGGAGCACGCCGGCTCCAGCTGCCGCCCGCGGCCAAGCCGCGACCGGCGCTCGGGCCCCGGCTGATGGGCCTGTCTTCCACCACCACCACCATTAGTTGGAGGGGGGAAGGAGGAGGAGGAGGAGGAGGACAAGGACGAGGAGGAGGACGAAGAGGAGGAGGAGGAGGAGGAGGAGGAGGAGGAAGAGGACGCCTCAGAGGAGGAGGAGGAGGAGGAGGAGGAGGAGGACGCCTAAGAGGAGGAGGAGGAGGAGGAGGAGGAGGAGGTGGAGGAGGACCCCCTCCCTCTCCTACCGATGGTGGTGGTGGTGGACCACAGGCCCATCACCGGCGCAGCCGCGCGCGGCGGCGCGCGCCCGCGACCGCGCGGCGTCGGCCGGCGCGCTCCTGCCGCCGATCGGGCCGCAGCGGGGGCCGCGCGCGTAGGCTCGCCGTTGGGGGGGTCGGGTCCCTGGTTCTGCACGAACGAGATGGGCACGGACAGAATGGGTACGATGCCCAACAGCAGTTCCTGTTCATTCTGAACAGGGCTCGCTGTCCGCGCCGCCGCGGCCCGTGTCAATTTGAGACAGAAGGCCGCCCGCCCAACGGAGGCCGCTGTTGGTTTGGGACAGCATTTGCTGTTGGGCATTGTGCCCATTCTTTCCGTACCCAGTTCTGGCGTCCAAATTGGTCGGCGGCGCGCCTGCGGGGGGAAGGAAAAAGGAGAGGAGGCCGTTGCAGAGGGCGGTGGGGCTTCTCAGAAGCCCTCGCGCCTTCTGAGGAAATGTTCGGTGTCCTCGGGGAACGCCTCGGGCACTTGTCGGAAGGCGGGGGGGGCTTCTGAGCCTCCTTCTGAAAAGACCCGCCCCTGCTCACTTCCCCCCGGGCTCGCCGCCGACTCAGGGAAACGGGTCCCGAGGTTTTTACGCCGTATTCGGGCTCTCGGGGCCTCCCACGGGCCCCGGGACTGGCAGAAAACGACTCGGGATGAAGACTTCGTCTGGGGGTTAGGCCCCGGGGACCCAGGACCGGCTTCCCGCAGGACCAGGTTCCCCCCATGCTCAGTAGGCGCGGCGCTCCGGCGGCGGCGTCGTGTGCCGCTCGGAGAGGTCCGAGGGCGCGCGCGCGCGGCGCTGGCGTCGGGAGGTTTTCGGCAGGACAAGCCAGGGATTTTCAGGAGGGGAAAAAACACACACAGACACACTTCATCGTCGATTCTCCAGAAAATATGGGAACATATGGGAAGTGGGGGGGGGGAAGAGAAACACCCAGAAAATATGGAAAAAGATGGGGAACCCTGTTATATGTGTGTTTGTATGCATTTGTGTGTCCCAGGGCCCCTTCAGACTTGGCCGCATCCA
>CAUYUJ010021677.1:41100-98600 GCA_963575745.1 Prorocentrum cordatum | reverse complement strand
AGCACCGAGCGTGTCCTCGCAGATCGAAGGCACACCATGCAGCGGAACCTGTGTGCGATCATTGTCACCGCAGGGTCGAAACGTGAGTGAGGCTTCGGGGGACCAAGTCCCCCCTCGATCGTGCCTATGGCACGGCCAAGTATTTGCGCTTGAGCGTCAATTGGCGTGACAGTGCCGATCCGAGCGACCAGCCTGGTACAGAACTGCGCTACGAGGCGAATGGCGCTGCGCGACGCACCATGCGCAGAGCGCAGCTGAAGAGAATCGCCATGGACGGCGGCACCCCATTTAGCCGACTGATCAGCTTGGGCATTGCCGAACCGTTCCCATTCTGAAATCCGTCCATCTGCTACGGCAGAGGCAGGAGTATGTGCTTTGACGTGAGAAACCTCCACCGACTCACCCCCACGGTCCAACACAAGCCTCCAAACCTCCCTCCATAGAACGGCAAGCGGGTCGCTCGCAGCGGTGCCAGCTCCAATACCTTGGCGCCAGACATCCACGAGCGGCTTGCAATCCGTATAAAACTTCATCTGAGCCCCCATATACCGCAGTGCCATCAAGAAGCTGAAAAGCTCAGCCGCTGGCACAGATTGGATGAGACAGGGCAGAGGGCCATGCAAACGAGCGACCACGCGCTTGCTGTCGTCAAGCGAACAGAGTCCCCATCCGCAGCGACGTAAGCGAGGAAAGCGGCCGTGCCTTCCCGACCCATCTCCGAACACGTGCACATCAAGCAGCAAGTCGGGGGACCGCACCGTCCAGACGACTCGCTCCTCGAGGCAGGGGCTCGGGAAGAGCCAAGAGGGGTCAGGGACCAGAAAACGCGTGAAAATCAGGGTATCCACCGCGGCAGACCGAGCCATGTCCAGCATTTGACCAGCCATGGCACTGCCAGCTCTGTAGTCCCGACGAAACTCAGCATGCAGAGGGCAGTCGTAAAACCGGTGCCACGTCGAGCCAGTACTCTGACAAGCAAGGCAGCTCGGGTTGACGGCTCCACCTGACTCGTACAGTCGCTCCTGTGACCAAAAACCTCCCGCAAACAGGCACCGCAGCAGTCCCTGATGTCTTGGGGTCCAGTCAGGGCCACGGACCGATTGGGGCTGGAGGAGGGACCTCAGGGGCTCCACGAGAGGAGGATGAGGGCAAGGCGAGGCCCACGAAGGATGCTTCGCGAGAACTTGGCGCCACACCCACCGCTCGGTGGCCTCATCAGCTAACCGTCCCCCATCTTTCGGAGAAACCTGTTCAATAGCAAGAGGACCTCGGTGGGTCCTCCAAAGAAAAGGGTCAGACACAGACCAACCTAGACGCAAGAGAGTCGCAACTAGCGCAGAAGCAGGTCCGCGAATGTCAGACCACACTTGAGACAAAGGAACTCTGGAAAGGCGAGCCCATGCTCCACTCAGAAGCCGCGCCATATCAGCTCTGGGGGCCCATCCGTCCCAAAGCGCCTGCAGCCAAAGGAAAATCGGGCTCCTGTTGCACTCGAAGGCGGGGTCGACCTGCGGCCCAGCAAGCATGAGGTCTAAGGAGAGCGACCTGCCCATGTGCCTGTAGATCATGCCCGCGCGCGCCAGCTGCCTCGCCCTGAGCAGGTGCGTGTTGCTGATGCCGTGAACTCCCACTGCCCAGAGCATACCAGGCTTGAGGCCAGTCTGCACCAGTTTGATCGTCTTGCCCCCAGCTCTAGCGAGACGCTTATACCGAGGGATCCGAGACGCCATCCTGCTCAGCCGCTGTGCACGAACCGAATGAGATAGCCGATTTCCACCTCCAAAGTCCAGTCCCAGGTTCCGAACCGAGCGAGTGAGGAACCTCGACGAGGACGGGTTGACCTTCCGAAACACCTTCCGAATGCCTTTGCCAATGACAACCTGGTGCTTCTTGGGCAGGGAGAGGGTCAGGCCGATCTGCGTAAGCTCAGCTGCCAGGAGGTCCTCGGCCCCTTTGAGTTCCCTGGCAACTTCCCACGCCTCGCCAACACGTTGCAACTGCAGATCATCCACCACGACCGCCACCTCGACATTCACGAATCGAAGAGAGATGGTATCCACTGGCGACAAGAGCACCAAACGCAGCAGGGAGGTCGCGCAGCTGCAGCCCGCGACAATCGTGCGGTGCGTCACCACCGTCTGCGTGGCGATCATCTCAAACAGTACCATCCTGTCGAGGCAATACGATGCGAGCAGGAAGCGCAGGGTCTTACCTCGGAACCTGTGTCGACGGGCAGCAGCAGCTAACACATGGTGGGGCACATGCTCATATGCTTTGACCAGGTCGAGCAGGGTTGTCCCTGCCGCTTTGCCCTGGTCCCTGGCCAACTCCGCCTTGAAACTTTGCTTCCACACACAAATGTCACACGAGGCCCCTGAATCACCATACCAGAACGCCCGAGGGTTATCCTTTTCCCAGGGGCCAGCAACTTTCCATCGGGCCCAACGAGACCACAACCGAATAGGCGTCGCGAAGATCCCAATAGGACGATCGCCCCCTTCAGGCGGCGGCTTAGGTAGGAGGGCAATAAGCAGCAGGGCCCAGCACCTAGGAATGTGGAACAGGCGCTGCATCTCGACCCAGATCCGAAGGAAGACCGCGACAGCGCCGTCGTCGAGGAAGGACCAGTGACGGGGGTGCAGACCACAAACCCCAATGGCCGTGTGCGTGCTGTAGGTCCTGGTGAGGGCTAAGAGCTCCTCATGGGTGGGGGCCTCCAGCTCTGGCTCGTCATCGCACCAACTGAAATCAGGCTCTGGGAAAACTTGGCCGACACCCCAATGTTGATGCCACTTTTGAGCCCGAAGATCGGCTTCAGCAGCAATCCCCAAAGGCGCACCAGACGGCCCCGAGAAACGAGATAGCCCAGATGCAGCCCACTTCGGAACCTCTTTGGTGAACCTGTGGCCCAGACGAGCACTTCCAGATAACGCTTCTTGAACCCATTCACGCCAAGCTCGGGCCCGCTCAGAGGCCGCATGATGCTCGTGCTGAAGGGCCCACTTGCGGACCTGCCAAATCAACTCCTGGAGCTCCGAGACGTTGGAGGGGTTGACGGCCAGAACCCGAACTCGCCAAGAAGCCCAATGCTTGCAATCGGTGTAGGGGGACTGGTAGTGCACGAGCTTCCGCAAGAGGATCTCCGCTTGTTTTATCCCCCCCAAGGTGGGCGCAGGCCCATGCCAGAGATACATGATGTCCTGGAGTCGCCTCTCCAAGACACGCCACATACGGCCCTCCCCAATGGCCCTGGGATGAGTGGAGGCTGGGGGGCCGAGCAGAGGGACTTGCACCACCTTGGGGGGGCCTCCTCGGCCTCGGTATCGTGGATCCCCATCGACATGAAGTACGCGAGATAGCGCCACCTCAGCCCTTTGAACCCACTGAGAAGTGACAGCATCCAAACGGTCCTTGGTACAGTCTCCCTGGGAAAGCTGATCAAACAAGTCATCCCACTCCAGAGGCCGAGGGTCACATCCCACAGGGCGGTGAAGAGGGAACGCCGATGGCTTCTTGAGCCTGGGAACTGTCACCTGTCGCGGGTGGCCAGACATGCTCAACACCACAGGGCGGTGCGGTCTGGTACATGTAGACCATGTCGCAACTGAGCAGCTCACAACAAACTGCTTGAGCGAGGAGGAGAGGACAAAGTAATCGATGGACGACCGAGACGTACCCGACTGACAGGTCCAATTCGAGACGTCCGAGACCACCTCAGCCTGAAGATCTCCAATCCAACCAGACTCGACCAGTTGCTCTGCTGAAAACTGAAAATCCCCGCCCAGGATGAACGGCATGCCATACGCCCTCAGGACCTCCCCAATACTATGCAGCAAGGAAAGATTTTGACCGCGGCAACCGATTCCAGTGTGTAGGTAGACCGATCCGACTAACACGCCTCCAGAACATAGCCCACTCCAGAGCCCCAGACGAAAGCGGCATCCAGGAGGAACCTCGATACTCTCAGGCAAATCGTCGAGTCCCTTGAGGCCCCAGAGCTTCGAAGTCGCAATGCCAACTCCTCCGGTGGTACCAGCCTCTGAACGACCTGAGGGGGCAGCAGGAGCGAGGAGCGAGACCATGCCAGCCTTGACCAGCGTCTGCTGAACGTCCACCAACCGTAGCGACGTCTGGTGGTGCTCTTGGAAAAAGTAAATGTCGGCATCGACTGAGTCGCAGAGCTCCAGGAAAGGCCGTCGCGTGACCTTACCCTTGTCCCCGCACTCGATGCCCCAAGAGGTGATGTTTGCCGTACACAGCTTCCAGACATCAGGCCGATGGGCCGCCTCAGGCCGCCGAGCGGATCGGGCAGAAGGCTCCATGACCTGCGAGCCCGAACCAGCGGCAGGAGGCGGCGCCCGTGGGTCAGCTGGCCCGTGAACCTGCGCGTCCGATCCAGCAGCCCAAGTAGCCCCAGCCCGCGCCGCCAGGGAGCGCCTACTGCCTCGGTGTGAGGCGGGCGCAGTCAGGCGGCGACCATCAGCTGCAGCGCCAAGCCCGCTACCCCGACGGGGGTGGGGCTCCAGCGACGCCGCGGTCAGTAGGCACAGGGACATCAGCAGCCGCAGGGCCTGGCGCGGCCGAGGGGCCCGCCGCCGCCGCTGCCTCTGGGCCTGGCGCCTCCCTCCTGGGTCTCTTGCTGAGGGCGGAGGGATTCTGCAGGAACTCGAGCATGGTCTTGAAGAGGCCTTCGTACTGCCCTGCCTGTCCGCCATCCAGCAACTCGGTAAGCTGCTGCTTGCAATCCTCCGCCACGCGTGAGTCTGATGTCTCCACATGGGCTGGCGAAGGGCCGCTGCCCGACATGGCACGCTGCGCGGCCTCATCGGCCTGCGCCTTGCGCCGTGCCTCCTCCTGCTCCTGGAAAGAGGCCCCAGCAGTAGCCAGGTCGCCCAGGAGGTCCACCGCGGTGCGGAGCTGGTCCGCCTTCGCCACTTTGAACGACTCGGGAAGATGGCCGAACAGCGTCTCCACCAGCCCGTTGACAGCCGCCTTGCTGTCATCGCCAGCAGGGTGAAGAGCAGCGCGTCGATGGAGCCTCTGGAGCTCCTCCTCTTCCTTCTTGACCGATTCCGCCAGAGCCGCCTGGGATGCAACGCAGTCCTCGAGGTCATGCTCCAGCTCCGTGATCTGTTGACGGATGTTGGCCTCCGTCGCCTTCGATGCAGTAAGCTGGCCCTGGTAGTGCGCCAACTTGTCCTGATGAGATCGAACGCGCATCCACGGCGGTGGGCCACGTTCGTCGGGCTGAGCTGCAGCAGCGGAGGGCACCTGAGCCTTAGCGGCCACCATGAGCGGGTGGTCGTCAGCCAGCCCAGCAAGCGTGAGCTGCTCCACCGCCGCCGTGAGGTGGTCGCGCTGCGTCTGCTTGCCGCCAGTGTCCGAGCCTTTGCCTCTGCGCTGCTGGGCTGTGCCGCCCTTCCCACTCCCAACCTGGGACTGGTCAGCGCTCGCGGCTGGGCCCGACTTGGTCTTGCGGCGCGTGGACTCCACCTGGTGCCGTGCGTCCTTGGACTGCTGCTCGCCTGACCATGGACGGGGAGGCCCCTTGACCGTGTCCCGAACAGGGTCGTCACGAAGCCACTTCTTGCAGCGGTAGCAGCGAGCCCAATCCACAAGATTATACTGATAACCACATGAGCTCTTGCCATAGCACGTCTTGTAGCCGCTCTGGGAGCGGGTCTGGTAGTTGCCCTGGGAGCGGGGCTGCGGCGGCGCGGGGACCATGCCACAGCAGCTCGAGAGCGGGAGATGCCAAAATCCCTCGTCTGGCCTGGCAGACGAGGAGGAGCACTGTGGGGGCCGCTGCTCCCCCCTTGCCAGTAAGGCCAGGTCCTGACCCGAAAGGGCTACGGACCTTGAGCCAAAATGGCTACGGACGCCTGTACGCCTGTACGCGCAGGGCCCAGTTGGGGAAAGTCCCTCCTCCGCCCGCCTCGCGCCCCGCGCCCGCGACTCCTCTCGCGAGCGCTCGGCTCGAGTCGCTTTGGCGAAGCTCCGACAATAGGCAGATAGACCTCCTACCCTGACACGTCGATTAAGGCATTTGCCGTTTTCGGTTCGCGGGAGGGCGTCGGGGCCGTCATTTTTGCGGGTCCAGGTCCCTCGGTTTCGGTCCCAGGCCGTTTCATTAAGGGGATGTTTGCTAAAGGGAGGTTTGTCCACCGCCAGTAAACAGCCCTGCCCTGTTTGATTCCTTCTTCGGGGGTGCGTTTACTAGACGGCTTCGCGTGTCGCGGTGATTATTCTGGGGGTGGATTCTCTGCCCTCTAGGTTCCCTCCGGAGCCCGCGTTCGGCAGCTGAGGCCCGCTCGGCCACCGCGTGGGCCCCGTCAGGGGGCCCACTCCTCCGCCGCACGGGCCACCGTGCCGCCGCCCTGCTGAAGCAGACCACTCTGCGGCCCCTGGCGGGCTCGGAGGGGAACCCCAGGGCTCCGAGGGGGGGACCCCGGGCTCCGAGGGGACCCCTCCTCTGCGCGTCGCCTCTCGGCCCCAGCGCGGCAGTCTGGGTCTCCGAGCTGGGGTCCGAGCAGCTGGGGTCGGAGGATGCCGTCGCATCGGCGATGCATCGGCGATGCGGCTCGGTGCGGAGCCCGATTTGCTTCACGTCGACGTCGCCGATGCGTCGCCGACGTCGCCGCTGCATCGCCGATGCATCGGTGATGCATCGGCGATGCGTCGGCGACGCGGCGCGAGCCGCCGGCTCCATCCCTTCCGACCCCATCTGGGAGGCCCCTGCCTCTCCTGGGGGGCCACATGCGAACCCTACCCCTACCCCCCACGATATCCGAGGGGGAGGGTGGGGTTCACTTCGCTCGGGAGCTCTCGAACCGAGTGAACCCCACCCTACCTCCTTCAGAGATTGTCGGGGGGTAGGGGCAGGGCTCGCATGTGGCCCCTGCCTCTGCGCGTCGCCTCTCCGCCCGGGCGCGGCATGTCGAGCCCCACGCTGCTCGCGGGCGACGCGTCCGAGCCGGCGAAGCCGCCCCCGGGCGCGGCGCCCGCGCTCGGGGCGGCGGGGTGCGGCGCCGATGCCGTCGGCGTGATGCGCCCGGCCCCGCGCCTCGTGCCGCCGCCCCACTGCGCGGGTTTCGGGCGGGCCGCGGGCCGGGGCGGAAGTCCTCCTCCTCCTCCTGGCCCTCCTCTTCCTCCTTGTATTCCTTCACCTTGCTCTTGCTCCTCCTCCTCCTCGTCCTCCGTCTCCTCCCTCCCTGTTCTCCTCCCTCGTCCTCCGCCTCCTCCTCCTCGTCCCCTCCTTCCCCTCCTCCTCCTCCTTCTCTTGCTCCTCCTCCTCCTCCTCCTTCTCTTGCTCCTCCTCCTCCTCCTCCTCCTCCTCCTCCTCCTCCTCCTCCATCCCTCTTCCTTGTAGATAGCTCCTCCGTGTCTTCCCCCTGAGGCTGGTGCGACATCACTATGCCTCGACCCCGACGCGTACAACACATTCCTTCACGAACCTTACAACGGGTTCAACATGCAGTTCTCGCATTCACGCCGCGAATAGTCCGCCCAAACAAGTGCAACAGTTTCGCGGGTGGAGGGCGGCGGCCCGTTTTCAAAATGTGGTTCGCGCCTCAGTACCGCGCATATTCGTTTCAACATGCCATATCTTGATAGATAGAGGGCGGGTTGTGTTCGAAATGTGGTTATCGTTTTAGCTCCGCGTGCACTTATCTGAAACAGATGGTGCAGCCTCACGGATGGAGGCGGTCCGGTTGCAACATGTGGTTTTCGGTTACCGCGCACATTCGTTTTAAAATTTGTGCATGAGTTTCACGGATGGAGGGCAGTTCCTTTAAACATGTGGTTCTCGCCGTAGTGCCGTTCACATTCGTTTTATGAGTTTGCATCCGTGTCAAGGGTTCTCATGCTTACATCCCAGAAGTGGTGCTTGGGCACGATGCCAGAGTTTTAGGGCGCAACATCCACTTTCATTCGCGAAGTTGAAGTCCCAGGAAGGGCGTTTTGGCACGATCCAGGGTCGCTAAAACGCAACAGCAACTAACGGTGACTCACGGTGGTGAAGTCCCAGGAACAGTGTTTTGGCACAGCTTCGGAGTTCCAAACGCTTGTCTTCCAACGGGGCGCTTCATCCACTCAGAATGAACATTTGAAGGTGCCTATGAAGAGGGAGTTTGGAAGGAGGGAGTTTTTTCATCAGCATCAGCATCAGCATCAGCATCAGCATCATCATCATCATCATCATCATCATCGTCATCATCATCAGCATCATCATCATCATCAGCAGCATCAGCATCAGCATCATCATCATCATCAGCAGCAGCATCAGCATCAGCATCAGCATCAGCATCAGCATCAGCATCATCATCATCATCATCATCATCATCATCATCATCATCATCATCAAGAAGCACCGCTCAGGCAAGCACCCTCAGGCAGGGCCGACCGAGCTCGGCTCAGCCGCGCTCCAGCCCGGCGCGGGGCTCTCGCCTGCTCTTTCGGATAGCCTCACGCGCCTGGTGACCACGAGGGTGGTCGGCGGATCTCCATACCCATCCCCCACCATGCTCCTCCTCCTCCTCCTCCTCCTCCTCCTCCTCCTCCTCCTTCTTGCGACGCCCTACCTGACGCCCAACGCCTCAGGCGCACTGCGGCGTGGGGGCGGGACTCCTCTCTCTCAGGGTCTGGCGCTCCTCCTCCTCCTCCTCCCCTCCTCCTCCTCCTCCTCCTCCTCCTCCCTCCTCCTCCCTCCTCCCTCCTCCTCCTCCTCCTCCTCCTCCTCCCCTCCCCCCTCCTCCCCTCCTCCTCCTCCTCCTCCTCCTCCTCTCCTCCTCCTCCTCCTCCTCCTCCTCCTCCTCCTACTCCTCCTCCTCCTCCTCCCCCTCCCCCCTCCTCCTCTTCCTCCCTCCCCCCTCCTCCTCCTCCTCCTCCTCCTCCTCCTCCTCCTCCTCCTCCTCCTCCTCCTCCTCCTCCTCCTCCTCCTCCTCCTCCTCCTCCTCCTCCTCCTCCTCCTCCTCCTCCTCTCGCGCGCCCGGTGATCACGAGGGTGGTCGGCGGGTCTCCATACCAATCCCCCAGCAGGCCGCGCCAGCGCCGCAGCTTGAGGCCTGCGTTCGGGAGGACGGCAGGGGGCCGTTACGCTCAAGTCGGGCATGCCCCTCTACTTTTTTTTGATCCGCGGGTCGGGAGCGCACCTCTGCCGGTCTAAGCTAATTAAGCGGGCCGCGCACAGCTTTAATTGACAGAGGGGGGAAGGCAGAAGAAGGGGCCTCACGTCAAGGCCAAGAGAGGGCAAAGCCCCGGAATCAGGCGATGCCGAAGACGATGTGCATGCAAAGGGACGCCTTGGACAGGAACCCGGATGCGAAGTACCGGAAGAGCAAAATGCGCATGCCTCTCTTCAGGAATAGTCGAAACTAGTCAAACATAGTCTGGGCATTATGTTTCTATCATGCGTAGTCGTTTTGAATACGTCTGGCTATGTTCCATGCTTTCTTCTTGCATCAGCCGAGCATGCCCAACCGAACGCTACGGAGAGAGGAAGCGAAGGCGAAGACCCACAGCGGCACTGACACAGTTAATCGTTTATGAAATATGGGAAAATATTGGGAGTGGGGGGGGGGGAGACAAAAACCAAGAAAATATATGTAAATTACGGGAATCCTGCTATTTGTGTTTATTTGTGTGTGTGCGTGTGTGTCCCAGGGCCCCTTCAGATCCCCTCCCTCAGGGGGGGGTCGACGGACCCGAATCGGCAACATGGGGAGTAGAGTCGGATCCCCACGGTGTTGATTCGGACTCGGGGGGTCCTATGAGAAGCCGTCCCGCCCCCCTCCATTCCGCTGACATAGAAGTCGACACAGCTCGTTCGATTGATAGCTGCACTGGCACAGTTGGTTCTCACTCCTCGACGCTTCGCGTAACAATATCAGCGGAGCTTATTCCCTTCGCTACCGGCGCGGCCCGCCGTAGCAGGCTCGGCGTTCGACTCGTTTCGTACGGTGGCGGACCAAAAGGTAACAAAATCAGCCCGTCCAGAAACCATGTCCAGGCGTGTTGCCATGGCCAGGGAGGCGGAGGAGCATGCAGTGTTGCCATGGCCAGGGAGGCGGAGGAGCATGCAGTGGAATATGCGGATGGGGACGCCGTGATACCCCAAGGGGGGGAAGCTGAAGGAGGAATCGGATGAGGAACAGGAGGAGGAGGAGGAGGAGGAGGAGGAGGAGGAGGAGGAGGAGGAGGTGGAGGAAGGCCAGTGTAAATCCAGACGCACTAACGATGTTGCAGTACATTCTCCCTCCAAGTCCCCACATCGGAGGTGCCCACAACAATTGACTGACATTGCGGAAAGTGCCCCTGTGGAAGACAAACGTATGAGAATATTCAACCGTGCCGAAACACGATCCTTGGGATTTCACCGCGGCGAATCAATGTGATTGTTGAGTCTTGACAGTCCGAAATCGCACAAGAGCGCCATTCCTCGGAATTCAACACCGCGAACCAGCATGACTTCTGCATCCCGTCAACCCCAATTCGCGCCGGCATACACTTCCCAGGACGTCAGCCGTGCGAATATGCGAAATTCCTGCAAAGCGTTAAAGCAGATGGCAGCGGCGTTCAGGCGAGAGCCGCATGTTGAAAAGAAGCACCCTCGAACTGTTGAAAAGAAGCACCCGCGCATTCTTAGACGAACGCGCGCGGCGCCAAGGCGAGAGCCACATTTAAAACATCTGCCCGCGTTCCTTCCGTGAAGCTGCTGCAAGTGTATGAGCGCGGCGCTGAGGCGAGAGCTTCTGTTTGACAACGAGCCGCCCTCCATTCCTGAAGCTGTTGCACATCTCAGACGAAGCCTCGGACGACACGCCCGCCCGGGGCGCCCTAGCGACACGTCTGGGGGCGCGACATGGGCGAGCTGTACTAGAATTAGGTCGGGTCTGCCCCCCTACAGGGAGCTTTCGACGAAAAATACAAAATACCCTCAAGATACCCCCCAAAAGGTCAAAGAATACTCAAAAAATAGTCCCCAGGCTATTTTTTGGACTATTCGTTGATTATGTTTGGGTTTTTTGGGTCCGTTGAAAATCTCTCTATAGGGGGACACGCCCGACTTACCACTTTTAGAACAGAGATGGCGGAGGAGGACGAGCAGAAAGGCCAGTTACCTCTTGGATGCCTCTGGGAGCCCCTGGGCCACCCCTCCACTCGAATCGCATGTCAGATCCCAAGGGCGGGGGACAGCCCATCATCTCACACGCACTTGCACCCACGGCGGGCGGGGGTGTGGCGCAGCCTACACGGCGCAGTCGATGTGGTGTATCCAGATTGTGCCAGCGAAGTCTGTTTTTGCAGTGGGTGAGTGGGAATACCTTACCGGCCTGCCTGGGAGTGGTACGAACTCATGTTTAGGATGGGCGATGGGGCAGAGTCATATGCAAATCGCAACACGAAACTGTGACCCGTTAGAGGGGGACCCTCGAGGAGCATCTTTGATCACTTGGCGAAAAAAGCCACGCACGAAACTGAAAAAAGCACAGGGAATGGACGTCCGAGCGATGGCGAGTTTTCGCCTGGGTCCGAAGCCTCAGCTCTGAGCAATAGCAGAAAGTTTGGAGGCTAATTTTTATGGCTTGATTTCTTTATGATATTCGTAGATCGGCGGTTGGAGAGGGCCCGCTGTGCCCCCCCCCTCCCAGATTTCGCCGGCTACGGCTGCCCCGGCAGAGTAGTTCAGCCACGCGCAGAGGGGGGTGGGGGGAGGGGGGAGAGCTTCTCAGGAACACCCCTGCTTCTTAGAGGGCGCGGGCCTTACCTACAGATGTACGGCCGGCGCCTTCTGAGAGGCAGCCTCCCTCTAAGAAGCCCTCCCTCCACCCCCTCGTGCGCACCGCCAAGTAGCCGATACGACAGTCACACTGTGGGCTGACCACGCCCCGTGCCCGGGGCTATTGTCAGGTGCCGGTGGTCTTCAGGACCCGTTGGATCGCACGTGGCTGGAATTCGGTTGGCGGTTTTTCGCTCCAAATGCTCATCCTCCTCCTCCTCCTCCTCCTCCTCCTCCTCCTCCTCCTCCTCCCCCTCCCCCTCCTCCCCCTCCTCCTCCTCTTCCTCCTCCTCCTCCTCCTCCTCCTCCTCCTCCCTCCTCCTCCGTAGCCATTTTGGCTCAAGGTTTTGTGTTTGCCAGCGAAACAAATGGATACCGCTAGTCCGCGGCTAGACCCCAGTCTTCTCATCGCACCGCTGCGTGAGCCGCCCCAGGCGACGCAGCCTCCGGTTTCGACTCACGGCGCAAGGATGGCGCCCAGCCCGTGGCACACGGAGGCGAAAGCAGATTGGATGTGCAAGGTCTGTATTTTCCCTCGCTTTGGTCTCCCTCTCATCAATTATGGAAGCAATGAGAAGTGCTTCAAGCGCAAGCTCCACAAGGGTGTGTGTTTCAAGCAGGTGGTGCCCTCGGACGCCCCGAGCCGAAACACCAAGCGCAAGCCCGCGATCGAACCATCGGCAGCTGCAGTGGCAAAGCTCGCGAAGCGGCTGCAGTCCCTCGAAGCTGAGAACCAGCGCCTGCGAGCGCCTCAGGACGGAGGGACGACGGCGGATGAGACTAATAGAGCTGATGAACAACGTGAATAAATCTATGGTCTGGTCAAACATGTGCAGTGGCTTGAATCCATCAAGCTGGCCTGGGCTGCTCAGCCGCTCCTTGTGGCACGTGAGCAGCTGGAGGCAGCACGTCGGGAGCTATATGATACCAAGCCCTTTTACCAGCGAAGCTTACGAGACGATCTGAGCAAACCTGTCAGCGTCTACAGAAGGCCGAGCAGGACAATATCTCAGCAGACAAAGCTCTGGCGGCAGCACAACTTGCAGCTCTGGCGGCGGCGAACGTCGTCGAGGAGCGCAAGAAGACTGTGGAGGATCTGGAGGAGCAGGTCAGGGCCTTGTCTTCACAGCCCGCCCCGCAGCCGATGGCAGTGGACCTCACGGGGCCCGAGTTCCACATCTGCGAGGAGAAGCTGCTTGCCTGTCCGGGTTCCATGGAGGGGGTTGCAGATGCCCGCAAGCTGGCCACGAAGCTGGTCGAGGCGCTCAAGTCTCGGGCGGCGGAGCTTCTGGAGGACCCCCCTGAGAAGAAGGCAAAGCGAGAGATGTCCCAGCCTTTTTTCGCAGGAGCAGGGCACACGTACACCGCAGTCTAGCGAATGGAAGTTCGCAGAGCTGGATTTGGAACAGTTACGTCAGGACGTGGGTGATTTCGTGGCCGAGAACGCGGAGGAATCCACCTTGCGCGAGAAGGCCATGGAGTTGGCGGCAGGAGGCTACAGGCCGCCACGGCTACATCATCCCCACTGATTGCCCCCGCATGCTGGATCACGGTATGTTTGGGGGCAACATTCTGGTTCACTACCGTGGCGAAGCTGAAGGACGTCGAGCAGCTCTCCCCCGTGTGCCTGGTATGCTGGGCATCGGGGGAACGGCGGGCCCGCTCTGCAAACGGGATTCTCTCTCGTCGCCTTTGCTCGACCCAGTTCCAAACTCTAAGTCAGGACCAAAGCCTCACAGTGGCATGGGTCTATCTGCTGTCACGTATGGTGGTGCAAGCTTGCCTGGTTATTCAGAGTTACGGCTGTGCGACTACAACCAGCAGGACATCGAGACCGACAGCGCCGCTGCCCCGTCCTCCTGTGGAGTCTTGGGAGACGAGTTGTCTGCACCGTGGTCGACGCTGGCCTCGAGTTCGACTCAAGATGCGGCCCGAGCGCTGCGGCGGGCAGCAGATTTCGAGGCTCCTTCGTCGCACAAGCACCAGTCGGAGTTCACGTTCGTCACCTACAACGGGACTGCGTGGGCCAGGACCCAAGCGTTCCTGGAGTGGCTGGTGCTGGACAAGCGCATGCAGCCCGATGTGCTACATGTGCAAGAGCATCGGCTCAGAGGAGGAGATCAATTGAAGAGTGCTCAGAGCTGGGCACATGCTCGTGGATGCCGCTTCCTCGCCAATGGCCGCCAAATCACGGGGCGCTCGGCGACGGCCACCTCGAGCGGAGTCGGTATTTTGAGCCTCAACAGTTTACCAAGCGAGCGCCCCCTATCCGCCGACTGGGGAGTGCTCCAAGTCACGCATTTTCTTTCAGCGGACGGTGATTGGTACTATGCAGATTTAAACTGTTTCTGTCTATGGCATCACCAGCGTGGCCAGTCAGGCAGCCGCCAGCTGTTCGCGACATTAGTTCAGATTCTGAGGGGCTCGTGCCTCCCGTTCGTGGTGGCAGGCGACTGGAACGTTGAGTCCGAGTGTTTGGGTCGCGATACCTTTCTTCGAGTCGGCCTCCTTGGTTCCCTGCGCGCAGAGATCGTCCACGGAAGGGGGGGCCACCTGCAACGACTCGCGTTGCGACTACTACATCGTCAGCGACATCCTATTCCCGTTCACCAGGAGCGCGGGTGTGATCGACGACGCTCCTGTGGGCCCCCACAGGGCGGTAGTGCTTGAGCTGTCAGGGCTCGGCGGTGCCAACTTTGTCTATCGTCGAGTGCAGCGGGAGAAGTTGTTGCTACCCTCTCCAGGGCAGGCAGCCTTTTGTTCCTGGCGACGTTTCGACTTGGCCAGGTTCCGAGCTGGAAGAAAATGAATCGCTAGACAGCCTTGCGCGCAGGTGGTATTCTTCGGCCGAACTCTATCTCAGCCTTTTTTTCTGGCTATCCCCGTCGCCGAGAGACCGAGCTTTTGCGGTCGAGCGGCTGGATGCAGGCTCGAGAAAGTTCCTGTCGCATGCGAATGGGGAACCGCAGGATTGCTGGCCCCACCACCCAGCGTTGGCTCTCCGTCAGGCGCCTCACTATGCAATGTCTGTGAGCGGATGGCAAGAACTCCGAACCTCAGCTCGCACAGCAAGCCAGCGCAGTGCGCATGTTGTCTGAATACGGGGGAGTCTGGGACGGTCTGGAGTGGGAGGGGGAAGACGGTGCAACTGTGAATTCGCTCGGAGATTTTATGTCAGGCCTGAAAGGTCCTGTCGAGAGGGCCCAGGTCTGTAAGTGCCTCCAGGGCCAGGTGCTGACGCACACTGCAGCTGATGCAGCCGCCGCCGACCAAAGCTGGAAGGAGTATTCGGAGCTGGCTTTTGCCAGTGGGGCCGGCCTGGCCCACCGTGTCTCAAAGGGCCCCAAAGGGGTCGCGGCCGCGGACCTGGCCCAGGACCTGCCTGTTGTTGGGCACGAAGCTCTGCAAGAGATGCTGAAATAATGGTCCAGCCTGTGGGTCGTGCCAGCCAGGTCTGATGAGCCCCGCCCTCTGGATTGGGATGTCTCCCAGGCCGAGCCGCTGCTTCAGATCACGGACGCCGATGTGAAGGCGGTGCTCAGCTCGTTTAAGAGTAAGACGGCTCTGGGCTGGGATTGTTTCCGTCCGAGGTGGGTCGATCGGTTGCCTCGCGTCCTTGTTTCGACTCTGACCCTCCTCCTCCTCTCCAGGGAAAGGAATCCAGAGCTCGCAGACGTCTGGCTGACCCTTATAGTTTTCCTGCCCAAGGTCTCAGGAGGAGTAAGGCGGCCTGCCCCCGTGTGTTTCGCACGTTTGTGGTCTCGCCTCAGACACCGCGTCGTTGCAAAATGGGAGTCAACTCTACCAGACATATTTTTTCTGGGGAGGTTCATCAGAGACCTCGTGTGATAAATCAGCTTGGAGTCACAGAGTTCCAGCTAGCGCCGCCCCTTAGTTTAACGTTGTTAGCGCCAGTGCGTTCATAAATCTCAGGGACACTGGGTTTTCCGGTCAATATTTTGAGGCAGCGTTGCGCACTGTATAGAGGGCCCAGGCGGGCCTCCTACCAGAACTCGACGTCCCACGAGATCTACGCCAATGGGACGATTGTAGCTGGATGTTCGTGTGCCACTGGGCTAGCAAAGCTAATATCGGTGGCGGTTCTACGGCATGGCTAATATCGGTGGCGGTTCTACGGCATGTAGGGGCCAGATGCAGCCCCATCATAATCAAACACTTGGTTGATGATATAAGTTTGCACTCGGTCGGGGGCCCGCAGGCGGTCGCCAGGGAGCTCAGTTTCGCAACCAAGGAGACGGTGGGCCTACTTCAGACTCGGGGGCCGCCGCTGTCTTGGGACAAGATGTCTTGTGCAATGACGCTGGCACCTCCAGCCTGATCGAGGGCCAGGCGGTGATCCATGGCCTACTGGAGTTTCCTTTCCAGGCCGGGGTCAATTTCACAGACACCTTGGGGGAGACGCTGTCGACGTGCGCTATAGACGTACAGGCATACAGCTATTTCGCATTAGGGACGCCATGACTAAAGGAGACAGGCTTCTGGTACTCAATGGTTTGGGAAGGCAGCGCTCGGCTGTTCACCGTTCGGGGGTCCTCGCAAAGGCTCTATGGGGATGCCCTATCGCTGGGGTACCCGAAAGCAGGATCCAGCAGCTCAGGACGTCATTTCTCAACGCGGGCGCTCGGTTCAAGCCTGGAGCCTCAGTTGGCCTCTCTCTTATGTGTGCCGAGAGCTGTTGGCGCAACGATCCCCTGGTCATCGCTGCGTCCGCTGCCATCCACACTTACTTCGTCATCATGTCCACGGGGGCGATTACTACGTCCTTGGTGTCGGCTCTGATGGTTGCCACGCTTCCGATCCTGGGCGGCCCTCAGGTCTGGCTGAAGCGCAAGAACCCCATTGCGGCGCTCGTGATCAGCCTGCACAGGATCTGCTGGAAGCTGCTGGATCCGTTTACGCTACTGGACGACGAAGGTCGTTGGGACCTCAAATTCTATTCTGCCAGTTGGATAGCGCACGCAGTCAAGCTGGGGGTCAGACGTCAGATCGACCGCGATGCGCTCACCACTTTGCAAGGAGCAGGCACCAGCAGGACAGGGCCCATCTCTTGGCAGTCGATTTTGGAGGCGCTACACGGCAGGCGCCTCGCGTCCCACCAGAGGAACTCGCTGCGGGGTGTGTTCACGGGAAGCCATTGGACAAGTCCGGATTGCTTGAGCCTTTGCAGGCCGCTCCTCGCTCTGCACCAGATGCCTGGCTGCGCCTGGCACCCTGTTCCATCGTTCCTTTGAGTGCGACGCCAACTCTGCCCAACGGCAGCTGCTCATTCCGCCCGAAGTTCTGAGGTCGGCGGTGCGAAACGGAGGACAGACAATAGCGATTCGCCCGAGGTCTTCTCCCACGCCCAGGGCAGGCCTTTCGCGGAGCAGGCCGAACCAGCCAGCACGACATGATTGATGTGGATCGCCGAGGCGTGACGGCAGTCAACGGGGGCTGCGTCTTCGTCGACGGGAGCGCGAGGTCAGTTCGAGTGCCTGGGCTGCGTTCCGTTGGCTGGGCTGTCGCTGTCTACGACTCGGACAAGCGACGAGCGGCTCGATGCTATGGTGCTGTTCGTCGTAGCGAAGGGCCGAGTCAGGTGGCTCGAGACGGAGAGGATTACGCCATCATGGAGGCAAGCGAGCTGGTCATGGTCTCTTTCGAGGTCAAGTCGGATTGCAAGGGTCCGGTCGGCTGTTGCCACAGGATGGCGGCAGCTTGTGGACCAGGCAATCTACGAGCGCACATGTGGAGGAGGACGGCAATGAATGACGATTTCTGCAAGGCACCCGTGCCCCACGTGAAGGCACACGCCAGCATGGAGGATGTCAGGGACGGCGTCATCAGCCTGTTCGATCGAGCGGGGAATGCCGAGGTCGACGAGTTGGCCAAGGCAGGGGCATCCTTCCATGCAGCGGCGGAAGCTCAGGAGAAGCTAGTTCGTGGCGCGATGTGCCTTCACCAGATGCTTCTGAAATACACCGCCCAGTTCGAGGTGTGGTTCCACGAGCAGGGCGATGACTTCCAAGATTACTTCTCCCCTGACCCAAAGGGGGATGACTTGGCCACGCCTCAGCAGCAGGCGGCGGCGAGGGAGCCCCTTCTACCCTGGCCGTGGCTGGTTCAGAAACATGCCCTCCTGGAGTACCCCGTGGTCGGCCACGGCCGCTCGCTCATTTCTGCACCAGCTGCTGCAAGTATTCGGACACTGGCAGTCTCAACCACAGGGCTGGATCAAGTGTGCTGTGGCAGGGAAGGAGGCAGCGGAAGGATTGCCGAGAGCACCAGGCATTTCAGCAGGCTCCGACACCCCCAGTCGCTGCAAAAGAAAAAACATTGCGCTGATGGGGGCTCGGCGACCTTCCGCCAGAGTCAGAGCGCTGGCGTGCAAATGAGAATGTTGGAGGGACCCGCTCAGGGATGAGCCCGAGATTGTTTACCGACCAAGAGGCCGGGTTCGTGCTGAACCCCCGCGCTATTTGGATACTAGCGCCATTCTGAAGGATTATGGTCTTCTATACCCTGAAGCCTTGGAGTTGGGAGCTCCGCGTGAGTCAGAGACGATGAAGCTGATTTTGACATGGTATAGTGGTCGGGCCATCACTTCCCTGCCATCGGCGGCCAGGCCTCAATGTTCTTGGCCTGTGTGTCATGCGCCCTTGGCAGGGACTTTCTGCGCTCACCCTCGGCGGCCAGTCCGTGATGTGCTGACCCTAGTGGCTTGCACCTGGGGTGTGAGTAGGGTCGGTCTGGCCGTCTTCATCTTTTCTTTTCAATATACGTTCGGCAGTCCGCGGCGGTGTTTGATCCTGGACTGCCTGTGCTTTCTCACTTTCGTTTGCCCCGTCGGCTTTGTCAACGACGGGCTGTGCGGCCTCCTGTTCTGGATGCCGTTCTTTCGGGAGCACGGCGCCGTGCCGAACCTCGGGCACCTCGCCACGGCGGGCTTCGTGCTGGTGAGCATGGGCCTGCCGCAGGCCCCGTGCCCCCTGCCTGCGCCGCCGAGGGCGGCCGCGAGGAGGCGTTTAGTCACTGCTCTCCCCTCCCTGGCGGTTGCAAGGTGGTCCTGGCCCTGGTGGCTCCACCGTGCAACTGCTGGGGCGAGGAGGCGTGGTGCTTGAGCGTTTCCCTTTGTCTCTGGATCCCATCGCCCCTCGGCTCTGCTCTCCTTTTTGCTCTCCTTCTCTCCTCCCTCCTCCTCCTGCCGCCAGGAACACAGCAGGGCAGGGCCCAAGGCCCCGGCGACGGTTGGCGGCGCGAGTGGTGAGGCAGCATCCCAGAGCGTGAATTACCTACCCCGCTTTCGCTTCCAGGCAACACCAAGTGGTACCACGCTCCTCCTCGTCAAGCGGCCTGACCAGTACAGGCCGCAGTTTGGCATCGTTTGGTATCTCTTGGAAGCGAGGGTGGTCAAAAGCGAGGTAGGTTTGTTTTCCCCCTAATACAGCAGGCTTCATGTTCAAGGTCGGCAGCTTCCCCTCTCCTCTCGGTCCTCCCGGAGGCGTAACGCTGGCTCACTCTGCTTGGGGTAGGCCCGCTTTCTGCCTCCTCTGCTTGCTCCTCTCTCCCTCGCTCCAATTCACCTGTGCCGGCGGTCGCACGGCGGCCGCGCTCCCTAGGAGAGGCGGGTGGAGGAGTTGTTGTTTGGTTCACCTCATCGATACTGCACTTTATCGTGCCACGTCCGTCTGCACGATTATCGAGGGCATGTTCCCTTTGCCTTGTTGGTGGGGTCGTCTTGGCTCTTGGCGTTTTCCCCCTCCTTTTCCCTCGTCTCCTTCGTCCCCCCTTCCTCTCCTGTCTCATGTTGTGTTGGATGTACTGGTTTGGCCGACTAGGCCATTCAGTAGGGGGGCTGCCGCACAACGCCTCGGCAGGCCAGGAGCAGAGACGCTGCACGGCAAATTCGTATCATTGGCAATATGGTTTCTTTCCCTCCTCCCTTTCTCCTCCTCCTCCTCTTCTTCCTCCTCTTCCTCCTTTCCTTCTGTCGTTCTGGCGCACGACCGCCCGAATTTCCGCCCCGAGTTTCGGCCACGCTCGCAGGGCATACTTTCTGCGACTGGCGACCGTGGTCGCTGGTGGATGTCATCGGTTGCCAAATCCTTCATTACCACTCTTTGCGTGGGAAAAAAATTGGCTTACTCCGGATTCCATAACAAAGTGGGGGGGGTCATATTCGGGGGGGGTCTAATCTGAGCTGTCTTGGAGGGTTCGGGGGGGTCTAGGCAAAGGGCCGCCCTTTGATGGATAGTCTGGGGGGTCTAAAACTTCTCGTCTGGGAGGGTTGTGACCCCCTCCTTTATATTACGAAATCTGGAGTAATCCTGCTGAATGCCGCTTCATCCGGCTTTATCCCGATTACTCCGAGGCCCGCTCCGGCGCAACAGCTCCCAGCTGGGGCTTACTCTTCCTTAGTCTGTCCTCGTTAATCTGGCCTCCCAACCTCCTTTTGGGGGCCCTTGCTTGGCCTTCCCGAACCGGCTCCGGGCCTCGGGGCCGTCAGCGGACAATGTGGGGGGGGTGGAGTCAAGCAGTGGCGAAGCGTCCTGGCTCGCCTAGAGGCCCACCAAATAATCTTCTCAAAACCTTCTGTGGTCTGCACGACATGTTCTCAGAACATTTCTGGCTGGGGCTGTCTTTTTTAAAAACACATCGGGCTCATGTTCTAAGAACAGTGTTTTTGTTCTTAGAACTTTTTTTGGTTCCAAAAAGATTCGTGGTAGGGCTATAGGAATGCCGGAACGGTCGGTCCCTGCTCAAGGAAGGACCACCAGCCCTGGTCGGACGGGCTCGGCAGCACATCATGCGAGCCTGGTATACTCAGGCGATCGCAAACGTCGATCAAGGCCGCGTGGATTAGTGACGGGTCCCGCTTCCGTGGGAGATCGCGGATTTCCGCCGCCGAACGAGGCGGCGTTGGACGCATTTTGGGGAGGGTACCCCCTCCCGATCCATGGATTTGGCGACCGTGCGGCAAATCCATGGATCGCTAATCCAAGTTTGTGCGCCCCAGATCTACCCTCTTCATTCCGTCTTTAGCGTCGACTAGTGTCGATTAGCGTCTGGGAGTCGATGAGATAGCGCCGATCTAGCGTCGGCTAGTGTCGATCAGCGTTGATGTAGCGTCGATTAGCGTCGACTAGCGTCGATGAGCGTCGAATCGTTGGAGCCGACAAGATGGTATGGGAGGCTCCCGTGAGTTGCCATCGAAGACGGCGAGGGGGCCAGGACGAGGATAACTCCGTTCCAGAGCGATTCTGCTCACGAAGAGAGCCCAGACATCGCTCCTCATCTTGAGAACATTGAGCACGGCTCTCCTATTTGAACGTTCTGCTTTGTTCTATGCGCATGCCGCTAAAAGAACATCCCGAAGCGATTTTGCGCACGAGGAATATCTAGTGTTCTGCAGGAGGAGGAGGAGGAGGAGGAGGAGGAGGAGGAAGAAGAGCAGTGGGAGGAGGAGGGGGAGGAGGAGGACCAGTAGGAGGAGGAGGGAGACACGAGGAGGGGCCTGGACATCTGGGGCCGCTCCTCATCGTAAGCAGAATATATCCTCGTCCTCCTCCTCCTCCTCGCTCTCCTCCCCCTCCTGACCCTCCTCCCCCTCCGCCTCCTCCTCCTCCTCCTCCTCCTCCTCCTCCTCCTCCTCCTCCTCCACCTCCTTCTCCTCCTCCTCCTTCCGGCCCCTTCCCTGAGGGCGGCGTTGCGCCCCGGACGCGAGTTCGACGGCCCTTGTGGCTCAACAGGGGTCATGTCGATCCCTCCGCTTTGATTCGATTCGATTCCGATGGATGCCGACTTCGAGTCGATTCGACCTCGGATTCCGATGTCAATTCTCGATTTCTCGGTGGAGGCCTGACTGGTCCGCCGAGTTCTGCCAGTCCGGCCTTTCCCGACTCGGCAGCCGATCTCCGCCGATCCGATCTGCTTCGTTCCTCGATCCAAGTTGTCGATTCGGTTCGGGGGCGGACGCCCCCCTCGTGGACGTCCCCGACAAAAACACCAAAGCAAGCCCCGGAGGCCGAGGTCCAGGGGCCTTCGGTGGAGCTCCCTGTGGGGCTACGAAACGTGTGAGAGGTGTGCCGAGAGCAAAGGCAAGGATGGGGGAGGAGGGAGGAGGGGGAGGAGGGAGGAGGGAGGAGAGAGGAGGGGGAGGAGGACGGAAGGAAGGAGGAGGAGACGCGGGGCACCGTCTATTCAAAACTAGGACCCAACACCACAGGATGGTTGGGGAAAAAACACCAAAGCAAGCCCCGGAGGCCGAGGTCCGGGGAGAACGCCCGGGTGGACCACCAGCACCCCGTTGGAGGGTCGGGCGTCGGCCCCGGAGCAAGCACCCCCCCCTGCCTGGCTTGGGGCCCGCCGTACCTCGTGCGACTCCGCAGGCAGGGCGGACATGTCCTCCTCCTCCTCCTCCTCCTCCTCCTCCCTCTCGTCTTCCTCCTCCTCCTCCCTCTCGTCTTCCTCCTCCTCCTCCACCTCCTCCTCCTCCTCCTCCTCCTCCTCCTCCTCCTGATGCGACGTTACGCCCTGCCTTGCCGTCGTCGTAGTTCCCGCGCCTTCCGCACTATTGTTGTCGAAATGTGAGCCCTTCTGCTCCGAGGCAAGAAGTTTCGCCCCACTTTGTTGGCATCGTTCGGGGTGCATTACCGAGAAAGAGCGCGTTCTGTGGTCGCTTGGAAGGGGGGGGGTGGAACCGTACCCCCCCCGTTGGATGGAGGGGGGGGGTTCGAACCCCCCCTCCGCCCCCCCCCGGAGGGGGGGGTGGGGGTTCGAACCCCCCCCCCTCCCCTATTTTTTCTCTCTCCCTCTCCTCGGCTGGCGGCGGCGGCGGCGGGGACGACGATTTCCTTGTCTGGGCCAGCGCCAACGCCTGCGGCGGCGGGCGGCGGCGGCGGGGAGCTTCTCACGAGGACGACGGTGGTGGTCGTGGTGGTTGGTTGTGGTGGTGGTGGTGGTGTGGGTGGTGGTGGTGGTGGTGGCGGTGGTGGTGGTGGCGGTGGTGGTGGTTGTGGTGGTGGTGGTGGTGGTGTAGTGGTTTGATGTGGTTATGGTGGTGGTTGTGGTGGTGGGTTTGGTGGTGATGGTGTTGGTGGTGGTGGTGTGGTGGTGGTGGTGTCGTGGTGGTTTGTGGTGTTGGTGGTGGTGGTGGTGGTGGGTTGTGGTGGTGGCGGTGGTTTGTGGAGGTGGTGCTGGTGGTGGTGGTGGTGGTGGCGGTGGTGGTGGTGTGGTGGTTTGTGGTTGGTCGTGCTGCTGGTAGTGGTGGTGGTTGTGGTGGCGGTGGTGGTGGCGTGGTAGATTGTGGTGGGTGGTGGTGGTGGTGGTGGTGGTAGTGGTGGTGGGTTTTTGTGGTAGTGGTGGTGGTGATGGTGAGTTGTGGTGGTGGTGGTTGTGGTGGTGGTGGCTGTGGTGGTGGTGGTGGTTGTGTGGTGGGTTGGTGGTGGTCGTGGGTTGAGGCGGTACTGGTGGTGGTAGTGGTGGTGGTGGTTATCGTCGCTGCGTCCCCGCCGTCGCCGGCGCCAGCGCCCGCGGTGATGGCCGCCGCCAGCACCAAGCGCCGGCACCAGGGCGGGGGGGGGTTGAAACCCCTACAGCCCCCCTTGGGCTGCCTCGGGTCGTCGTCGCTGCGTCCCCGCCGTCGCCACCGCCAGCGCCGGCGGTGCTGGCCGCCGCCAGCGCCGGCGCCGGCGCTAGGGGACGGGGGAGGGGTGAACCACCCCCCCTTCGGCGCCACGGGTGGGGGAGGGGGGGGGGTGACTCCCCCCCCTTAGGCTGCCTCTGGTCATCGTCGCTGCGTCCCCGCCGTCGGCGCTGCTGGTGGCCGCCGGCTCCGGCGCCGGGGGGGGGGGGTTTGACCCCCCCCCCCCCTTGGGAAGGGGGGGGGTCGGGAGAGGGGTGGGTTTGGGGGGGAGGGGAGCCCCCCTGATCGACGGCGCCGAGTGTTGGGGGGGGGAGCCCGTCAAAAAAAGTGAACGCCCCAGGGGTCCGTTCCCGTTTCCGTTCCCGTTCCTTCTCTCTCTCTCTCTCTTGTTCTATCTCTCTCTCTCTCTCTTTTTCTCTCTGTCGCCTTCTCTCTCTCTCTCTCGCTCTCTCTCTCTCTCTCTCTCTCTCTCTCCCCCTCCCGCTCTCTCTATCTCTCTATTTCTCTCTCTCCCTCTCTGTTTCTCTCGCGTCCAGGGGGCCCCTGAGACCGAGATCGACGAACCGCATATCCCCAAATCTTGAACGCCCCAGGGGTCCGTTCCCGTTCCCGTTCCCGCTGTTTCTCTCTCTCTCTCTCTTGTTTTCTCTCTCTCTCTCTATCTCTCTTTCTCTCTCTCTCTCTCTCTCTCGCCCTCTCTCTCTCTCTCTCTCCCCCTCCCGCTCTCCCTCTCTCTCTCTCTCTTTATCTCTCTTCTTTCTCTCGCGTCCAGGGGGTCCCTGGGACCAAGATCGAAGAACCGCAGATTACCAAATCTTGCAAAAGCCATAAGAACATCAATGATTGCAGGCAGGTCCCTTCCACCCTGAAATGGGGTTCAAGAGGGGTGCCCCAGCAAGGCCGCGGACGCTTGGAGGCTTGTTGGGCTCTCCTGGGAGGCCTCGCGGGGGCCTCTCAGAAACATGTTTCAGGTTCCTTGGTGCCCGTTGGGGGCTTCTTGGGTACGTCAGGGGGGATGTCTTGAGGGTCTCCCGGGAGTTCGCTGGCGGTCTCGGGATGTATATGTCAGTCGCCTACGGCGAATCATCGCCGTGGGCGAAGGGGATAGGGAGGGGGAGTGGGATTGGGAAGGGGGAAGGGGATTGGGAAGGGGAGAGGGGGAGGGAAGGGGATTTGGAGAAAGAGAGAAAGAGAGGGTGAGGTGGGCTGAGAGGGGAAGGGAAGGAGGGGGCAAAGGGGGAGGATGACGACGTTGACGATGCTGACGTTGTTGACGATGACGATGGCGATGGCGATGACGATGATGATGATGATGATGATGATGATGATGATGATGATGATGCTGATGATGCTGATGATGCTGATGATGCTGATGATGATGACGATGAGGATCATGATGATGATGATGGCGATGATGATGTGGATGATGATGATGATGATGATGATGATGATGATGATGATGGCGATGATGACGATGCTTATGCTACCGATGATGATGATAAGGACTGACCATGTTTATTATGAAGATGGTGATGACGATTATGATGAACGTGCTGCTTTTGATGATAATGATAATGGTATTGATGATGATGGTGTTGATGACGGTGATGATGGTGGTGGTGATGGTGATCGTGATAGTGATGGTGGTGATGATGATGATGCTGCTGATGATGAGTGGTGATGAAGACGATGTTAGATGATGATGATGATGATGACGATGATGATTGCGATCTTGGTGGTTGTTGTAGTGATCCTGATGATGATGGTTGTGATGATGATGCTAATGATTATGCTGGTGATGATGAGGATGCCGGTGATGATGGTGATGATGATGATGGCGATGATGATGTTGATGATGATGGTGATGATGATGATGATGTTGCTGTTGGTGCTGATGATCATGATGACGATGATCCTTCTCCCTCCTCCTCACTCCTCCCTCCTCCCTCCTCCTCACTCCTCACTCCTCCCTCCTCCTCACTCCTCCCCCCTCCCTGCTTCTCTCTCCTCCTCCGTAGCCATTTTGGCTCAAGGTGATTTGGGCTTGCTAGCGTATACTTCAGAACGGCACACTGCGCTAGCGGGTCAAGTGGCTCGTTCAGACAGTAGCATCGTTCGCGGCGTCTCCCATGGGACCAAAGCAGCATGAGATCATCGGTGCGAAATGTCTCTCGTGTGGTGCTGCGAAGTGCAACAAACCGTGGTACAAATGGTGTGCGAATTGTTGGGCCCCCATTCCGCGCGTTTCTCCTGGCGCTCCTCGCGATCCTGGGGGTGTGTGGCAAAGTGGCCCAGCAGTTCCAGGCCCAAAAGGTTCTCACAAAGGTCAAGGACCCAAAGGTGGAGGACGTGGCAAAGGCGGGTTTGGGAGTGGCGGAGGCGGCGGCGTCGGGGGAGGACCTGGCGGTCGTGGAGGCGCTTTGGCTCATCCCGCGGACCCGTCGTCCCTCCTCGCCCAGCTTCAGCTGCTCATGGGTCAGCTCAAGGACGATTTCCCAGAGCGTGCAGCAGTGGCCAGCTCCATCGCGGCGTCGGCTTCAGCCATCCGTTCCCAGCAGTCTGAAGCTCGTCCCCTTCGGCAGCAGGCATCTGAGGCTCAGCAGGCTCTTGACAAGAATGTTCGCGCCCTCAACTCGCTCGACTCCCAGATCGCAGACACCGAGTCGCGCCTCGCGGAGCTCAAGGAGAAGAGGGCGGAGACCGCAACCCAGCAGGTGCAGCTCAAGGCCAGGTACCTGGAGCTGGCGGCCAAGGTGGCCGACCTCCCGCCCCCGCCGCAGGCGGAGCTCCAGGGGCATTTGTCCAACTTCGACAGCGTGCTGGAGTCTGGCGACCTGGCCGCAATTCGTGAGGGCTGGGCCAAACTCAAGACCAGCTGCCAATCCGTTGCCCAGAAGGAAGCCGCAGGCAGTGGAGCTGCTCCTGCTGCTTCTGACAGTGGTGGGGGGACGGGTGGTGAGGCTGGGGTGGAGACGGGTGAACCCACTCACTCTGATGAAGCAATGCCTCAGGTCGAGGCTGCGGACTCAGAAGCTTTCCAGAACTTTTTACATGCATGGCAGCAGGCACAGTCGGAGGAAGTCTCGAGTGAGTCGAGGCAGCGCGTCTCGACTTTCATCGAGGCAGCGGCCAAGCGTGCCAAGACGATGGCTGCCACTCCTACCGAGGCTCCTGCTCCTCGGACTCCTTCCTAGCCCACCTCAGCCGATGTCGGCTGGCTCGTCTCCCCTCCTCAGTCAGGATGTGGCCGCGGGAGTGCTTGTAGAAGGCTCTCTCCAGCCCCCTCCTCCGCCTGATTTGGATAATTTCGGGCTCTGTGTGCAGACTTGCAACGTTTCAGGATGGCAGTCACTTAAGTATAAGTGGCTGCCAATGACCACGGCACACGTTTTGTTAGTCCAAGAACATCACTTGTGCTCAGATGAAGACATCTCCAAGGCGTCCGAATGGCTCTTTCGTCATGGGTGGAAGTCGTGTTGGGCGGCGGCCGCACGTGGGGAGGGCACTGGGTCTTCAGGAGGTGTTGCAGTTTTGGCTAGATCGTATCTCGGGCTTCACACGTTGTCGTCGGGCTTCGTACTGTCCCCTCATCGTGCTGGAGCTTGTGTTATAGATATTCCAGGAGGTTTTCAGGTCCTTGTCGGATCGATCTACCTCCACGACGTCGAAGGTCTTTCTGAGCGCAACGTGGAGATCTTGTCGCGTCTCGGAGCTGGACTTTCACATTCTGATCTCCCTGTCATTGCGGGAGGCGATTTCAACATGACTCCAGGTGAGTTTCAGAAGTCGCATTTCGTTTCGGAGTTCAAAGGCCAGATGATCACCCCAACAGACGGAGGCTACACGCTCCGCAGCACGGGGGGCCTCAAAGTATCTGATTTCTTTGTCGTCTCGGCAGGCATCGCGAAGGTTATCAGGCAGGTGAGTGTCAACTACAATTCCCCTCTCACCCCCCACTCCCCTGTGGATCTGGAGCTCTTCCCTTCGCCTGCTCAACTCAACGTTTTGGAATTTCGCAAACCTCCCCCCCTTCCCCCCCAAAGGGCCATAGGGCCCACTCGGGAACCCCCATCTTGGGACCCTGTTCTCGACGTGCTGGAGGCGGCTCTGGTAGCTGCCAGGGCGGGGAGGGGGGCGGAAACTCAAAGGCTGCTCAATCTCACCTACAAGTGGTGGGCCAACCTTGCGGAAGTGGAGGTGGCCAACGCCACTCAATCGGTGCTTCCGGTTTGGGGTGCGAGAGGCAAGGGTCCTCAGCTTATGTGGAAGCCTGTTTTCTCGAAGGACAAGGAACCTCTTAGGCACCCCTTTCTGTACTCCGTCAGGTGGCTGTATAATCGCATCTTGGACTGCAAGGTGTACGTTTCGTCTAATTCCCAAAAGGCCAAGAGTGGTGGAGTTGATTTTGCGAGGGCCCTGAGGTCCTACATTTTTCACCCTCCCCCTTTCGTGGTCGAGAATCTGGGTGCCCATAAGGAGCTGCTTATCACCTTGCAGTCCATGATCACCCGTGCTGATTTGGACTCGAGCGGAGAGCTCGAGCAGGACGTTCTCGATCTGTCTCTCTCGTTCTCCGACGTGGTCGCGCAGGCAGAAGCCAGCGCTAGGGACCGCAGTTTAGCTTCCTGGCGTAGTTGGCTGAGAGAGAACATCGATCAGGAGGCCAAGCGAGCTCACATGGTCACTTCTGAACCCAAGCCCTGGAAACCTACTTCCACTCTCTCGTCCAACGGCTGTGTGGTCAGTGACCCCAGGTCCCTTCTCGAGGCTGAACGCAACAAGTTTATTCATTTATGGCGCGCTTTTGACTCCCCGCGGGAGTTGGGACCTATCGCCGATTTCTTGCCTGCCCCTGAGCTCCCCCCTTTGGACCCCAACGAGTTGGTCCGTATTTCGAGGAGCTACAAGATGAATTCGGCGGTGGGCGTGGACGGTTTCCACATGAAACATTTCAGTATGATTTCCCTTCCTGGGGTCACGGCGCTGTGTAGGATCATGCAGGTCATGGAAATCTCCAGCATGTTGCCTTTCCAGCTTGATGCCACAGTGTTGGCGCTCCTGGGGAAACCTACTGGAGGGTTCCGCCCTATCGGGATTTTCATGGGTCCTTACCGCATCTGGGGGGAAGCGCGGCGGTGCCTTGCCGAGAGCTGGGAGGGGGCGCACGCTCGTCCCTACTTTGCGGCGGGCAAGTACCAGGGGGCCTCAGACGTTGTTTGGCGGCAAAGCGTCCGCAGCGAGAGTGGGGCAACCCACTCCTTACATGCGGCTACCCTCCTGCAGGACATGTTTAAATACTACGAGCTCATTGATCTCGAGCGACTCCTCGGTCGTTGTATAAGGCTGGGTTTCCCTATTGCCATGGCCAAGTTGGCTGTGCGGGCCTACAGGGCCCCGAGGTTTCTTTCCTTGGGTGGCTGCATCGACGGTCCGTGGTACGCTTCTTCTGGAATCATAGCGGGGTGTTCGTTGGCCACGACCCTGATCAGGGTTAACGCGGTGGAGTCGCTCGATACTGTTAGGTTACGGCAGGGTGCTCAACTGGCGCTCTACATCGACGATTCTGGCCTCAGTGCTGTCGGCAGTTTCAATTTTGTTGTGGACGCCATCACGGAAGGCGCGCCCCAGCTCCACGCTGCCATCGTTGATGGCATTGGTGCGCAGGTGGCGGCTGACAAATCCAGCCTGATTTGTTCCTCGGCCAAGCTTGGCAGGGCCATTCAGGCCAAACTGGGAGTTGAGCTCACGGGTCCCATTACTTCCAGTGCTGTTAACCTTGGGGTGGACGACACGGTGGGGAAGAGTTCTCGGACCCAGGGTCGTAACAAAAAGCTTGTGATTAGGAGACGTCTTTTCATCAAACGCACTGGCCGTGTGGCTAAACTTCGTAAGACCCTTGGTTCCAGGAGAACTTTGCGAGTTTTCACTGCAGGACCGCTCCCTGGCTTGCTGTATGGCAGCGAGGTTAGAGGGGTTACTGACTACGAGCTGATGCTCATCCGCCGTGCGGCGGCCAGGACTATAAAGCCTTCAGCTGGCCAACGCTCCCTGACGGTGCTTTCCCACCTCGAAGGCGACCCTGCTTGGGTTGGGGCCGTTTCCCCGATCTTGCGGTGGCACAAGGAAGTTTGGTGCTCTCAGGTCAGGGCCTTTGAAGGCTCGATTCCTTTCAGGGAGCTGAGGCAAGCGTGGGAAGGTGTTTTTCTTCAGGATTCCCCCTCGTGGAGGGCGGTAGGTGGTCCTGTGGCCGCCATGCGCAAGTCCTTGGAGAGGATCTCGTGGACGATGAGGGACTTCGCCACTTTCGTCACTGACAAGGGGATCGAGCTTTCCATGACCCTCATGTCCCCTCAGCTTGTCAAGCACCATCTCCGCGGGGCAGTCTTCAGGGTTCTCGAGTGGGAAGCTGGTGCTAAATGGGATGTGCCTCATCGTCTGTGCTTTGACGTGGTGAAGTTCGAGCTCCGCCGCAAAAAATACTCAGCGCTCGAGAAAGGGTGTATTCGGGCTGTTGCTACGGACGCAGTGTGGACTCGTGCAAAAGCATTGCGATTGGGTTACCAGATAGACCCCACGTGCCACCTCTGCGGCTCTGCCCCCGACACGCTCCACCACCGACTTTGGGTCTGCAGGTGCCAGGAGGTTGTCGAGCTCCGTTCCAGTCTTGTTACTCCCGAGCTTGTTTGCAAGGCCCTGGAGGAGCCCAATTCGATTCGGTCTTGTTTTGGAGCTTTTGCCCACCCTGGGGATTATTTTCCTGGTCCCGCGGCCGAGTCGTCTGGTACTTTCTGGGCCAGGGAGGACCTTCCCCAGGATGTAGGCCAATTTCCTTTCACAAACAATATTTTCACAGACGGTAGCGCATGTAAGCATATAGTTCGCGAGCTCAGCAGGGCAGGCTGGTGTTTTGTGGCTGTGGACGACCAGGGGGACCTCTTGGGAAAGCTCTACGGTCCCGTCCCCCCGTGCTACCCCCAGACTGCCCCTGCGGGCGAGTTTGCTGCTATTTGTCAAGCCATACTTTTCTCAGGAGGACCTTCGGATTTTTATACAGATGCACAGCTGGTCAAAGATCACTTCGGTCGCCCTCAGATTGACCAGCTTTCACCTAAGCGAAGCTACAGCGGGTTCTCCCTCTCCCTCCTTTCGGATTTCTGGAAGGTCCGCTCTTTGAACAAAGTGAAAGCGCATCGCTCTTTGGATGAGTGGACCGACAATCATGACAAGATGTGCCGTTTTGGGAACCACCACGCTGATGTTGGAGCTAAAAGTGCTTCTGCGGGGGAAGGGTACCTGGGGCACCCACAGCCGTCGGAGGAGGACAGGTGCAGGCTTGATCTCGACATTAAGTTTTCTAGGGCTGTGGTTGTCTGCTAAGCTGATGCCTTTGTGGCCCAAATTAGCCTGGATTCAGCCGGACCCCCCCCAGGTGGTTTCCTCTGTGCTTTGCGATTGGCAGCCCATCCAGATTGTCGAGCTTGGTTCCGTCTCGGGCTTTTGGAAGTGTTCGAGGTGTGCAAAAGTCAGCCGTCTTTCCACCCATGGTCCCCCGCCTCCTTCCTCGAAGTGCTCCCCTGTTCGAGGGATGGAGGCGCAGGTTTTGGAGGCGCGGGGACACAGGTGTTTGACGCTGGCCTGCTCAGACAATTCGACTTTGGTGATCTGCACCAAGTGCTATTCTTATTCGTCTCATGGTCGTGCGTCGGGCCTTGCGGATGTTTGCAGCGGCCCGACCAGATCAAAGAAGTACAACAGTTGGCACCCGATTTGTAAAGGCCTCCATCCTAAGCGTCCAGGAGTCTCGGTTGAGAGAGGGCCGTGGGCGCAGAAGGGAGGAGGCCTTCAGGTAGCCGATGCAGGTGCCGCCGCGGCGCAGGAGCACGGCTCTCCGCGCCCCGCCACCGCCGCCGAGGACCGTGGGGACGGGGTGGAGCGGGGAGCGGGGGGGGGAGCGACTGTGTCCGAGCACGCTGGTTTGCAGGACTGGGAGGCGGACGAAGAAGCCTCTCGTTTTCTTTTTCAGGGCCCTCCTTCTCCTCCTCCTCCTCCCCCCCTTCTTGGTTTGCCCTGTGCCCCGGCCTCTTCTCGCTGTGAGGCCAGAGAGGCGTCGTTTATTTCGGTGCTCGCGCACCGTGATGAGGGCGACTCTAGTTCGGACTAACGCCTGGGGGAGAAGCAGCGGGCCACGGGGTATCCTCCAGCCAGCTGGAGATGACCCTGTGGCCCGCTGCTTTTCCTCGCTCTTCAGGTGTTAGTATTTGCTGGCTTGACCAGCCGTCCTGCCCTAATTGTCTGGGCTGGCTCTCTACCTTGATGTTGATGTCAAATTCCTTCTCTCTCCTCCTCCCTCCTCCCTCCCTCCCTCCTTCTCTCTCCTCCTCCCTCCTCCTCCCTCCCTCTGTCCCTCCCTGCCTCCTCCTCCCTCCTCCCTTCTCCCTCCCTCCCTCCTCCCCTTCTATCCTCTGAAAGTGGCACGGGCGGCGGGAACGGGAACGGGAACGGGAACGGGAACGGACCCCTGGGGCGTTCGCGCGCCTTTACGGGGGGCCCCCCCCCCCGGTTGGAAACGCGCCGCCGAATGCTCCCAAGGCAAGCGCCCTTAAAACGTATCCTCTCAAATTGGGAAATCAACAAGCATACGGCGGTTCCGAAATCAGGGCTGGCGTTCTCCCGAGGTCCTGACCCCTTTCATGTACGTGGTTTTGCGTCCCGGATCCCTTATTCGATAGCCCCTGGGCCCGACAAGCGGCCCCCCGAGGCCGAAATCGGGCGAGAACGCCTGGGCTGAAAAGCTCATCTCCTTAGGAACGCCTTCTGCGACCCCCGGGCCAGTTCCTGCCCGTCCGGTCGTTCGCCGTCCCAGGGCCCACTTCGATCCGCTTCGAGGCCGGTCTCGGCTGGCCCGATCCCGATCCGGCGCGCTTCCGATGTCCCGACGATCCGATGCGTCAGCTTGCATTTCGCTGTTGTGCATCCTGGCGCAGCCGATCCGATCCGAGTTCGGCTCATCGCCGATGCAGCCTGACCCGACGCACACTCCGATCCGATCCGAGTCCCCGATCCGATGTCATTCCTCCCTCCTCCCTTTTCCCCTTCCCTCCTCCCTCCTTCTCATCTGTGACCCTCCGTTGTTCGTATTCTCCCTTGTCGTGGATGTTCACAAAATCTCCTCCTCCCCCTTCCTTTCGCCCTCGTGTCCTCCTCCCCCCCGCAGAGAGACAGAAGACGGAGGCGGCAGCGGCGGCGGCGGCGGATAAAGGAATCAAAACAACGGCTACGCTCGAGGAGGGAGGAGAGAGGAGAGAGGAGGAGGAGAAGGAGGAGGAGGAGCAGGAGGAGGAGGCGCGGTAGCAGCATATGTATCGAGGAACGAGGTGTAATCGAAGAGGAACATGGGGTGGATGAAGGAAGAAGGCAAGGAGGAGGAAGGAAGGAGGAGGATCGAACAAGGAGGAAAGGGAGGAAGAAGGAGGAGGAGGAGGATCCAGGAAGAAGGAGGATGAGGAGACGGATTGGACACTACAGACATCGCGCTACAGTCTGACCAGCATCTCACAAGGAGGAGGATCGAGGAGGAGGAGGAGGATCGAGAAGGAGGAGGAGGAGAAGGAGGAGGAGGATGAGGAGGATGATGAGGAGGAGGAGGAGGAGCCCTCTTCTTCTCCCTTCTCCTGCTCCTCCTCCTCCTCCTCCTCCTCCTCCTCCTCCTCCTCCCTCCTCCTCCTCCTCCTCCTCCTCCTCCTCCTCCTCCCTCCTCCTCCTCCTCCTCCTCCTCCTTCTGCTCCTCCACCCTCCTCTCCTCCTCCTCCTCCTCCTCCTCCTCCTCCCCCTCCTCCTCCTCCTCTCCCTCCTCCTCCTGCTTCGCCTCTTCTTCCCCCTCCTCATTTCTCAGCTTTTTATCTGTATTGCACTGCACGTGTTCAGACACGCAGAATCCATGGGTTACGATCCGATTCGGGGGGGGGGCACACCGTGCGGTGACCACACCCTACGAAGACCATCCCGGAGACCTCGCGCGGCGCGCAAGAGTCGTACTGTCGAGTCCGCACGTTCGCCCCCCCCGTCAGGCATGGGACGACGTTCGCGCGGCGATGCCCCGACCTACAGTGAGCGGCTTGAATAAGGAACACTTTCTTTTCAAAAGGGGGCTCGGTCGTTCCTTAGGTTCGCATGCGTTATTTACAGTTCCTTATGCGTTAATTGTTATTTATCGTTCCTTATGCGTTATTCCTTGGGATAAAAAGGGGCTTCCCTTATTTATCGTTCCTTAGGTCAGGCCGATGACTGTAAGTCCAACGTAGGTCCAACGTGAACCCGATGTAGACTCGAAGCGACCCCGACGTGGATCCGACGCATTGCAGTTGGGCCTCACGTTTTCCTCGCGGGGCATCCAGGATTTGTTCTTCAACGCACCGTGTGGTGAGTCGGCGGGGATTCGAGGTCAGCGCACGGCTTCGTGACTCGGCCCGTTCTCCGTCGTCCTCACCACCGTCGTCGGCTCTCGTACCTCCCAGCCTGCTGCTGTGCTTCCTGCTCGTCCTGCTCCTGATGTTGTTCCTCTTCCCCCCCTCCCCTCCTCCACCCCACGACCCACGACGAGCTTCCCTGAGGGACACGGTGGACAGCAAAACGCAATTCCCACAGCCTGCTGCAGTTCTGGATGCTGCGCCGCATTGGGTGGAACTTGCTGCAAATCCTGCAATTGCACATCGTTGGAGAGACATGGGAAAAACACGAGTGGACGCCCCCCCCAGACCCGAAATTCGGATCTTCGGGTCCGGTTGGGGTGGTCTGGTAGGTAGTCAGAGGGTCGGAGGAGGAAGAGGTCCCGATGCCGCTACCCTCGTCACGTGTTCGCTGTCCGCAATTGCGAGTCCGTCGCCTTTCCTGAGGTCTGGTCGCCACGGGTCCCAGCCCGCCCGCGCATGCCCCCCCTGTGCCCCGCCGGCCGCCGGCCGGCGGACCCGCGTGCCTCGGCCCGCGTCGCCTTCTCCTCGTCCTGTTGCCCTCCTCCTTCTCTTCCTCCCCCCCCTCCCCCCTCCCCCCCCCCTCCCCTCCTCCTCCTCCTCCTCCTCCTCCTCCTCCTCTCCTCCTCCTCCTCCTCCTCCTCTCCTCCTCCTCCTCCTCCGCGTCCTCCTCCTCCTCCGCGTCCTCCTCCTCCTCCTCCTCGTCCTCCTCCTCCTCCTCCTCGTCCTCCTCCTCCTCTCCTCCTCCTCCTCCTCCTCCTCCTTCATTGCGCTGGAGCGGGCGGTGCCATCGTCGGGGTCGGCGTCGTCGCCGCCGTCTGCGCGGGCCTCGGCGCCGTCGTCAGCAGCGTTGCCGTCGCGGGCGTCGTCCTCTTGTCCCCTGTTTTTTTATCCTGGTTGTTCTCCCAGCGTTTCCTGCAGGAACCTCTCAGTATTCCCCTCTGCGCAACAGAGTCTGCTCATGTGCATGCGGCCGTTTGCACCATCGTGTAGCTTACTTCGATCCTGATTCCTGTCCGCGCCTTCTCATGTAGTGGTGTCAGCTCAGGTGCTCCTCGGTGAGCCCGCGGTGCCGATGGAGGGCGGCAAGTGGACGGTTCCTCCCACAGATGCAAACCTCAATTGCATCAGCCAGGAGTACCTCTATGAGGAAGCGTGTCTTCCTCCCTCATTTCTCCCCACTCCCCCCAGACCCCCGACGTCGTGATTTTATCAGAGCGGCGACCCCCAGAGGTCTGGACCCCTTCCCTGTGACCGGTTTTTCCTCCTGAGTCGTTTTTGACGGTTCTCAGGCCCCGTGAGGGCCCCAGGAGGCCGAAATTATTGCAAGACTGTTTGTCGTGATTTTTTTCACAACGCGAGGGGGTCTGGGCTCCCCTCATCCCCCGTTCCTCCTCACATCCCTCCCCCTTCCTCTGCCCCTCAGTCGGTCCCTCCTCCATCCTCCCGCCCAGCTCTTCCTGGATACGGGGGGGAAAGACGGGCACGCGGTTGCACGGCAAGCGTAGCCTCTCCCTCTTTTTGGTTGTTGTTCTCTCTCTCCCTCTCTTTCTCTCTCTCTCTCTCTCTCTCTCTCCTCGTCCTCCTCCTCCTCCTCCTCCTCCTCGTTCTCGTCCTCAGCCTCGTCCCCTCCTCCTCGTCCTTGTCCCTCCTCCTCCCCCTTCTCCTCCCGTTCCTCCTCGTCCTCCTCCTCCTCCACTCCTCCTCCACTCCTCCTCCCCGTCGTCGTCGTCCTCCTCCTCCTCCTTCTCCTCCTCCGCCTCCTCCTCCTTCTCCTCCTCCCCCTCCTCGTCCTCCTCCTCCATCTCCTCATGTTCCCTTTATTTTGTCTTAGGTGTTTGTTTGTTTTGTTATATCTCTCTCTATCTCTTTCTCTCTCCCTCTCTTCCGCCCTGCCTCCCCATCTCTGTCTTGTTTGTTGTTATTAGCTTTATGCATATCTTTTTTTCGATGCATAGATGTAACCGCGTGTGTACATACACTCGTGTATACATACTGTACTTATACATGGATAGATGCCGTGCACGAATGCTTATATATGCATGTGCATACACAAACATAGCTGTATGTATAGGTCGTATCTATGTATATATAGTTGTGTGTGGGCGTCCGTGTGTGTGTGTGTGTGCGTGTGTGTGTGTGTGCATGTAGGTGTGCGTGTGTGTATCTGTGTGTCTGTCTGTGCGTGCGTGCGTGCGTGCGTGTGTGTGTGTGTGTGTGTGTGTGTGTGTTTGTGTGTGTTTGTGTGTATGTGATTGCTTGTGTGTGTGTTCGCGTCTGTGCGTTTGTGTGTGTGTGTGTGTGCCCCCAGATGGGGATGGTTGGTTGACCCAACATGGGCCCCGCACGCTCTGAATGCCCCCCCCCCCGCGCGCGCACCGGCCCGTTCAGCTACCTTCTCTGCCTCGACGCTGCGCGCGAGGACACGACCGCTAAAACTGTGTATGTACCGGGCACAACGATGT
This sequence comes from Prorocentrum cordatum, assembly GCA_963575745.1. Taxonomy (NCBI): domain Eukaryota; class Dinophyceae; order Prorocentrales; family Prorocentraceae; genus Prorocentrum; species Prorocentrum cordatum. Next base: position 62,246 of record CAUYUJ010021677.1, on the reverse strand, counting down.
TGAGCTTGGTTTTTGCCCGTGCTTTGTTGCTCGTTTCGTTTTTCGTTTTCGTTCCGTTGTGCTTCGTTTCGGTGTTGGTTTCGTTTTGTTCCGCTGTGCTTCGTTTCGGGTTCGTTTGCGTTTGGCACCGGTTTCGTTCTAAACGTTTGTTTTATACATTCGATTTCGTGTTTGGTTTTTCGTTCTAGGCGCCACCGCGTTTTAAGCATCGTTGTCCTCGGTCGCTGTGTGTGTGTGTGTTTGTGTTCCCGGTGCTTGCTTGCGGCCCAGTCTGGTCTCGCATCAGTGATGCCACTTCTCCGGCTGAGGAGGAAGGTCTGCGTGCCCCCCCCTCCCGCTCGCCAGTCGCACCCCTATCGGCCTCTCCTCTCGTTCCTCACACTTCCCCTCTCGCTCCTCCCCCTCGCCTCTCCCACTCTCGTTTCACCCCCCCCTCTCGTTCCACCCCCTCCCCTCTCGTTCTCGTTGCGGTGAGAATGCTCACCGACTCTTCCGGGGTCTGGGACAGGCTGGCGTGGGTGGGGAAAAACCGCGTCTCTGTGAATTCGCTCTGTGACCTTTCAGAGGGCCTCCAGAACCCTGAAAAGCGGAGTCAGGCCTATACATGTTTGCAATACCGAGTGCTGTCGCACACGGCCGCCGACGCCGCCGCCGTCAAGTGGAGCTGGAAAGGATTTTTTCGGAGTTGGCTTTCGCCAGCGGGGCCAGCCTGGCTCTCGGGTTCTCCAGAAGAGGGCCCCGAGGGGCCACGGTCGCGGACCTTGCCCAGGGGGTGTCCCGAGGAGGAGGAGGAGGAGGAGGAGGAGGAGGAGGAGGAGGAGGAGGAGGAGGAGGAGGAGGAGGAGGAGGAGGACGCCCCGTTTTGGGGCACGGAGCGCTGCAGACGATGCTGCACGACTGGGGGTCAGTCTCTGGGTCGCCCCCGGGCGTGCGGGCGACGGGCTCCCTCCACCCCTTCGAGAGGGACGTGGCTCATCTGAGCCGCTGCCCCGGCTCACGGACGACGACGTGGGGGCCGTGCCTGGCCCGCTGCGCGGCAAGAGTGCACTCGGGTCGGCGTCCCCCCAACATACTTATACTATGTGTTCGTCGCCCCCCCAGGGGCGACGCGCGAACCGAGAAATCTTATAGTATATGCGTCGTGGCGGGCGCTTTCTGGCCACACCGCTCGAGAAACGATATACTACAAGATGGGTATACTATATGTTCGGGTCGGACGCGCGCCTCCAAGGCGGACACATAGTATTAGTATGTCTCTGTGCGTCCCATCGGGTGGGACCGTCTCCCTCCTCGGCGGGTGGAGGAGTTTCCCTCGGCCCTCTTGCAGGCCTAGAGGTTGACACCAACGCTAGGATCGGCGGCGTTCCTCCACCGAGGGAAGAAGACCCCGATCTCGGTGATGGTGGTAATATTCTGGCTTCCAGGGTGGCCGAAATATTACCACCAACACCGAAATCTAGGATCACCTCCCCCCTGTGGAGGCAGCCCTCTGTCGTGGTGTTGGTGCCCATTTCCAGGCCTCCCGTGGGCCCTCCTCCTCTTCCCTTGCTGCCATGCCTCACGCGCGCCTGCTGCCCGGTGTGGCATGGTGCGCGTCGTCGCCGCCGCGGGCGGAGGCAGCGATGTTATGTGCTTCACCGTCCTGCGCCCCGTGGGCCTTTTTTTCCGCCGGGGCTTCACGCCTCACGCTTCTTCCACGCCTTTCGGCACGAACGACATGGGCACGGAAAGGATGGGTACTCCAGATTTCGTAATAAAAGGGAGGGGGTCTGGACCCTCCAAGACAAGCCATTTCAGCCATTTCAGACCCCCCCGTGGGAGAACCCTCCAAAACATCGTCCCCAGACCCCCCCCAGGCCCTCCAAAATAGCCTGGAACCCCCCCCCCCTGAAATGAGACCCCCCTCCCTTTATTACGAAATCTGGAGTACGATGCCCAACAGCAGCTCCTGTTCACTCTGAACAGGGCTCGCTGTCGGTGTCGCCGCGGCCTGTGTCCATTTACCACCGAAGGCCGCCTGCCCAACAGCGGCCGCTGTTGGTTTGGGGCAACACTTGTTGTTGGGCATTGTACCCATCCTTTCCGTACCCATTACGGGCGTCCAAAGTCTTTGGTCTTGCTTAAGGCATCGTGCTGTAGCCAGGTGGGAGGCAACGCTCCCAGATTCTTTCTTTGGGGCAGCTCCTCGGAAACCTTGTGTGATACATCGGCTTGGATTCACGATGTGCTCGCAAGTGCGGCCCCTGAGTTAGATTTTTTCAGTGCTTCCGTGGATGGAAACTATTAGCGCGAAGCTGACTCGTAACATTGGAATTTCGCCATTCGAAATCCGCGTTTTCCAAGCTGGGCACGATCGGCGGCCGCCGCCGAAAATGTGAAAAATAAGCGCGAACCACAAGTGCAGGCTTTTGAGCCCCATGTTGTGGCCTGGAGTGCTTTTATTTTTTCTGAACGGCGGAATTCCAACGTGATGATTTGATTTCGCGTTATTTTTTACATCCACGGCCTTCCGGCAAGGCCGATTCGACCAGGAATGGCGCTTTGGGACGTTGCGCTGTTTTTTGTGCTAGCCTGGCTATGTCGAAACGATCCTGGTCGCCAACAATGGCGCTCTGGGTCGTTACTGTTTTTCCGGTCCTAGCCTGGCTATGACGAAACGATGATGAAAGCCACGAAGTGCGATGGGGTTGCATTTGTCCAAGGTTACGAATGACTTGTTGGAGCCTTGGCAGAGGACCTTCTCATCAAAATGACGCCGACCATATTTTAATATTCGCCAATGTGAAATTAAAGTATTTTCATTCACGAATTCTCAACGTCATGATCGGCGTCGTTGTGGTAAGGATGTCCTGCGCCAGAACTCCAAACCGTCATCCATAACGTTGGACAGTTGCAACACTATCGCACTTCGCGGCGTCACAGCCAGGCTGAGACTGAAACAAATCCGGAAGGTCCCAGAACGCCATTCCTGACGATCCCCGCATCGACTCGTCATAGCCAGGCTAGGACAGAAAACAGCGAACGTCCCAAAGCGCCGTTCTTGGTGATCTCATCGGCGTTTCGCTTGAGCCAAGCGAGATCCGAGGATATCGTAACGTTGCAGCCATTGCAGCCCATCGGGGCCACATTGCCTGATCTGAAAATTGCCAAAACGGTTGACACGCGCGAGACCCACATCGTGTATAGAATTCAGAAAGGCCATCGAATCAGCCTTGCCGGGGGCCTAGTGCGTGCGTCGACCGGCGTAAGTTTTACGACATGATCTTGCACAACGAAATTTCAGACGCAACCCGAGTTACAGGTTTCCCAGAGGGACTCCTCAGGCCGCTTTGTGCCCTTTTACAGAGGGCCCAGGAGGGCCCTTTATCAGAACTCCACCTCGGGCATGATTTTTGCCAATGGGACGAACGTGGTTGGGTGTTCGTGTGCTGCAGAGTTCGCCGAACTGACGATTGTGACGGTGCCTCGACATGTCGGGATTCGCAGCAGGTAGCTTCGCATCAAAAGCCAGATCGACGACATTCGCTTGCAGTCGGTCGGTGGGCCCGCGACGGTCTCGCAGGAGTTGAACTATTCCTTTAAGGGAACCGTGGGCCTCTTGCAGGCTCGTGGTTTGCCGCTCTCCTGAGACAAGATGGGGTTCTTCTGCAGTGACGCTGTCACCTTCAGCCAGATCGAAGACGTAGTGGCCGACGTGGTGCCTTTCCCACGACGGGGGGGAATTTCACCGAGATCTTGGGGGCGACGCCTGTGACGTTTGCTGCAGAAGTTTTCGCACGCAGTTGACTCGTATTCGGGACGCCATGGCCAAGGAGGGCGAGTTGTTGGCCCTGGAGCACCTGGGCAGGCACCGGGCAGCAGAATCTGTTGAACATTGCTTGACCCGCTCGCACTGGTGGATAACGAAGGGAGGCCGTGGTACTTGAGCTGCTACTCGTCCAGGTGGATTGCACGCGCAGTCAAGTTCGGAGTTCGGCGCTCGATCGATCGAGCTGCCTTGGCGCTCGTGCAGGTGACGGGCTCTATTCGGACAGGTCCCATCTCATTGCGACCAATCGCGGAGTGCTTGTGAGGCAAGAAGCTGACTCCTCATGTGCGAGGGTCGCTGCGAGGGGTACTCCAGATTTCGTAATAAAAGGGAGGGGTCTGGACCCTCCAAGACAAGCCATTTCAGACCTCCCCCGTGGGAGAACCCTCCAAAACATCGTCCCCAGACCCCCCAGGCCCTCCACGATAGCCTGGAAGAGACCCCCCCCGAAATGAGACCCCCCTCCCTTTATTACGAAATCTGGAGTAACCGCTGGTGGGCGCTGGTCGCAGATCCGCGTGGCCAGGGCTTGTGCTGGCATGTCGCGCCGGTGGCGCAGGTGCCAGACAGTGCCTGGCGCTCTGTCTCGCCGCTTCTTCGTTTACGATGCTTGCGCGGGGCGGCGTCAGCTCCTCACCCCGCCGGGAGTTCGACGGGCGGCTCGGCGGATGCTGACTGCGACGGAAGAGATGCAGGCCTGGTTTGCCAGAGGTGTTCTGCCACAGTCTGGCCAGGTCTTCCACGGCCTGGGGAGGCCCAGTACTCGTGGCATGGTTGCTGTGGGTCGGCTGGGTGTCGCTTCAGTGTTGGGGGGATATGTTTACAGTGCCGTTTTTGATACATGCTCCGCGTGCGGTTAATGTAGTAATAATTCAGGGATTTAGTACTAACAAAAAACGATGAGTTCAGGCATATCTTTTTCATACATTGATCATGTATTAAAAATCCGATATTAAAAATCATGTGTATTAAAACCTGCCCTGTAGTGCTGTTTCGGTTCAGGTCCCCGAGCTTCGGTCCGCTGGATGGGCCGTCGCACGATGTGATACTTCAACGTAGGCGTGCTGCTCGCTACCGCGCGGCCGCCCCGAGAACGGGAGGTGCGCAGGCTTCCGAGCTCGTCCCATGGGGTGCCGGACCGCAGATTTCCGAGCCAGTCCAGGTGGGCGCTGGCTCGGGTTCGGTCGTTTCGCGTTTTGCTTTGGCTAGGATGGGTGCGTCCAGCGATCGGCCCGGCTCCAAGTTCATTATTCCCATGATTTGGTGGTTTGCACGCGGCGTGCTGTTGCTTAATGCGGCCCCACTGTTTCCAGTATTTCCATATGATCGTGGCGTTTGTGGTGGAGGTGGAGTTTGGGCTGGGCCCGTGCGGACTTCAGAGTCATTGCGTCCCAAGCCCTGGGGCTGGGCTCGGTGCAGCCTCGTGGAGAGAGCATCCCAGTCCCCGATGTGGGCTCGATGCGGTCTCGCGCGGCGAGAGCATCCCAGGCTCTGCGCGTCCGCCCGCTGGCGGCGCGCGCGTGGTGTTCTTTTCTTGCGGGCTGGTGTTGACCAGCGTCGCCGATCTCTGCTTGTTTCTCTTCCCCCTTCCGCGTCGTGGCGCCGCTCCGTGCCCTCGCGCTGGGCGTGCTGGGCGAGCCCGTCCTCGTCCGGGCCTCCCTATGCGATGGTGAGCACGGGCCTGCCGCAGGGCCCGTGCTCCCGCTGCCCGCGGCCGCGAAGGGCCGCTTGTTCCAGCTCCTCCTCCTCCTCCTCCTCCTCCTCCTCCTCCTCCTCCTCCTCCTCCTCCTCCTCCTCCTCCTCCTCCTCCTCCTCCTCCCTCCCTCCTCCTCCCTCCTCCTCCTCCTCCTCCTCCTCCTCCTCCTCCTCCTCCTCCTCCTCCTCCTCCTCCTCCTCCCCCTCCTCGTTCGCAGGCCCTCTCCCCCGGGGCCCGGACCTTGCAGAGCGGACGGCTGCGGGCTCCGGCCTCCGAGGTCTGGGCCCTCTGGGGGCAGGGGGTTCTCGTGCGCTCGTCCGCCCTTCTTCGGGCGGGCCAGGCCCTGCTGCCTCTCTCGGCCTCTGCTCGTTCGCGCTCGCTGCCCTCTCGTTCCTCCCCTCTCCACCTCTCCACCTCTCGTTCGCCGGCCTCTCCCCCCCTCTCGTGCCTCCCCCCCCTCTCCTCGCCCCGCTCCGCTCCGCTCCCCGCTCTGTCGCGGCGGGCCCCCGGGCTCCTCGACTGGCGCCCCATCCCCCCCCCACAATTTTTGGGCGGGCCCCTCCTCCCGAGAGAACGGCGGCGGATGGGGAGGCGGAGGAGAGAGACGGGCGGAGAGGAGGAGAACAGAGGAGGAGGAGGAGGCGGAGGAGGAGCAGGAGACGGTGGAGGAGGAGGAGGTTGAGTGGGAGGGGGAGCAGGGTTCGTGGGGGGGGGTCTTCAAGGATCGCCTGCGCGAGGTCGCGCGGAAGGGGGGGCACCCCTGCGTTTCCCTTTTCTTTTGCAATTTCTAACCCTCTCCCCGCCCCCTGCCCCCTGCCTGCCGTCGTCGTGGCCATCAGCCCCCCGCCCCAAATGCGGCGCAGGAGGAGGAGGAGGGTGACAGATGGGGGGAGGAGGAAAATGGGGGGGAGGATAAGGATTAGTTTTAACCTAAGACGGATCAGCGATGTTGCAATACACCCTCACTCCACGCTCCATCTTTATAGGGCCCCACACGAATTGTTCTCATTGCTGGATGTGACCCATTGGGAGACAACCGTCGGATGACTTGCAATCGCGCTAATGCGCCATTCCTGAGAGGTCAACGCCGCAAATGCACGGGGCTGTGCGTCCTGGCACTCTTAACTCACGCTGTAGATCGCAATTTTCGGATCACGTGAACCCTTGAAGCTCTGGTCCACGCTTGGGGCGAAGGCCCGCGGCAATGGGGCGGGAACCGCATTCTGAAAATGAGCTGCCCTCCATCTTCGAGACGGCCGCAATTTTTCAGACGAACGTGCGCGGCGCCAAGCCTTGATGGAGATCATTGTAAACCCGAAATGCGTGAGCGAGGCGGAAGACCCTATCCAACCCAATGCCGGAACACGCCCTCCTGTCCAGAGTCCTTTGCTCACACGCCCATGCAAGCAGGTATTCTCATTGCGGGGAATCCCCCTTGATGGACGAATGCCCCCCATGGTCTTGCAATTCAGGGCAGGGGCAAGTTTTTGCATCAGTTGTTCCCTCCCTCCCCTGAAACAAAAAGGCTAACGAATCAGGCTCCAGGTTGACGCGCGAAGCTAAGCTGCCAGCGCTCATTGCCCTGAGCCCGCTTGACAATCAGCTGGCGATTCGGTTGTTGCACGCATTGATGTTTCACACAGTCGGAAACGGAGGTGTCGTTCGTGACAGTGTCGGCCTGCCCCGTGTGGTTGGTTGTGGCAGGTCCTGGTGAAGATAGCCAGCCACTCGCCGAAATGCTGGCTGGAAACGGACGGGACCAGGGGTCCCGAGAAAGTAGGCATAGTCAGTCCTAGTCCAACCGACGGTGCGCGACACATGGTTCCAACGTGGGTGCACATTCTGCCTCGTACCTTGCTGTTGTGTGGAGATGCTTGGCATTTTCAGGGAACAAATTTTCCGTCCATCATATTATTTCTACTAAGCGCGACCATGTAGGGCCATACGGTCCAAGCAAGTGTCCAGCCATGGCTCCGTTTTCAATGCGGGCCGTCCTGAATTCGTGCAAATTGTCGCCACTTTTCATGGTCTGGGCATAAAGCCCAACAGACGTCTCACGCGAGGAGCATGACTTGAAAAAAGGTGCTGCTCCCAACCCGTCCAGCTGTTGCACATTTTTGAGGATTCTGGTCATACGGGCTCAGGCAGTATCAAGCGGCGGCTTTATTTTGAGAAGGAACCGCCATCCATCCGTGTAGCTGTTGAGGCGAGGGTCTGATTTTCACAGGGACGTACGCTCAGTCCGTATATTTGGTGGACCTTCTGTCGACGAGTGTGCGCGAGGCTGGGGTGTAATCCGCATGTAGATAGAATCGCGTTTCATCCGTGTTACGGTTGTAGCCAGGGTCTGGGACGATAACCGCATTTTTTGGAAAGTAGCCATCCACTTATCCGCGTATCGGCGATACATTTTTAGGACGTATTTGAGCGGGGCCCAGGCGAAAACCACATGTTGACTTTGAGCCGATCCCCCATCCGTGTACTCGTTGGAAGCTTTGAAGACGCATGTGCTCGGCAATAAGGCGAGAGCCGCATGTAAACCACGACCCCCATCACCGGTGTAACAGTCGGGGAAGCTGTAACACGAGTGTTCCCGGAGCGAAAACGGCGGCCGTATGTTTCAAGCGACTTGCGTTTCATTTGTGTTTGTTCGGGATCCGTCAAGACGATTGTGTGCGGCGGTAAAGCGTGAACCACATGTTGAAATCTACATGCGCTGCATCTCTGTAGCTGCTCGACGCGTTCGAGACGACCGTGTCGTGGCGCTGACGCGATGGCCACATTTTTAGACCGTCCATTCCATCCGCGTGGCAGTTGGAAGTTGCAGAATTTTCGGGGTCATAGGCGGGCAGGAGGTCTCCGTCGGACCGCTCCGCCCGCCCTGCTGGCACGCCTCGGGGTGTGACAGGGAGGAGTCATTCTTAAGGAGAGGAAGCGGAGGAGGAGGAGGAGGAGGTGGAGGAGCAGGATGATGATGATGATGATGATGAGGAGGAGAAACGAGGAGGAGAAACGAGGAGGAGAAGGAGGAGGAGGAGGAGGAGGAGGAAGGAGAAGGAGGGAGGGGGAGGAGGGGGAGGAGGAGGAGGGGGGAGGGGTAGGAGGAGGAGGAGGAGGAGGAGGAGAGGAGGAGGAGGAGGGGGAGGAGGGGGAGGAGGGAGAAGACGAAGGAGGAAAAGGAGGGAGGAGGAGGAGGACGAGGAGAAAGGAGGTGGAGGAGGAGGAAAAGGATGAGGAGGAGTAGTAGGAGGAGGAGGGGCAGGAGGAGGAGGGGGCGGAGGAAGAAGAGGAGGAGCAGGAGGAGGAGGAGGAAATGGAGGAGGAGGAGAAAGAGTGATCTATCTATAAGGAAAGGGGATGAGGGGGAGGGAGAGATCGCCCCCCCCCCTCTGCCGAGGACATCCTCGAGGCGACCGAGAACCTGTCGCCTTCGAGTCGGCTGGGTGAGGGCACATACGGCTCGGTGTTCCGGGGCACCCCCGGGGGAGCCTCAGAAGACGATCCTTCGGCTCGCCTTTGTGCCTCCACTGTGCCTCCACGAGCCGCCGCTTCCATCTGTTGCCGCTCCCGTTTCAGCTCCCGTTCCAGCTGCTGCCTGTCCGCCTCCACGGGAGGGAAAAAACGCGATGACCATGACCAGGATGTCGCAGGATTTTCTCGATGCAGATCAGGATCATGGTCCATGCCCTATGCTGGCCGTCGCCGATTCGCAAGGATGATCCACGAATTTACGATGACCAAGATGGACGGTGAACAAGATCGGCACCGACGTTTCGCGTTCAGTCTTGGTCATTGTCACCGTTTTCTTTCTTTATCTCCCGCCTGGCGTGCCCATTACTTGCCGCAGGTGCTTTGGATTCCGAGCCACGGCGGCTGTATCCGAGGCGGGGGTTCACCCATCACCATTGCCTGGAGGATCGATGTTCGGGGGCCTCGGCAGGCGGTGGATGTGGAAACATTCTGGCCCTGGGGAGGGTCCACCGCCTGCCGAAGTCCCCGAAGAACGATCCTCCAGGCGGTGGTGATGCGTGCGTCTCCGCCTGGCACTGTCCGGAGCGCGCCGCGCATACTCTTCCTACCGCGCGCTATGGCGGTCCAGCCAGCAGGGTCAGCTGTGGGACTGCCGGGTGGGGGTCCGGCGGTCTGATTCCTCCCTGAAATCACCCTGGCTCCGGATCCAACAGCCCTGGCTCCCTTCTCCTCCTCCTCCTCCTCCTCCTCCTCCGAGCAGCGGGAAGAAAGCGGGGTCGATGGCGCCGACCTTGGCACGCAAGCCTTCCCACGTGAGGTCGCGCGCAAGTGCCCTCGTCTCCGACGCAGCGTGCCGCGCTCGTGGCCCGCGTGAGCCGCGTCGCAAGGTCGCGATGCCTTCTCGTCGCTCCTCCGAGGGTAGTTTTTTTTTCCCTGGCGAGGCTGGGGCTCCCAGCAGGCGCACGGAGGCGAGAGCGGAGGGCGGAGAGGCGAGGCGAAGCAGGACAGGGCCCCAGACATGCGATGAGGTCTTGAGGAGGAGCAGGAGGAGGTGGGGAGGAGGAGGAGGAGGAGGAGGAGGAGGAGGAGGAGGAGGAGGAGGAGGAGGAGGTGGGGAGGAGGAGGAGGAGGAGGAGGAGGAGACTCTGGAGACTCTGCCTGATCGCGCAGCGATATGGTGATAGGCTCCCGCTGGCACCTACCGAGGTGCCTGTTGCTTCCCCCCTCGCTGAGCGCTTTGGGCCAGGACCCCAATGCAATTCGACGCAAATACTCCCTCCCAGTGGCGTTGGGTGTGTCACATGCGACGGCTAGCTTCCAAGTCTGTTGGGAGGCGTACGTCCCGCACACGGAACAAGACCAAGCTTCCAGCCCAGCGTGGAACCTGGTTTGATGGGTCATGCGAGTGCTTCCCCCTGCTACATGTATCTGCTTACCCAGGGGGGGCCTCATATAAGTGCCATCTAGGGTTACAAGCTTGAAACACTCTGTGTTATACCATTGAACACGTGTGGCTGCATTGGCAGAGGCCTTACACACCACATTTACGACCTGTGTCGTCGAGCTGGTGGGAGGAACTACAAGCAGCACGCAGAGACGCGGCTGGGGCGTGGGCCTTGGGGGCCTTGACCCGTCTGGGTCTGCCTCTACTCCTACGGCTCTCGGATTCAAGAAGCCTCTGGAGACGCTCGTGTTTTGAGGCCTCTACTGTGGCTCTCAGGAGTCGCATGTGAACGAGGTAAGCTTTATTCTCGACCAAAGCAGTCTTCCGGCGGACTGCCTTTGGCATCTGGTGATCTTCGGCGGCCACTGCTGCAATATCATCCACAACTCTGTTGCCGTAGACAAGGGGCCCCAACGCTCGTCCTTGGACGACATCATCAGTGGTCTGATCAGATCTGACTAAGAGTACGGCGACGTCGGTGGGCCTGTCTCTGAGCTGTTGGCCCACGCAATGCCATATGTCCGCATCCTCTCCTTCTGGGTGCCGAGGATGCCTGTTGTGGTAGTTGATGCAGACCCCCTCACAGTCCGTAACGTATATGATCTCGCCCTTGGACGCTCGTAGGGCCATGAGGAGCGCGAGCAACTCTCCTCTGACCACCGTCTGGCGGTGCCCTGGGAGAGGTCCCCAGGCGGCCCTCTGGAGCTCCATGCCATCACGGTTGAGGTCGTGGAAGCCCGTGATGGCCACTCCTGCGCGTCGTGGGGTGGAGTGCGCCGTGTCGGCCCCTCCGCTGGCATCGCCGAGCATGTACAGCGGTTGCCCTGGGAGGCCGACACCGAAGCACCCGTCGTGAGAGTAGCCCTCGTCGACACCGTATGTGGTCCAGTCCTCGTGGGTCGCTGGCGGCGGGGCCCACGTCCAGGACTGGGATATGAGGCCTCTGGTCCAGAAGCACTCGTACATTTCCTGCTGCGTGGTGGCCTCCCCGATCACGCTGTCGCTGGCGTCGTAGATTGGGCTGGTCTTCCGTCCCTGGCACTCCCAGGCACGGTGGAACGCTGTTTCTTTGTGGGCAGATCCCGTCCGAGGCTGAGGCTGTGCTGATCTGATCATGGACTCTGCCTTTTGGCCATGTTGCACCAGCTGCTGTAGTCACCATTAGCGTCGAGAGCCTCTTCCCATTCGGCATCTTCTCGAGATGCCCCAGAAGGTAACGGCATGATCTGTTGTCGATTCCCTCCGCCACCCCTGACCCTCCGTAGTGCTCGCTGGCCTGCTTCCAGGATCGTGTCTGAATGCTGCCGTCGAGGTCATGCAGGAGGGCTGACGGGATGTCGACGGCTGGGTTGCCTGTGAGTCCTGTCGGATCCAACTCCCTTGCGTCGTGCACGTCGCTGCCTGGTTGGACGGGGAGGTCCCACGCATTGGGCTCTCGAGGGTTCCATCCGTTCTCCATGAGGTACAATCTGATGGCCGATTGTGGTCCTCTCACGGCCAGCGGGGAGCTGACGAACGTGTTGGGCAACCTGGCGCCATTCATGTTGGATCGTCTTCTGCATGGGTCTTGCTTGGATCCACGTCGTGAGCCACTGGTGGATGGCCTCCTTGGGAAGCCGCCTGGCTGGGTCTCGGCCGCCGGCCTTCAGGTCCAGCAGGGTTAGGGGTCCACATGCGAACCCTACCCCTACCCCCCACGATTTCCGAGGGGGAGGGTTCGCATGTGGACCCCTAAGGGTGGTGAGGCAGCGCCCTGGCATGCGCGGCCCCGGCGCATCCCCGAGACGGCGTCGGAACAGCTGCGTCCGAGTGCCGAAGACGCCGTGGACCTGGTGCCCATGGCCTCCTGCAGCCTGCCCTGCCCTGCTTTTGCCAACCTCCCAGTGAGGCGGTACCGCCTAGTAGCCAGTGCCAGTCGGACGATCTTGCGATGCATGAGGCCGTGGCGGGTCAGACGTTGACGTCTGGTGTGCCTAGCATGCCGTGCCCCTGCACCGAGGTCGGCTCCTAGGTAGCTGGCCTGCGAGCGGGCCTGCACCTTGAAGCCGGCCTGGGCCGGTCGGCTCCTAGGTAGCTGGCCTGGTAGTTGGCCTGCGAGCGCACCACATAGCGGGCGTCGTCCATGCTGGAGCACAAGACTATGCTCTCCTTGGCGATGCTGACGCCGTGCGACTTGAGTGCCTCGCAGGAGTCCGTGAGGCACTGTAGGAGTTCTTGTCGTACTGCCTTGTGAGAATCCTGTATGCGTTGAGATAAATCATCAACTCAAAGTAGATGTTGAAACTTGGGATGAGCCTAGGTGATCCTTTGCAATGCACGGAATGTCATGCATTTGGCGAAGCGGGTTCCTGATCGTAATCCTTATGCCACGGGCCGTGTTGGTTGGAACGGGATGGTGTGACTACCGCTCTGCCTCAAGGTCCGTGGTGCGATGCATTGTAATAGTTCCAGCCCGAGCGGGAAAGTCCAGGCCTGAGGCCTGCTCACCCAGGGCGACCCAGGGTATGCTGACGTAGAACTGTGAGATGTCAAGGAGCCCATGCCTTTGCGCTACATGGACGTACTGGGTGAGCGTCTCCTCGAGGGCCCTGTCGTAGGCTTCCTTCAGGACTGAGTTGCCCCTGATGGCAGCATCCCAGTGGGCAAGACATTCCTGATGCCATGATCTGCTTGCGTCCTCGCGGCACACGGGCCGTAAGCGAGCGATCTCTGGAAGGGGGCCGATGACGCGGTCACCGTTGTCCTTCTTGGCGCGCACGACTCCGATGGTCATGAGCAGCTGGTGCGGCCGCGCCTGCAGCTGCTCCTCCGGTGCATCACCAGGCAGCCGTGGCAAGTCGGCGGGACCGAGCCTGTCCGCTCCCTGACCTAAGCAGGCCCGCGGGCGCTGCCGCGCGCGGCGGACGTCGTCTCCCGTCAGGGGAGGGGGTCTGCCCTTCTCCTGGAGCTTGAGATGGATCCTGTCGAACAGCTCGGCGAGGCCCTCGATATCCTGCCCCGTCTGGCACCACAGCTGGTGCCAGCTCGTGACCGCGTGGTCCAGTATGTCCTTCGGGTGGACGATGGTCTCGGTGTCGGCGAGAATGGACTCTGCAGGGGTGGGCTGAGGCCGCAACGTGCGATGTAGCGTACCCAGGGCGGGGCCTGTCACGGCCCACTCCTGGAAATCGCGCAGCGACCTCGCCAGGGCACGTCGCTGCGCCCTGCGACTGACCACTCCCGCTTCGCCAGCGAAGCTGACGATGGTGCCGACGGCGGTGGTCTGGACGTGCTTGAGCAGCTGCAGCCACTGGTCCCACTGGTGGCTGTCCTGTGGTCGGATCACCGTGGCAGCTCCTGCTGGGGCCTCCCGGCGCAAGCGCTCCACTGCTGCGCGAAGCTGGGCGAGTTGTTTCTGCCCGTTGCCTCGCGCCTTGTGTCTGTAGATGTGCTGCAAGGTAGTGTGTAGCCGAGTCCACCACGAGCTGCTCTGCTCCCGCAGTGCCGATGCTCGCTTCGGCTGGCTCTCTCTCTCTCACTGTGACGATGTGAAGCTCTGGGTTGACTTGACTGCACGCGAGCTTCCAAGAAAGTCCTGCTGGTGGTGTGCGTGGATTGTCGCTTCCACCGCTGCAGTCCAGGATCCGTACAGTCGTCCGATCTGCGTTGCACAAGCTGGCTGAATGCCACGGAGGAGGTGGCCGCACCAGAGGGAGCACAGATGTTGGTGTTCAAAATCCCCGTTTGCGACTGATGCTCATGCCACACTTCGCTGGGTCTGTTCGTGTTTGGCTGGATGGCATCCTTGGGCTCACCTCCTTGTGTATAGCAGGTAGCGGGGGGTCTCGCGCTGGGTCGGATTCACTTGCGCTGGGCTCTGTGCCTCGGAGGATGCGGCGGAACTGTTTCCTTCGGGTCCTCTTGGGCTCGACGCGGGCAAGCGATGCTGAGACGACTGGCGTGCATGTACTGGCTGGTGCAACGAGTGGTGAGCTTCGCTGTTTAGATCACTCTCACTCTGGGCAACCGAAGATGCATGGCCAGAAGATGTACGATGGGCTATGTTGCTCGCCCCCAGTCGGGCTGAAAGACGCGATGTGACTGGGAGAGGTCGGGCTGGCCGAATGCGATTGGATTGGCTGCCTGACATGTCGGATGCACTGAATGTGCCTGACTCGGGCACGAAAGCTAGCGCAACAAAAGCAGGTGCGGCGACTGCGGCAGCGGCGGGCAAGGAACATGCACGCTGAAAATTGGCCTCATCAGCCTATGGGTCCTTCGTCGGGCTCCACCTGTGCGCTCTGAGGTTCTTCCTCGGACGTGTCGCCAGCGTCTGTGGAGGCGTGGTCGGTGTTGCCGTTCGCCCGCAGGTCCCCGAACAGCGCCGTGTACACCTTAGGCGATGCTTAAGAAAACTTGAATTTTCGGCCAGAGTCTCGATTATTCTTAACGTTTCAATGTAAATCCTAAGATTTGAATGGACATGTAGGGTTTTTATTCAAGTTCTGAGACTATGAATTTCTGAACCCATGATTTCTTAAGCATTTCGCAGGGTGTAGGTCTGCTCGCGCTTCTGGGTGCTGAGGGTGGCTTTGTCCCTCCGTTCGGCCCTCGCACGGCCGGGCTTGGACCCTCGCGTTGGCGGGCGCGTCGGCCGAGGAACTGTTGGCAGTTGACGCGGGAGGTTCATGATCCTGGCGAGGAGCTGCCCCCTGCGGCCACAGACCTTATGCGTTGGGCGGGGTGTGGTCGCCAGAGTACGTCGGGTACGGGTGTGACCTCGGTGACGCATGGCTGCGCTGCTGTGCTGATGGCGAGGAAGTCGAGATGAGAGGCCTGCTTGCCTCCTCCTGGATCGCGCGCGTACTCCACGTCTGCGCATCGAGTCAGGCCGCGTACCTCGCCGAGGAAGCCCGAGGCTTGGAGGGTCGCTGGGTGGACATTCCAGTCCCCGACCACGACCGATGTGAGCTGCAGCGCCCGCGGCAGGCTGCCCAACCTCCGCAGGCGCGCCAGGTCGGTGCTCGTCAGCCCGACGCCGGAGATGCCGTGGTAGGCGATGGCCACGAGGGAGTACCCGCTGAGGCGCAGCACGGCGGGGACAGAGCCGCACTTTTATTACTAGCTCGAGAGGTCGCCCCGCGGCAAAGGAGGAAGAGGAGAGCAGAAGGGGGAGGGGGGAGAGGAAGGGAGGAAGCAGCAGCAGAAGCAGCAGCAAACGCAGACAGAGCCGCACATGATTTCTGGGCGGTCGGGCGCGGCACGCTGGCGCCTGGGCCCCTCCCTACAGGATGTGGGCCTCTGAGTGACCCCTCGCTCGCACCCGCTCGCCCCCCCTCGTTGGTCACCACCCACCAAACCACCCCAACCCAACCCGAAGGCCCAAATTTATCCTCGATTTCCAGTGGGGGGGGGTCGGGGAACATTGAGAAAACACATGGAATCCGTACCCCCCCCCAACCCGAAACTCGGGTCAAATTCGGGTCTTCGGGTTGGGTTGGGGTGGTCTGGTAGGTAGTCAGTTGGCGTGGCCGGCGGCATCCGATTCGATGGAATCTGGCCTCCCATCGGGCTGCCGCGCTCGAGGGGAGGGTCGAGAACGTGCGGAGGTTGGCACGCCGAGCTCGCCCAGTCCAGCTGCCCTGGTCAGCCGCCCCGGCGCGAGCCTCGATGGTGCCATAAACATCGTCAGGCGTGCTTGGCAAAAATATAGTCCCATGCGTTGTCGCCCATGCACGTGACGTTGCTGCAGAGGAATGAATGTACGCGCGCGTGTACTGGGGTCGCTCTCGGCGACCTGGTGGTAGTCAGGAGGGAAAGAAACACACAGACACAATTAATCGGCGATTCCCAGAAAATGTGGAAAAATGTGGGAAGTGGGGGGGAAGACAAAAACCTAGAACATATGAGAAAATATGGGGGATATTTTTATTTGTGTGTATTTACTTGTGTGTCCCAGTTCCCCTTCAGGTAGGTAGACTGAGGTCCCTAATCAGGAGGGCGGCCTGCCCCTGCCTGCCGCCCCTTCGCCCTTGGACTGTGGGCGGCTCTGCGTGGGCGGGCTGGCGGCCCCCTCTGCCGCTGCCCGCGCCCCCCCTCGGCGTCCTTGGCCTCGGCGGCGGCGTGGGCGGCGAAGGTGGCTGCGGACAGGCGGGCGGCCTCCTCCTTCTGGGCGGCCTCCTCGGCGCCGGGGGCGGGCCCTGGCGCCGTCGGCGCCGGGGTGCCCTCGCCGGGTGGCACCGGCTGCGCCGAGGCTGCCGTGCCGCCGGTGCCCTTGCGCTTCTTGGGCAGGCGCTGTTCCTGCTGCTGGCACGCTGCCTTGGCTCGGTTGATCAACGCTTGGACCTGGGGCTCCTTCGTGTCGACTTGCTTTCGAAGTTCTTCCAGTCCAGCCTCCTCTGATGTTAGTTCGGCTCGTTCATGCTCCTCGAAGTCCAGGTCGGCGATGTCCTCGAATGGTAGGGCGTCCCAGGTCATCGAGAAGACAGGTCCTCCTGGGCCCGCCTGGCAGTCCTCCTGCTACGTGGAGCCCATGGTGCGGACGCCCTCGGCCTGGGCGAGCGCGGCGGTGGTCTTGTCTTGTTCTTGATCGCCTCCGTGCGCGCAACCTCCATGGCCGCCTCCCGCTCCTTAGTCTCTGCGGCGGTGAGGCTCTCCCTGAGCTTCACCATGTTGCCGACGAGCTGCTCGTGGCGGTGGACGGCTGCGCGGTAGTTGCCGTCCGCGCGATTCATGGCCTCAGCTGGTGTAGGTGGCGTGCCCACCTCCGCCGCGGCGACGATCCTGGTGATCTGCGCCTGCAGGACGGCCTTCAACTGCGGGTCGGCTGTCTCTGCCATGGCGCGCTGGAGGTGGTCCACAGCCGACGGCGGGTGGCGTTATGTGCTGCGCCGTCTGCTGCCCGATGCGCCCGAGGGCTCCTCCATGTGGACGATCTCCGCGGTGCCGAAGGTGACGGAGCGTCCTCCTGGCGACTGGGAGCGTGGGTGGTGCGGGCGGACACGTCGTGCACGCTGGGGACAGGTCGGGTGTGCTGCATCCAATCTATCGTTGTACTTGCATGTGCCGCAGCCGCGGCGCCTGGCCCATGGTCTCTGAGTCATCCTCCCCCGCTTTAGCTGTCGCCGAGGTCTGCGGTGTGCCACTGCGCAGCTCGGGAACCGGGCGCCGTGTCAAAATGGCTCGGGCCCAGATGTTACTTGAGTGAGGAGGAGGAGGAGGAGGGGGGGGAGGAGGAGGAGGAGGAGGAGGAGGGGGAGGAGGAGGAGGAGGAGGAGGAGGCGGAGGCGAAGGCGAAGGCGGAGGAGGAGGCGGAGGAGGAGGCGGAGGCGGAGGCGGAGGAGGAGGCGGAGCAGGAGGCGGAGGAGGAGGCTGAGGAAGAGGAGGAGGGCGAGGAGGAGGAGGAGGAGTAGAAGGAGGAAGGGGGACGAGGGAGAGCCGTGCCTCTTCAGACATTCGGTGCCCAGATTTTGGCAATACGGGGCCCCCGGAAGTTCCGACCGTTTCTCCAGGGCCGGTTTTTCATTCGTCCTGGGTAGTTCTTTGACGGTCCCGCCTCGGTCCCTCGGAGGCTGAGGACGGTCAACATCTTTCTTTCGTGCGATGTGCCGATGCAAGTGCGCACGTGTTGAGTCGATGTGCAAATGCAACGCGAGCATACCGAGTCAAATCAGGGCTCAGCAGGGGCAGTGCTGACAGAGTCTACCTCGCAATAATATGTGATGTCTTTGCGGTCTGAGCCTTCGGAGAGCGTCGTGCTCCCAGGCATGCTTCGTGACGGCACAGAGGTCGCGGTCAAGCACCTCGGACGCCCTCATGAGGCTCCGGGGCCGCCCTTCTTTCCTTTGGCAGGTCGTCGCGGCGCTTCCCCTTCTGCGCTCTGCTGTCTCCTTCTCCACTCCCGCGCTCCCCTCGCTTCCCACCTCCTCGGCTCCTTGGCGCCCTTCGCTCTCTTGTGCAACGCCTCTCCCCCTCCCTCCAAACCCTCTGCTGCCTGCCCCCCCCCCCCGAAGGGGTCTGCAACCCCCCCCGAAGGGGTCTGCCCCGAGAGCGCCCCGCCGCTGGCCCCTTGCCACGGAGCGACGCCTCGGGAAGGACAGCCTTCGCGCTGCCGTGGCCCGTGCACGCCGGTCGTTGAAAGTACAGTCGGGGCCCTGAAGAAGGAACCCTTTTCGTTGGGGAGGGGCTCCGCGTTCCTTAAGTGTTTCACAGCTTGCCTCAGAATCTCGTTATGTTTTCGGCAGGAAATCGAGGGTTAACTTCTGGAAAAAAGGGGCCTCGTTCCTTACTTAGGGTTCCTTAGGTCAACGCCCCGACTGTAGGTGTTTTTGGATGCCCAAATCCTACTCTGCTTTAGGTGCCTTTCTACTTCAAGAGTCGAGCGGTTTTCCTTCTTTCCTTCTCTTCAAAGGGGCGGGCGGAGGCCCAGTCTGCTTCCAACGCCAAGCCGCTTCATGCTTCGACCCACTTCTTCCGACCGACGTGCACCTCCGACGTCCGTCCTCTCCGAGTCGCGGCCCCCCCTGGCCCCTCGACCTCCGGCCTGTGGACCACCAGGGCGCCCTCGAGGGCGCGCAGTGATTCGCGCTTCGCGCTTCGCGGTTCGGCTCCGATTTCGCGCTTCGCGCAGCGCGAAGCGCGAAGTTGGGAGCCCTTGGGGCCAGCTTCGCATCAAGCCCAAGTAGGAGATCGACTACAGAATACGTGTGTCCCAGAGTCGTTTTGTTCGGAGAGTCTGCATACGATGCGCACAATCTTTGTAGATCTCTTTGTAGATCCGGCGAAGAATTTGGGGCGAATCAATGCTGTGGTCGATTTCCTATTTGAATCAAGCGCAGTTTTTGTCGCTCCGAGGGACGGCAACGGTGTCCCAGAGGCCTGTTTTCCGAGTGGCCAGATGTATGGAGAAGGACCCTGCTTGTCGGGACGTCGTTTTTGCCAGGGCTCAGCTTCGATGCCTGGGCTTGGAGCCGGCTGGGGGGCTGAGGTGGCCTAGCACTGGTTCTGGCCAGCAGAAAAGGGGGAGAATGGGGCCACTTCGTCGCCATGGCTGAACGTGGCTCGAAGCACTTTTCAGTTTCGACCCTGGGAGGGGTCTGGGGTCCCATTTTGAGCGAGCTTGCCTTCACCCCCGAGCTTGCCTTCACCCCCTCTCTTAATCGAGTTTATCTGGTCCCCCCCAGATTTACAGTCGATTGATGCGTTTAGTCCCGCCGTTTTTGTTTTATCGACGACGCCTGCGGCGAACCACCGCCACCGCCTGTCTGCTTCTTGGAAACGTGTATGTGGCCAAACGTTGGGCCGAAGTCTTGCCAAGGTATTTGACTATGCGTCCCCGCGCCGTTGTGGGAACCCTTGGGGGAATATTTCGGAGAGAAAGAGAGGGGGGGGATGGATGAGAGGGACGAGGCCAACCCCCCTCCTCCTCCTCCTCCTTCTCCTCCTTTCCTGGACCTGCCTTCTCGGAGGCAGGCCACTGTCCTAGTCATGTCCTGCCTCTCGTCCCCCTTCCCCCGCATCCCCCCCCCTCCCTCCCCCCTACACCTTCTTCGATGCACACAAGAGGCCCTTTTCCCACCGACCCCCTTGCGTGCTGTCCCTGATATTCTCGCCTGGGCCCCGTACGCTCCCCGGGAGCTCAGGGGCCTTGTGGCCTGTAGCGTAGCTGCCCCAGTGGTGTTCCAGCTTGAACCCCCTCCCCCCTCCTCGCCCTTCCCCCTCCCGCCTCCCTTGCATATTATGAAATTCACGAGCTGCTATGTCGCGTTCCCACGATTCTGAAGCTCCTTCCATACCAGACCGTGCCGAGTGCAGAACCCCGGGGCGTGAGCTCGTCTCGCGGCCGCCGCAGCCCGCCGCCGCGGCCAGAGCAGCGGGCCCACGAGTCGTGTCTCACCTCTTGTCGCAGTCAGCCCGCATAGTGAGGATGGGCAGCCTTCCCCAAGGGTACCCCTGCATCTCTGCCTCCTCGGCCCCTCCCTGACCGCTCTCGCTGGCCGCGCCCCGCTCGAAGAGCTCCGGACTGGGCGCCCAAGGCCCTTGCAGCCTTATCGCGCATCCTCATGAGACGGAAGACCTCCCGTCTCCTTCTCCGAGGAAGAGGAGGAAGATGAGGCGATGGATGATGATGCTGACGATGATGAGGACGAGGATGAGGATGATGATGCTGATGACGACGATGATGCTGATGATGATGCTGATGATGCTGCTGCTGATGATGATGCTAATGATGATGATCATCATGGTGATGATGCTGCTGATGATGATGCTGATGATGCTGATGTTGGTGGTGGTGATGATGATGCTCACGATGTTGCTGATGATGATGACGATGATGATGACGATGATGCTGATGATGATGATGACGATGATGATGCTGATGATGATCATGATACTGATACTGGGGATGCTGATGCTGATGATGCTGATGCTGATGATGATGACGACGATGATGACGACGATGATGATGACGATGATGATGATGATGATGATGCTGATGATGATGATGAGGGTGATGCTGATGACGATGATGATGATGATGATGCCGATGCTGATGATGCTGCTGTTGATGCTAATGATGACGACAATGTTGATGATGATGGTGGTGTTGATGATGATGCTGATAATGATGACGATAATGCGGGTGGGGATGCTGCTGCTGATGATGATGATGATGATGATGATGATGGTACAGATGATGGCGATACTGATGATGTTGCTGCTGCTGATGATGATGCTGATGATGATGA
>CAUYUJ010021677.1:23600-36100 GCA_963575745.1 Prorocentrum cordatum | reverse complement strand
AGTAGTAGTAGTAGTAGTAGTAGTAGTAGTAAGTAAGTAGTAGTAGTAGTAGTAGTAGTAGTAGTAGTAGTAGTAGTAGTAGTAGTAGTAGTAGTAGTAGTAGTAGTAGTAGTGTAGTCGTCGTAGTAGTAGTACTGGTAGTAGTAGTGGCCGTACCACCATACGTAGAAGTAGTAATAGTAGAGGTAGAAGTAGTAGTAGTGTGAGTCGTTCGGGGCCCGCGTCGTGGTGTGAGTCGTTCGGGCTCCTCGTGGTGTGGGTCGTTCGGGCGCCTCGTCCTGGTAGTGTAGTAGTAGTAGTAGTAGTAGTAGTTAGTAGTAGTGTAGTAGTTAGTAGTAGTAGTAGTAGTAGTAGTAGTAGTAGTAGTAGTAGTAGCAGTAGCAGTAGCAGTAGCAGTAGTAGTAGTAGTAGTCGTAGTAGTAGTAGTAGTAGTAGTAGTAGTAGTAGTAGTAGTAGTAGTAGTAGTAGTAGTAGTAGTAGTAGTAGTAGTAGTAGTAGTAGTAGTAGTAGTAGTAGTAGTAGTAGTAGTAGTAGTAGTAGTAGTTAGTAGTAGTAGTAGTAGTAGTAGTAGTAGTCGTAGTAGCAGTAGTAAGTAGTAGTATGGCCGTACCACCATGCGTAGAAGTAGTAATAGTGGAGGTAGAAGTAGTAGTAGTGTGAGTCGTTCGGGGCCCGCGTCGTGGTGTGAGTCGTTCGGGCTCCTCGTGGTGTGAGTCGTTCGGGCGCCTCGTCCTGGTGTGAGTCGTTCGGGCCCCTCCTTGTGGTGTGAGTCGTTCGGGCTCTTCGTGGTGTGAGTCGTTCGGGCCCCTCGTCCTGGTGTGAGTCGTTCGGGCTCCTCGTGGGGCCTCTTGGGGGCCTCTTGGAGCCTCTTGGGGCCTCTTGGGGGCCTCTTGGGGGCCTCTTGGGGGCCTCTTGGGGGCCTCTTGGGGCCTCTTGGGGCCTCTTGGGGGCCTCTTGGGGGCCTCTTGGGGGCCTCTTGGGGCCGTTTGTTTGGGGGCCTCTGGGGGGTCTCTTGGAGGCCTCTTGGGAGCCTTCTGGGGGCCTCTGGGGGACATCTTGGGGCCTCTGGCGACCTCCTCAGAAGCGCAAAGAAGAGCTGCCCCCTGAGAAGGACAAAATGAGGCCAAAACCTTAGTAAAATCAATGATTTTGCCGTGAAGGACGATGAGCGCTGCCCCTTCAGAAGTCCAAAATGGGGCCAAAACCATAGTAAAATCAATGTTTTTGGCTTCACAGAAGAGGAGAGGGACTTATCTCCGCCCCCCCGTCGGGGCCAGAATCCTCGTGAGGGTCGTCGTTTTTTAGCCCTCCCAGGAGTCGAAATTTACCCCCCTGACGACCCGCGGGACCCCCTCTCCAGGCCCAGGGGGAGGGGGTAGGGGGGAGGGGTGAACCCCTCCCCGAAGGGGAAGAAGGGGGGTTGAGGACAGAGAGAGCTCGCTAAACCACTCACGCCCAAAGGGCTGGTGGGACTGTTTGACGGAGCCGCTGTAAGGAAAGAGCTGGAGAGGCCCCGCGTTGCTGTAAGTCTGGAGGCTGGATGTTGCCAGAGCGTTGGTCCCACGCGTGCTGGCGGGAGGCACGCCCATGGCATAGGGATCGCCCAGCCTGGCATGCGGCATGCGCGGGGGTGGCAGGTGGGGGCGGTGACGCGCCATTACAGGGCGACGAGATCTCTGTACGCACCCACTGCTGCTGGCCAGACCCGCCCTGGACCCAGTAGCGGTGCACGTGCCTCCCTGGCCAGGCCAGGAGGGCGCATGCACGGCTCCTGGGCCCAGGATGGGCCTGTCCAGGAGCAGTGGACATGTATGGACCTTAGTGGGCCCTGGAAACGACAGGGCCTTTTTTTTACCGGTTCCGTTTTGCTGTTGTTTTACCGGTTCCGACGCCGTTTTTTTACCCGTTCCGTCGCCGTTTTTTGACCGGTTCCGGCTCCGGTTCCAATCCCGGAGCCGTTTTCGTTGCCGTTTCTGGTCGCCGTTTTTTTGCCGTTTCCATTTTCAAGGGGCATTTTATTCATCGGAATCTGAGCTGCCAGTAGGCGGACAAAAAAAACAAAATCAAGGGGCATTTTGTTGGAAACGGTGAAGAAACGGCCCTGCCGTTTCCGGAGGTATGGACCTCGCCGCCCTGCATGGAGAGGCGTTGGCCGAGGGCCCGGGCATCCAGAGCGACCGCCGACGCGCCCTCTCCGTACCCCCGGGGGCCCCGCGGGCGAGCGGCGGGGGAAGGGGGCCCGCGGAGGCCCTCGCCCGCGGCGCCCCACCTCAGGCAGCAGCGGCGTCCACCAGGCCCACGAGCTCTTCCTCTCGCCCCTCCGCCTGCATCGATCCTCCTCGTCGTCGTCGTCCTCCTCCTCCTCCTCCTCCTCCCTCGATCGTCGTCGTCCTCCGCCCTCGATCCTTCTCTCCCCATCCGCTTCCCTCGATGTCCCCTCTGTCTTCCTCCTCTACGCATTTCTCCCGCGACCCCGATCCTCCTCCCTCCCTCCCTTCCTCTTGGCATCGCTCGGACGCGTGCATTTTTTTCCCGGCGAGGACCACCCTGGACCATCGAGCAAAAAAACAAAACGCGCACGAGACCGAAAACATGCACGGGAAAGGGACGTCCGAGCGACGGCACGCCCCCCCCTGCTCCTCCTCCCTCCCTCCCTCCCTCATCTCCCTCACCTCCCTCCTGACCCTCCTGATCCTCCTGATCCTGATCCTCCCTCCCTCCCTCCCCTCCCCTCCTCTCCCCCCCAGTCGCCCCCCGTCGCCTCCCTCCCCTCCCTCGCTCCCCTCCCTCCCCTCGCCCCCCGTCGCCTCCCTCCCCTCCCTCCCCCCCTCCCTCCCTCTCCCTCCCCTCCCCCCCCAGTCGCCCCCCCCCCGGGGCACGCCGCCCCGCGAGGTTCCGGCACCCGAACCTCGTGATCCTCATGGGCTTCGCGCGCCACGCCCGCGAGCGCTAGCCGGGCGGGGCCCGACGCCTCTCCGCCGGCCCCTTGCTGTCGTCGTCGTCGTCGTCGTCGCCGTCGTCGTCGTCGTCGTCGTCGTCGTCGTCGTCGTCGTCCTTGTCGTCGTCGACGTCGTCGTCGTCGTCGGCGTCGTCGTCGTCGTCGTCGTCGTCGTCCAACATCCACGCGTCGTGACGAGGCCGCGACGGAAGGCTCGCGGGCGTCGCCGTCGAAGCCCGAGCCCTGGGCGGCCGCTGCCCCCGCTTCTGGAGGGAGAGGCCGCCCGGAGGCCCCTTTCGGCGGGCGAGATTTCTGCCCATCGATCCATGGCCTTTTGTGGACAAATTCGGGGAAGGGATGCAACACGAAGCTTCTTTTGGACAAACTCGGGGAAGGGATGCAACACGAAGCTTAAGTCGGGCATGCCCCTTTACAGCAGGAGTATTCAGGAATGGTAAAACATAGTATGGGAACGACTTGTCGTGCTCGTTTGATTATTTTTCGGTCTATCGTAAAGAACCCGCCTGTTGGAGGACATGCTCGACCTAACAGAAAGCCCGAGACGCAGCAGATGTGGATGCACATCTGGCCTCGCCAGTGGCCAGCTTTTTAGCCACGCCCACTGCGCCACGGGAGGGCGAGCATTCTAATGCCCGGCGCAGAACACCCGAGCTGGTCGCGCGCGAAGCGCGCGGCCCAGCTACGAGGAGGGTGCCCAGAGTACCTGCATAAATTCACATGCAGTCGGCCATACTGCCTCAGCCTGGAGCGAGAGAACAGCGGCGGCTCACGTAGCCCGGAGCCGCCGCAGCTGCAGGGAGCTTTCTGGTAGCCAGCCAGAGAACACAGGCGCCGGCGCCACACCCATTTGCCCGCCAGTTCAACGAAGCGATGAGTTGCCCACAGCAGCGTTGGGACTTTAGTTTCCCCTCACTTCCGAACGTTAGGAGGTCCCCGTAAGGTAACTCCATTTAAAGGAGCCCTTCCAGGGTAGGTCCGGGGCCGGATCCTACACTCGACTGGCTAGGCCGAGCGGCAAGAGTCTCTCCCCAAGCTGCGTCCAGCAAGGGTGACGATCGGGCTGCTACCCGCGCGTTTCCAGAGACGGCCGAAGCCCTCTGTGGCACAGGTGCCAACGGGAGGGTGAGCAGCAGAGACGCAGTGGATATGGAGAAAGACCTGACCTCGCCACATGCCTGATTTTTACCCGCATCCGAGTGCGGCTCGGCATCGGTACGGACTTAGCCATGTGATGTCTTGACTTATTCGATGCGGGCCCCCCAGAAGTCCCGACCGTTTCCCCTTCACCGACAGAATCTGACCACGTCCACCGCTTCGGAGTCGTGCCCTGGGATCTCGGGGAGCGGTGGATATGGATGTCTGCCTGGCCCGCGCCGGCGGGCAGACGTCCATACCTCGCCGCTCCCCGAGTCCTCGGAACACGACCCAGCAGCAGTGGCTATGGCCATATTCTGGCAGCAGCCTCCCAGGGCAGGTGTTTCTCTCGAGTCGTTTCTGATGGCTTCGGGGCCCCGCGGGAGCCCCCGGGGGCCGCGAGCGGGCAAGAACTTCCCGCCGTGATCGTTCTTCACGGCCCGAGCATCGCTTGGGCTGTCAGAGGCCCGAGGCGCAGTGGGTGTATAGTGGAAAACCATGCCAAACAAAAACACCCTGCTTGCCTCCAGGATGCCTTTGTTTTCTCGGGTTTGGATGGTTTTGCGATGGACAGCGTGAGGTTCCCGCACCCAACAAAAGTCCATGGACGTCTTGGGGTCTCAGGGTTGGGTTTCTTGTGGAAGGTTTCTTGTGGTCGAGCTCCTACTGTATACGTAGATGTGAGCCTCGCCCGCGCCTCGGCCTCGGCCCGCCTCAGACGCCCCGCGCCCACCGTGCCCGCTGCTCGGCGCGGCGCCCGCGCGGAGGGGGGCAGGGCGCGCATCGCTGCGTGAGGTCCCGCCCCTGATCGATCAGTCGTGGGTGGACAGGCCTCCCACCCTGACACGTCGATCAGTGAATTGGCCGTTTCCGGTTCGCGAGAGGGCGTCGCGGCCGTCATTTTTGCGGGTCCACTTTCCGCGGGTTTCGGTCCCAGGCCGTTTTCACGAAGGGAGGTTTACTAAAGGGAGGTGTGTCCACCGCCGAATCGGGGCCTCCCAGATGGGGGTCGAAGCCGACGGGGTCAGAGGATCGCGCCACATCGCCGATGCGCCGCCGATGCGGCTCGTTGTGGGGCCCGATGGTCTTCGCGCCGACGGTGCTGATGCATCGCTGACGTCGCCGATGCATCGGCAGTGCATCGGCGGTGCGGTGCGATCCTCCGACCCCGTCTACACGAACCCCGTCTAGGAGGCCTCTAATCAAACCTCCGGGTCGGTTTGGGAGGTGGCCGCGGCGATCGCGGCGGCCACAAAATCGGGGCAAGGTTTTTGTCAAGGAGTGGCGTGTCCCGTCCAAAGACACATTTGCCCGCTCTGCGACGTAGACGTGGCTCGCAATTAACAACAAGCCAACGGAAATCTATCAAATTATTGTCCAACACGGGCGCTCCTGTTTTTTGTTGTTTCGGCTAGGGGTCGCGGTTTTCACTTGACCAGCGTGGACGGAGGGAGGGGGCCTCCCAGATCTCCGCCGATCTGTGTGTTTCGGGCTCAGAATTTCTGTTCGATCCCCCGAGGAAGAACAGTCGGTGGCGAGCGATGGGGGAAGTGAGAAGGAGCAGGCCTTCTCAGAAGGCGGCGGGACTTCTCGGAAGCCCTGGCGACTTCTGAACAGTCTGCTGCGTCTTCGGGGAAGGCTCGTGATACTTCTCGGAAGGCCGAGGAATTTCCGCGCTTTCTGAGAGGGCCTCCTCCTCCTCACTGCCCCCCCCTGATGATGATGATGATGATGATGATGATGATGATGATGATGATGATGATGATGATGATGATGATGACGATGATGATGATGATGATGATGATGATGATGATGATGATGATGATGATGATGATGATGATGATGTGGAGTGGCAGTTTTTTGCCATAGGTCGGCAGTGCGCGAGGAGGCTGGGGGAGCAGGAGCAGGGGCCGTGCCGATCTCGCGGGTCGGGGGGGTGCTCTCGGGCGGGCCCTCGCCGCACGCGCCCTCGGCCTCGTGCGCGCGGCAGTCGGACCTGGTCCGGGACTCCTGCTCTGCAGCCTCCGATCGGGTGGAGGCAGGCACGTGCGCTTGTGGTCCTTGCGACCTCGCCTTCGTGTGGGCAGCGAATCCGAAGCCGGGCGAAGGCTGGCCAACCCGTGGCTGCTCAAACCGGAGCTCCGGGAGATTGCGTTTTTTTTTCTCCCGGGAAGCAGCCCGTTTATTGTTTACTGCGTTGAGTTGTATTCCTGTTTTTTGGGTTTTTTTTTTGTTCCCTACTTAGGCTCTGCCTAGAAGGGTTCTTACTCGGCGTGCTTAAAGGGCCGGGCAGTGTTCCACGCCCGGGGCGGTTCCCCCAGCATCCGCTCCGCGGTTCCCCCAGTGACGTTCCCTTAGCTTAGCGTTGCTAATATCACCTTAGCTTGGCGTATTTCATCTTAGCTTAGCTTAGCTTCATCTTAGCTCAGGTTTATCTTACCTTAGCTTACCTTCAGGTTAGCTTCGCTGAGCTTTAGCATAGCAGAGCACTGCATAGCATAGCTGAGCGTAGCACAGCACAACGCAGCACAACATATCATAGCAAAGCCCAGCACAGCACAGCATAGCGCAGCATAGCATAGCATAGCATAGCGCGGCACAGCACAGCACAGCATAGCACAGCGCAGCATAGCGCGGCACAGCACAGCACAGCATAGCACAGCGCAGCATAGCATAGCATAGCATAGCATAGCATAGCATAGCATAGCGCAGCACAGCGTGTCATAGCATAGCCCAGCATAGCATAGCATAGCGCAGCATCGCGTAGCATAGCATAGCATAGCCAAGCATAGCATAGCATAGCATGGCACAGCGCAGCATAGCATAGCATAGCATAGCATAGCATAGCAGCAAAGCGAAGGCAAACCAACAGCAGCTTGGCGTAGCTTAGTTTAGCATAGCCCAGCGCTGCATTAGCATAACATAGCATAGCATAACATAGCGCAGCATAGCATGGTATAGCATAACATAGCATAGCATAGCGCAACCTAGCATAGCATAGCATAGCATATCATAGCCTATCATAGCACAGCGCATCATGACATATCATAGCATAGCATAGCATAGCATATCATAGCGCAGCATAGCATATCGTAGCATAACATAGCATAACATAGCACAGCGTAGCGCAGCATAGCATGGCATAACATAGCATAGCATTGCAACTAATGCTGCTGTCCTAGGGGCTCCAATTTCTAGGTAGGGCCGCACTGGGGTATTTGTTTGTCCGGGAAGACCAGTTTAGCAGCCATGGATTTGCCAGCTCTCGCCCAGCTTCCGAGCGAACATCGAGCATAGGCCATAAGCATACACTTTTGGCGCTCCGCGCGGATGTCTTGGATCCGGGGTATGCCCCACCGGCGGCGCCTCCGGCGGCGCCCCTGGCGCGCGGAGCGCGCCAGGGAGGTGGGTCCAGCGCAGATCCAAGAAATCCGCGCGGAGCGCCACAAGTTTACGTTTGTGCTGTTTTTTTTCCCCCATTCTTCTTCTTCTTCTTCTTCTTCCAGAACATGCAGACACCGCAATCTTTCCTGCACTCCTTGTGCATTCACGCGCGGCCGGTCTCTTTGTCAGCTTCGGCTTAGCTCACCTTCGTGGTACCTTTACTTCTTGCACCGGCTCGGTCTTGAGCTCTGGGCCCAGCTGTGCATGGTCTTGGCACAGCTTGCCCAAGCTTGAATTCCCAGGCTGCAGCTGTCGCCTTCGCGTCCGCTTTCGCTCAGCCGTGGCTCTGCCTTTACTTCCAGCTTCAGCCCATGTTGTATTCAAGATGCTCACGCCATGCCGACGGCCCCCAGACGAAGTGAGGCTTTGTGCCCTGTCTTGAGGGGCGTCTTGAAGCCTCGTCAGAGTTTCCTGGGCGCTTGCTGGCTGTGTCTTGGACGCCGTCGCTCGCATGGGATACAGTCGGGGCCCTGAAGAAGGAACCCTTTTCGTTGGGGAGGGGCTCGGTGTTCCTTGATTGTTCTGCAGTTTGCCTTCGGTTTTCCTAAGGTTTCCCATGGAAAATCGAGGTTGAACTTATGGGAGAAAAGGGCCTCGTTCCTTATTTAGGGTTCCTTAGGTCAACGCCCCGACTGTACCTTCGAGCGTCTGGGTGCGCGGGAAGAGTGGCTGCCGCGCAGCCGCTGCTCCGCGCACGGGGCTCACTTCTCTTGCGCTTCTCGGGAGGGAGCGCTGGCACTGATGTATGCATGCGCGTCGCGCATGCAGCGAGATGCCCCCGGAGTGACGTCGCGGATGGTCGAGAATGAGAGAGAATGAGGAAAAGGATGAACTACATGACGACGACGGCGAGAGGAAGGAGGAACGGGAGAATGACATCGAGGACAACGGGGCGGTTTGGGATGTTGCCAGGGCTTCCTCTGAGGCCTCCTCGTCGAGCTGAGGGGTGCCTTTTGGGATTCTCGGGGGCTTTGGGGGGTTTCATTTGGCACTGCTGAAGCCTCCTCGAGCACCTGGGGGCCTGCCGGCGGCCCAGGTGGCGGCCTCTTGGAGCCTTGCCGAGGCTCCCAGGGTGTTTTGGGGGGCCCCTTGGGTTTTTTCGTTGGGGAGGAGGAGGATGGCGAGGAGCAGGAGGAGGAGGAGGAGGAGGAGGAGGAGGAGGAGGAGGAGGAGGAGGAGGAGGAGGAGGAGGAGTCTTCTTCCCCCAGAGGAGGGATGCGCAGGGCCGCATGCCTCTTCGAGCCAGTTGGAGGTCTTGGGGGCCACCTGGGGGAGGGCTCCCAGGGCCTCGGCGTGTTTCCCTTCGGCCTCTCTCGGGGCCACATTCAAGTCATTGCGAAGGCCTTACGGCCGGTGCCGCCGACCCTGAAGGGGGGGACGACGACGACGACGCCGCCGCCGCCGCCGACGACGACGACGACGACGACGGCGGCGGCGGCGGCGACGACGACGAGGCTGACGGTGGCCAGAGTCCTCAGGGATGCTTCCTGGGGTCTCCCCAGAAGGCTCTCGGGGGCCTTTTGGAACCATGTGGCTCAGGCTGGGCTTCCTGGCACGTGCTGTGGCCTGGCTGGCCGAGCCGCTGTGTCTGGAGGTTCGGCCGTAGGGCCCGGCTCCCGGCATCTCCGCCCGCCCATCGTTTGGCGCGTGGCCGGAGGAGGAGGAGGAGGAGGAGGAGGAGGAGGAGGAGGAGGAGGAGGAGGAGGAGGAGGAGGAGAAGAGGAGAGGAGGAGGAGGAGGAGGAGGAGGAGGAGGAGGAGGAGGAGGAGGAGGAGGAGGAGGAGGAGGAGGCGGAGGCGGAGGCGGAGCGGAGGCGGAGGCGGAGGCGGAGGCGGAGGCGGAGGCGGCGGAGGCGGAGGCGGAGAGGAGGAGGATGAGGAGGAGGAGGAGGAGGAGGAGGAGGAGCCGCGCCGACGCGGCGGCGATCCCGTCGGCGCACATGCCCGGGGTGATGATTCGCGATCCCTCTCTCTTGGAGGCCCTCCTCTTGGACGCCCCCGAAAGATGGGGTCCAGGGCTCCTGCAGTGATTTTACGCGACGTCGCAATTTTTTCGCCGCCTCGAATCTGAGGGTTCCCTGGGCCCATGACCTTTTGCGTGCCTCTCTGGCTTGGTCGGTGGGTGCACGCGCCGATTCCAGGCCCAACTGGGCCAGGCCATGGCTGGTTAGCATGCGCAGCCAGTGTGAGCTTGGTGCCTTGGGCACGGTGGTCCAGCTTCGGCTTTAAGCCAGACCTCCGACGTCACGATTTTTCCACAGCGTCGACACAGGGAAGTGTCGGCCCATTCCCGAGGACTGGCCCTTTGCCGAGACTTTTCTTGACGGCCCTCGCTGCTGACCAAACCGTTTTTCCCAACCATCCTGTGATGTTGGGTCCTCGTTTTGAAGAGACGTCGCCCCGCGTTCCTCTCCTCCTCTCCTCCTCCTCCTCCTCCTCCTCCTCCTCCTCCTCCTGCTCCTCTTCTTCTTCTTCTTCTTCTCCTCCTCCTCCTCCTCCTCCTCCTTCTCCTCCTCTTCTCCTCCTCCTCGTCCTCCGCTCATTTCGGCACACCCCTCACACGTTTCGTGGCCTCACATGGAGCTCCACCGAAGGCCCCAGTGCCACCGCCCGCATGCGTCCCCCACACCCATTTCGGCACTCCCCTCACACGTTTCGTGGCTCCATAGGGAGCTCCACCGAAGGCCCCAGTGCCACCGCCCGCGTGCGTCCCCCACACCCATTTCGGCGTACCCCTCACACGTTTCGTGGCTCCATAGGGAGCTCCACCGAAGTCCTCAGTGCCACCGCCCGCATGCGTCCCCCACACCCATTTCGGCACACCCCTCACACGTTTCGTGGCCCCAAATGGAGCTTCACAGAAGGCCCCAGTGCCACCGCCCGCATGCGTCCCCCACACCCATTTCGGCACATCCCACACACGTTTCGTGGCCCCATTGGGAGCTCCACCGAAGGCCCCAGTGCCACTGCCCGCATGCGTCCCCCACACCCATTTCGGCACACCCCTCACACGTTTCGTGGCTCCATAGGGAGCTCCACCGAAGGCCCTAGTGCCACCGCCCGCATGCGTCCCCCACACCCATTTCGGCACACTCTCACACGTTTCGTGGCCCCATAGGGAGCTCCAACGAAGGCCCCAGTGCCACCGCCCGCATGCGTCCCCCACACCCGGTTCGACACACCTCTCACACGTTTCATGGCCTCACAGGGAGTTCCACCGAAGGCCACAGTGCCACCGCCCGCATGCGTCCCCCACTCATTTCGGCACACCACTCACACGTTTCGTGGCTCCATAGGGAGCTCCACCGAAGGCCCCAGTGCCACCGCCAGCATGCGCCCCACCCCCCCACACACAATTTGTTACACCCCTCACACGTTTCGTGGCCCAATATGGGGTTCCACCGAAGGCCCCAGTGCCACCGCCCGCATGCGTCCCCCACGCCCATTTCGGCACACCCCTCACACGTTTCGTGGCCTCACAGGGAGCTCCACCGAAGGCCCCAGTGCCACCGCCCGCATGCGTTCCCCAACCACATATTTCGGCGTACCCCTCACACGTTTCGTGGCTCCATAGGGAGCTCCACCGAAGTCCTCAGTGCCACCGCCCGCATGCGTCCCCCACACCCATTTCGGCACACCCCTCACACGTTTCGTGGCCCCATAGGGAGCTCCACCGAAGTCCCCAGGGCCACCGCCCGCATGCGTCCCCCCCTCCCAGTGCAGCGCTTCGTGGCCCCATAGTGAGGTCCACCGAAGGCCCGAGTGCCACCGCCCGCATGCGTCCCCTCCACCCAGTACAACGCTTCGTGGCCCCACAGGGAGCTCCACCGAAGCCCCCAGTGCTACCGCCCGCATGCGCTTCCCCCCCACTCAGTGCAGCGCTTCGTGGCCCCATAAAGGGAGCTCCGCCCAAGAAGACATTCACAATTGCGGCATTCACAGCTGCATATGGTTGGGTCCTTCGCCAGGATAATTTGTCAAGGCGCAAGGGGTTCTGGAGACGTCGCCGCCTTCGGCGTCGCCGCAGCTACAGCCGTGGACGGCCGCGGCGGCGCCGCCGCCGCGGCCCCTCCCCCCGGAGAGGTCTACGAGCTGCTCCCAGGCGGGGACGTCTGCGCGCGGCTGCAGCGCGACGTGTCCTTCAGGCGGCGGTCGCCGCTGCTCCTGGCAGCGTCCGCGTGGGCGGGCGAGGAGGAGGAGGAGGAACAGTAATAATGAACATAATATTCACACTAAGAATAACACTGCGAGTAGTAACAAGCATAATCGCAATGCTTCGAAACTTTGGGAACACAAGCGTAAACTTATACGACGACGAAGAAGACGACACATAGTAATAATTAATGGTAATATCAATGACACAACAAGAAGAGCACATCAACAATACTTTTAATAGTGTAGTGCTGATATTGCGAATACAACTAATACAACGGATACAGATCATGCTATAACTCACAATAAGACAAGTCATACAAATAAGGAACCCTGTTCGTACATGAAACAGTAATACCAATCCCAATATATGAATATTATCAAGAACGCAAATAATATTCATTATATGCATCGTAGTAATACTAACGGTTATTTCGCTACTACTAATAAGACGAATCGTGGCGATACTCATTAGATTCAGTAGACTAAGACTACCAATATTGTAAGTGCCGACAATCATAGTAGTAGTTGTAGTAACACTATCAGTAGCAGTAGTCGTAGTAGTCGTAGTAGTAGTAGTCGCAGTAGTAGTAGTGGAAGTAGTAGTAGTAGTAGTCGTAGTAGTAGTCGTAGTGGTAGTAGAGGTCGTAGTAGTAGTAGTAGTAGTAGTAGTAGTAGTAGTAGTAGTAGTAGTAGTAGTAGTAGTAGTAATAGTAAGTAGTAGTAGTAGTAGTAGTAGTCGTCGTAGTAGTAGTAGTAGTAGTAATAGTAGTAGTCGTAGCAGCAGTATCAGTAGTAGTAGTAGTAGTAGT
>CAUYUJ010021677.1:20000-23500 GCA_963575745.1 Prorocentrum cordatum | reverse complement strand
CGGGGACACCTGCCCCTGGGCGGCTGGAAAGTTTATACCCCTACGGTGCCACCGTAAGGGTATAAACTTTCCAGCCGCCCAGGGACAGGCGCCCCCGACAGCGAAAAAGTTTATGTTATACCGTTCTTCGCCCGTTAAGTAGCACCAGACCGTTGGCGCCATGTACCGCTTTGCCCACGGTCTGCTGGTGTCCGTGCTTGCCGCCACGACATGCCCGAGGGCGCTGGCCCTGAGCTCCGGAGGCGGTGCGGCGCTCGACGCGGAGATTCACCGCCAGAGTATGTCCCCCGACGCAGCCTCGGAGTCGTGCCGTGGGATCTCGAGGAGTGGTGGATGGGACATCGGCGCGCCCCTGCGGGTGGAAACATGTCCTACGGGACGCGAAAACGACCACAGCCACTGCTTTTCTATTGCTGCCGCCTTCCAGCCAGCAGAAAGCAGAGCAGTGCTTGTGGTCATTTTCGTTGAGCTTGGCACCAGGGAAATGACCACAGCCACTGCCTCTTCTTCGGCCGGCTGGAAGACGGCGCAAGCAAGAAGCAGTGGCTGTGGTCATTTTCCCGTCCCGCCTGCCCATACCGCCCGCTCCCGAGGGACCCAGGCAGGCTGCCCGAGGTTGTGGGTGGGGCTTTAACTCTCTGCGGTCCAGGAACGAGCCGCTGGGCCGACCACGGGCGGGAGGTGCGTCAACGAGGGCGACTTCGCCGTCGGCAACCACTGCGTTCTCCTGAAGGGCTCGCTGCTGGACGACTTCCAGGCCGCCACCCACCAGGACTTCGGGCACCCCACGGAGTGGTGCGTGTGCCTGCACCTGTACAAGTCGTGGGGCGGCGGCGGCGGAGACACCTCCGCGTGCTCCGCGGGCGCTATGGCGGCCCCCGTGTGAAGGGCGGTGCGCAGCAGAGCTGGCCTTACGTCGGGCGTGTCCCCCTACAGGGGGATTTTCGACGAAAAATAAAACAGACCCCCAAAATACCCCGAGAAGGTCCAAAGATACTCAAAAAATAGTCCCTGGACTATGTTTGGACTATTTTTTTGATTATTTTGCTGGTGTTTTTTCTTTTTCGTCGAAAATCCCCCTGTATGGGGGACAGGCCCGACTTTCAGCTGGCCGCAGGGAGGCGCCCCTGACGGGGCCCCGGGCCGAGGCCTCGCCGGGGCCTCGCCGGGGCCGCGGGGCACGCCGTCGTCGCTGGGCTCGCGGCCGCGGTATATCTCTATCGTGCGGGGCAGTCGACGGCCTCGTCGAGCGCGCCGCACGGCTTTGCGCCTCGGCACCCTGGATGGGTCAATAATCCTTGGCATCGTTCGGACGTGTGCCTTTTTCTCGGCGAGAACCATCGAGGACGATCCTGGACCATCGAGCAAAAAAAAACACGCACGAAACCGAAACATGCACGGGAAATGTACGTCCGAGCGACGGCAAGTAGTCGTTCCCCCTTGAATCAGCTGGGGGGGTTGGGCACGTGCTGTCGGAACGGACGGAGGGAGGGTCGGAGGAAGGGGGGGAGGAGGAGGGGGAGGAGTGGAGGGGGACGGGATTGGGCAAGCTCAGTCGGAAGGTGAATCGCCCCCATTGATAAATAGCCCATCCAGAGTAGCCGCACTCATGATTTTCCTTCCGCACGCCACGATCTCGTGCATTTGCGTCTCCAGTGAGATTTTCCTCGGGTGCCCTTCGCGTTTCCCGCAGGTGCTCGGAGGATCCCGTAGGGCTGCGGTGTGGACTCGGCATGCTTCTGGTGGAGTCCCGAGTTCTCTCGAGTAGTGTCCTGAAAGCAACAAAGCAATATGGGGGACTGAGCAAATACTTTTTCCCAGCGCTGTAGTTCGCATTCAGAAAACAAAAGGAAGGCGGGGCAAACCGGACCGCTGGGGACGTTCCCACGGTCGCCATCTTGTGGACATTTTGGGCGCTCTTGGAGGTCTCTTGGACCGCTCTTGGAGCTCTCTTGGAGCTCTCTTGGAGCTCTCTTGGCGCCTTCTGGAGGCGTCTTCAGCCTCCTCGCGAGATCCCAGCGCGCTCCCGGGGCGCCCTGAGGCTACCATGGCGCGTCGAGAGGCCGCCCAGGGAGCCACCAGCCTTTCCCCCTGGTGTATGTATGTATGTATATATATGTATACACACGTGTATGCATGTATGTACATATGTATATATGTGCATTTGTATGTATGTATGTATGCATGCATGCATACATGTATGCATGTATGTATGTACGTATGTTTGTACGTATGTATGTACGTATGTATGTACGTATGTATGTATGCATGCATGCATGCATGTATGCATGTGTGTATACATGTATGTATGTATGCATGCATGCATGCATGTATGTGTGCGTGCATGCATGTATGCATGTATGTACGTCGTTATGTAGGTATGTGTATGTATGTATTGTATGTAAACCTGCATGCATGCATGTATGCATGTATGCGTATATGCATGTATGCCTGCATGCATGCATGTCTGTATGCACGTGCATACACGTTCGCATGTATGTAAACAAGCATGGCTGTATACATGTATGAACTTGTGTATGTATGCATGCATGTATGCAGGTGTGTCTGTATTTATGTATGCATGTATCTATGTATGTATGTTTGTATGTATGCGTGCATGTGCGTATGTATGTATGTGTGTATGTACGTATGTCTGTATGAAAGTACGTAAGCTTGTATATGTATATGTATGCATGCATGTACGTATGCGTGTACTGTATATATGTATGTATGTATGCATGTTTTCGTATGTGTGTATGTATATATGCATGTATGTATGTGTGTATGTATGCATGCATGTATGCATGCATGCATGTATGTATGTATGTATGTAGGTATGCGTACATGTGCCCATATGCATTTATGCATGTATGCATGTATGTCTCAATGTATGTATGCGTGCATGCGTGCATGCATGCATGCATGCATGCATGTGTGTATGTGTGTGTATGCATCTATGTGCATATGTGTACATTGATGTGTGTATGGGCGTATACATGCATGTATGCATGTCTGTATGTATGTATGTGTTTGCACATGCATGCATGTATGCATGCCTGTATGTATGCATGCATCCATGCATGTATGTGAGTATGTATGCATGCATGCACGCATGCGTGCAGTTATGCATGTACGTATGTATGTGTGTATGCATGCATATGGACGCATGTGTATGTATGTATGTATGTAGGTAGTGCAATGCAATGCAATGTAGTGCAATGCAAAGTAATTTAATTTATAACGCACTGCACTGTAATGTAGCGCAATGTAATGCAGTGTAGTGTAATGTAATGTAATGTAATGTGTTGTAATGTAATGTAATGTGTTGTAATGTAATGCATGTATGTATGTAGTTGCCAGGTACATGTATAGGTATGTATGTATGTATGTCTGTATGTCTGTATGTCTGTATGTATGTATGTATGTATGTAGGTCTGTATACGTGCATGCATCTATGTAGGTATGCTTGTATGTAGGGCATGCTTGTATGCTCGTATTTT
>CAUYUJ010021677.1:0-15000 GCA_963575745.1 Prorocentrum cordatum | reverse complement strand
ACGAGGAGGAGGAGGAGGAGGAGGAGGAGGAGGAGGAGGAGCATGAGGTGTGAGGATTGAGTGTGCATAAATCAGGACCGCCAC
This sequence comes from Prorocentrum cordatum, assembly GCA_963575745.1. Classification (NCBI taxonomy): domain Eukaryota; class Dinophyceae; order Prorocentrales; family Prorocentraceae; genus Prorocentrum; species Prorocentrum cordatum. Next base: position 14,916 of record CAUYUJ010021677.1, on the reverse strand, counting down.
CCCGCGTGTAGTGCCAAAGTGGGTCCAAACACGTGGACAGTGGGTTTTGCCTTCTCGTTGCGCTTGGTCGCCAGATCCACGGATCCCCAATCCACGCCAGCGTGCTCCCAGAAGGGGTGCCGGTGGCAGGCGCGCCGTATCTCAGACTGCGCGCGCTACTCCTCCGCCCCCTCGCGAGGCAGCCTGGGCAGAGGTCTTCGACGGCGGCCTGCTCTCGCGGGGGCCGCCCGAGCGGCGTGGCCGCGCGGATCACGGGGCTTCCCTGGGGGGCCACACGCGGGGGCCCCAAATAATATGCACCAGCGCCACGCCGATTCGGGAGGCCTCTTTTGGGGCGTGCAGGGGTGGTGGGCACAGATCCAAGAGGCACAGCAGGTGGAGGAAGCGCAGACACGGCGTCGGGCCCACGGATCGGCGACGGGCGGCCCCGTTGTCGTGTGGCATCGGCGCGCCCTGCCGCCAGAGCAGGCGGCGCTGGCCTCCTGCTTCGGGGGTGCTCGCTGATCCGTGGATCCTGCGCTGGGTCGCCAGAGCCGCGGATCCCCAAGCCACGTCAGCCTGCGCCGAACTGTTAGCGTGTCCGTTAGCCTGCGCCGAACTGTTAGCGTTGCCATGGAGAGATGGCGAGGTTCTGGCATTCGGGGCCCTCGGCAGCGGCCGCACGTCGACGACGCCGCAGGGCGGGAGAGTCTCGGGGAGGCGCGTCCCGGCCGGGCGTGTGGGCCCCATGGAGGGGCCAGGAGCACCAGCACCCGCGTGTGTCCCCGCCGGCGCACGCCCGAGTGCCACCGACGTGGAATCAGTGCTCTGGACGCCCGAAATGGGTACCGAAAGGATGGGCACAATGCCCAACAGCAGCTCCTGTTGATTTTGAACTGGATTCGCTGTCCACGCCGCCGCGGCCTGTGCCCATTCGAGACAGAAGGCCGCCTGCCCAACAGCGGCCGCTGTTGGTTTGGGACAACATTTGTTGTTGGGCATTGTACCCATTTTTCCCGTACGCATTTCGGGCGTCCAAAATTGCCGGTGGCAGGCGCGCCGCATTTCCGGCTGTGCGCGCTGCGCCTTCGCCTCCTGTGGAGCAGCGCGAGCAGAGGTCTTCGACGGCGGCATGCTCTCGCGGGGGCCGGCCGACCAGCGCGCCTTCGTGGATCACGGGGCTTCCCTGGGGGGCCACATGTGGAGGCCCAAATAATATACACCACCACCACGTCGATTCCTCCTCTCTCCTCTTCCCAGCGAGAGGGAGCTGGGGAGGGAGGAGGTGGTGGTGTATGTTTTTGGTCCCCCCAACGTGTGAAGCCTAGCCCCCCCTACCCCCCCCCACGATTTTTCTGAGGGGGAGGTGGTGGGGTTCACTCCGCTCGGGAGCTCCCGAGCGGAGTGAACCCAACCGCCTCCCCCCTCCCCCCCCACGATCTCTGAGGGGGAGGTGGTGGGGTTCGCTCCGCTGTGGAGCTCCCGAGCGGAGGGAACCCAGCCACCCCACCCCCTCAGAAAAGTCGTGGGGGCTATGGGCTCGCACGTGGCCCCCTCTGTTCCCTCCCCTCCCTGGCCGAGGACTGCCGTCGCTCGTCTTCCCCGGGCGGGAGGCACCCCGCTGCGCGCGCCCTGTCGCCGGGTGCGGCCGGGCTCGCGCGGGGTGGCCCAGGGCTCCAGCCGGCCTGGCAGGCCTCGCGCCGCGGCAGCGCGGCAGCGAACCCCCGGGGGTCAGAAGCTGCAGGCTGGGATCGGCCGGCACGCGCGAGATCTGCGCTGTCGGAGAGGTCGGGCAGTGCCCAGGGGGGGGGTGGTCACCTCGGCCTCCTGGAAGCGGGAGATCGAGGACGATGGGGGGGTTGGAGGGCAAGTAATGAGGAGCGATGACACGGTTGGGGGCACGATGGCTACCGAAAAGGGGCTCTTGGCGGCCCCCAAGGGGTCTCTTCGTATAGGGCCCAGCAGGAGGCCTCGAGGGCTCGAAAGGCAGACCTTCCTTCCTTCCCCCCGCCCCCCATGCATCGCTCCCCATGAAGCGACGCCCAGGGGAGGAGCGAAGCTCGAGGAGGTTCTTAGGACGTTTCTGGGTGTCTTCGGGAGCTCTGCGGGGTCCCGAGGGGGCCAGGGAGGCCCGTTCCCTGGCGCTGCCTGGGGAGAGCTGCCGAGGCGCTCCCTTCGGGGCCCTGTCAAAACTCAGTGCCATGCATGGTACTGCCTGCACTGCATTTTGTCTACAGGAAAGGTTACCACAGCCAGCTCCAAACGAGGAGGCCACGACGCGCCAGATGCGTGCCGACAGGTCTGGAGACTGAAATGTTGAGGTCGTTCGCTCAAGTCCTGGGGAAAGCCGCGATCGTTCAAGTCTGCGACCACTTGCGAACCCGACACTTACGTGGCCAATCGACGCTGGGGTATTGAACACCCCCGCTGGGGTTCACTTGGCTGCAGACATCCTTCAGATTCTGACCCCCAGCCAGTTTTTCAGGAGTCTGACCTGCAGGATATGGTTCACATGTGATTGCCTATCAGGGTCGAACGCTCCACGCGGTTTGAAAGACCATCGTCGACATCACCGCGGCGAGAACTTGTCCGGCACCCTCCAGATGGCATGTGCATTCTTGGGCCCGGTACGCTCGCCTGGGCCAGGCGTGGGGTCACGGCCCAGTTGGCGGCCCTACAGGGTCCACTTCTTCCCGATCGATCCGACTCGGTGTCGATTCTGACCTGCCCGATCCGACTCGATCCCGAGGTTGTTGCACGGCGCTGTTGTGCATCCCGGTGCGGCCGATCCGATTTGATTCCGACTCCGTGCTGATATTCGATCTTGACGCCGTGCCGATGCAGTCCGATCCCACGCATCTGCCGATCCGCTCAGATTTCCCCGCTCGATGCTGGCTGATCCTGCCCAGCGCCCAGGACGAGGTGCAGCGCCACTACTACGTGACCCCCACCTCGTACCTGGAGCTGATAAACGCCTTCAAGGACGGCTGCGCCGCCCAGCCACCGCTAACAGGCGCGGTGCGGCTAGCCAGTTTGTGTTGAAAAATCAGCAGAAAAAAACGAATCATAAAAATGATAAATAGTAATGCTGATAGACAGCTACATCAACATACACTTTCGGAGCTTCGAGCAGATCTCAGGGACTGGGGAGCTCAGCCCCGATCCGAGAGATCCGCGTGGATCTCCGAAAGTAACCACGTGTGTTTACGCGCGTTCTCTCTTTGGCTTCCACTGTGGGAGGAGGGCCAGTCGAGACCACGGAGGCTCCCCTGCCCAGGCTCAAGTCTGCTCAAAATCGTTCCCTGGACCCCTATCTGATCACGCTTTGCACGGAGTGCCCTTCGATCGCAATTGTGCAGCAGGGCAGCTCCACTCTTTGGCACCACATGGCTTCGAGGTCGGCTTGACGAGCCTGCTTCAGGCGCTGCAGCCCTCGGCGGGGCAAGCACACGAACGTCACAGACCATTACAGAAGGAGAGGCAACATGGGAGAGAGGAGCCCTTTGGCGCTGACCCGGCGTGGGCGGCAGGAGCTTCGCGCGAAGGAAGGGAGCAGCTGACCCCGGGGCCGGCGGTGGAGGCAGCGGCAGGCCGGGGGTTGTCGGGGCCCCTGCTCGGGGCTCTCGGCATGTTGCCAGCATGGCGCTCGTGCACTGCACGATCAAGGTGCCGAAAGAAGGGCCACTTCGGGCTCACGAGGGCTCTGGTTTTCCGGCCGTTCCTCAGCAGGTCCAGGTCGGAGAGCATTTTCGAAGCCGAGGCTCGCGGGGCAGAAGAGCCCATTTGTTCCTTATTCAGCGCTCCTTCTGGCAGCACGATGACTGTACCAGCTTACTTCAGGCCCTGATCCAACGCGGCACGGTGTCTTCCACCGCTCCGAAGCCGAAACCTATGCAACGTGCCATTTCTTGGGTCGAGTTTCGACGACGTTTCGGGAGACGCCGACGCGGTAGGGTCAGCAGGGTGGGGCCGGCTGGGATTTGAGGTGGCCCAGCACTCGTTCCTGCCAGCTGGAAGGGGGGCGATGTTCGAGGTCCTGGTTTCTAGTTTTTTTTCGTTGTGCTTTTTGTTTTTGTTGTGTTTCTCTGCCTCCCAGGGCCTTTTGCAGGCCGCAGGACCGCCAAACACGGATCTCCGTAGCCAGTTTGGCTCAAGCTGCTGTGGCCCGAGTTTTGGACTGGATGTCTTTGCCTGGCGACGAAGCGAGATTTCTCGCTTTTGGTGTCACTTTGACTCTTGCGGCGTTGCTGCTTTGTGAGCTCGGGGAGCACTTTCGATGGATTGTTGGCGGCTCCTTCCTGTTTCAGGCGGCCAGCAAGCACCTCGGGGACGTGGGCGTCAAGGATGGGGAGACCCAAAGGTACCGATACCGCTGCTCCCCGGACCTCTCCCGGGGTGCGTTCTGACCCAGATTTCGAGGCGAATCCAGCGGTGGCGACGAGAGCCTCCGAGGAGGCCCAAAAAGCGGAAGACGGGCGAAGGGTACAGGTATGGGTACCTTTTTCTCCTCCGACAGGACCCTCCATTTACGAAGACGCCCGGTGACCAGCTGGATGCCAGCAGTTTCGGGACGACGACAGCGCGCGCAGGCGATGGTGGCCGGCCGGAGGCGCACGCTCCCACGACAACCTCTGCGAAGACAGCCGCGGGTGCTGGTGACGGGAGTGCAGCTACGGTTGCGCGCGCTGGTGATGTAGGGCGACGAGATCTATGCATATCCACTGCTCCTGGCCAGGCCAATCCTGGGCCCAGGAGCGGTGTATACGCCCTCCTGGCCTGGCCAGGGAGGCATATACACAGCTCCTGGGCCCAGGATGGGCCTGGCCAGGAGCAGTAGATATGTATAGATCTCGTCGCCCTATGATGGTGGTCGGCCGGATGCAGACGCTGCTGCGACAACTTCTGTGGCAGCCGCCTTTCGCAGTGGTGACAGGAGCGTCAATATTCGTGAATTCGGCTGGACATTCCACGGATGGTCTCGGCTAGGGAACGCCTCGCTGAATGCCGCGCACACGTCGACCGAGGCATCGGAGTCCTCGGCGAATTCATCTGGTGTCCTGGATGCGTTGCGAATGGTTCTGTTTATCTCAACGACAAGGTCGGATCAACACACTAGCTTTTTAGAATGTCAGGCAGATTTGATGAGCCGCCTACCAATGCTATCCAGGGCGGATGCCGTCTTATCTGTGTTGGTAGACAAGCGCAGTGTTGTCGGTGCGGTAGAGCCTCTTGTAGATGTGTCCCAGCAGCTTCGGCAGAAGTACGAGCAGCTGTTGGCCCCGTGGTCGACTGGAACTAAGCGAGTTTATTTCTTGGAAGACCCGGGAGGGGACCAAGGAGCGAAGAAAGCTGTACATGTCGCCTTTTCCAGCGGGTGGTTCAGCAGTTATGACTGGGTTATCAGAATGGAGCCTGACGTAGTCATCTACAACGAAAACTATCTGATATCGCTCATGGGTATGCCAGATAATTGGGGTATCTTCGCGAGTTGCAATTTAAATCCATGTATGCACAAGCTTCGTCCCATCTGCTGTCATCAACGCTCTGGTTGCGGTCTCCAGGACGATTTTAGGACGAATGCTGACTTTTATGCTGTTCGACCGGACCGCATCCCCAGAGATGCCTTCAACCATTGGGATGGCAAGGTTGGAGAAGAAGTGGAGCATTTTATTTCTCGAGCTTTCCGGTCGATTTATGAGGCGAAGAAAGAAGTGTACATTTGGCAAGATAACAACGATTACGCCTGCCGAACACGAGGCAGCGGAGTATGGCACACCTCTGAGGTGTGCCCTGTTCTTCTGCACGCGTGGCAGCTCGAGACACCTCCGTGGCATACTGGTTTTTGTGATCAGGAGTTCCCAACATCTTCAAGAAAACTGTTTATGGAGGCATGCTGGAATGGCGAGGAACTCGACGAAGAAATGTCAGCCAGGTGGTCGCAGATCGTAAATTTCACGTCGGGCATGTCAGCAGTGTCGCTCGAGACGGGCATCACTAGTTTACTGCGCGTGGTGCTCTTTGTCACAACTGTGGGGTCCAAGCAGCATCTGGCTTTTTTGTCGTGTCAGGCGGGATTGTTCAGCCGCTTACCCAGGCTATCGAACGCAGATGCCATACTCTCCGTGGGATTACCAAAGCTCTCAGCGGGAGAGGGCACTGCGCCACCGAAAGAGGTGCGTCGGTACGAGCAGCTGGTGCGCGATTGGCCGTGCAGAAGAAAAACGGTTCGCTTCATCAAGAACCTGGGATACCAAGCTGGCGCAGTCGAGGCAACACACATAGCCTTTTCATCCGGCTGGTTCGACGGCTATGATTGGGTCATCCGCATGAACCCGGACGTTGTTATTTGGTCGCTTCGCTCGTTCCGCTGGCCCATACTGTCGCAGCGCTGTCGGCTGGCCGAGTGGTCGTTTGCAGCGTGGGCCTGCGGGCGCGGGGGCTTGTTTTTCGAGTCGCTTCGTTCGCGGAGTGATGGATGCTGGGGCTGAAGGCAGCTCTCGTGGAGCAGTCCGGGGGTGATTCGCCTGGACTCTCTGGGGAGCTGTTGGAGGAAGTGCTTGTTTTTGTGTTGCACGGGGCTTCTAGGTGCTTGCTGCTTCGGCAGCGGATGCCCAGAAGTTGCCTTGGAGGACCCTCTGGGGAGTGCGTTGGCAGGGCTCGGCACCATGCGGCCTCATATCTGCCGTTTGCGTGAGAGCTCGTTGTCAATGCGGCGCTCTTTGGATCTCTCGGCAGGCGCCTGGGGTGCCTGTTGGAGGCAGTTTTGAAGCTTCTTCAGCCGTATTGGGGGCCGTTTGGGGGTTCTTAGGGGTTCCATTTTGGACTTCTTGTGAGCTTCTTGGAGGCTTCTTGGGAACCCGCTCGCGGTCTCGGAGGCGTCCTTGGAGCGGAAAGCTCGAAATATCATTTGGAGTTCCCTCTCATGGAGCCGTTTTTGGGGATCCTGGGCGCCTCTTGGGGCGTCTTGGGGCTCTCTTGGGGTGTCTTGAGGCCTTTTGGGCTTATCTTGGAGGCCTGTTGGGCCCTCTTGGGGCGATCTTGGAGGCGCTTGGGCAGTCTTGGACGTTGTGAAACACCAAAAATGGTATATGCGAAAAATGTACGTTATCCTCAGGGAGTGGCGCACATTTTGTTTGTTGGGGCCACCTTGGACGGCCTCTTGAGACTCTCTTGGGGCTTCTTGGCGGCCCCGGGGGCTGTCTGAGGGCTATGTTTCGCGTCTTGGAACGATCTTTCAGCGACTCGGAGCCCTCTTGGACCGTCTCTGGGGCGTCTCGGGGCCCTTTTGGCGCGCTCCCAGGACCTGCCGGGGACCTGCCCGGGGGTGGTCGGGGGTTCGTCGGGGTAGTTTTCGTCCGGGAGCCCCCAGGAGCCGCCCCGCGCGCGCGAATCAGAAATATTATTATACTGTTAACCAGTGACCGGAGATCTTAGCACGCCTCTGGCCAGTTGGGCTGGCGAATTTACAACGAGAACCCTCTGTTCGATTTCATGGAGAGGCCAGACAATTGGGGTGTCTTCGCGGGTTGCAACCCAGGCGAACCGTGTCGTCAACATTCTGGTTGCGGTCTTAAGCGTAAAGGCTTTTGGACGCACACGGACTTTAATGCCGTCCGTCCTGATCGGCTTCCCCGGGATGCCTTCAACGTCAGCGGGAAAAAGGTGCACGCCGAGAGCCATGCGACGATGGCTTTCCAAGACATATTTTCAGCGCGAACAGATGCTTACATTTGGAACCAGGACGTAGACCACAATTGTCGCATACGGGGTGGTGGAGTGTGGCATACGCAGGAAGCCTGCCCAGCACTGGTGAACGCCTGGGAGCGAAAGACGCCGCCGTGGTACAGAAGCTTCTGCTTCGAGGAAGTGCCGGCGGCATCTAGCAAGCTATTCACCGAGGCGTGTCTGGGACACGGGCACAAGGACGCGCTCGGGAAGAGGGTGAAGCAGCAGAACATGTTTGTTCAGGAGGGCGGCGGCATCACGCCGTCACAGCGCGCATCTGTTCCTTAATTATCTGCCCAATCGCACCGAGTTGCACGCCAAATTTTATCTAGTACACGCGGAATTTCCACTCAGTTTCAGCAATAGTCGCCACTGTCACGATGCCGACACTAGCAATACTCATAGAGCGCACTGTCCAACGACGGTATTTGTGTCGCAGCGGCGAGCGGCCCGTCGCGGTCGTGTCCAAGCGGGTTGTTCCTTCGCGAACGTTGTCCAGGAACGAACAAACAGGACCGCCAAACACGGACCTGGGGTGAGCCCCTGCACCAGGTATAGACCCCAGGGGGGGTCCGGGGACCGACTCTGAGCAGATCTGCCGTCATTCTCCCCCCTCGTGGCCGATTCTCTCGGGGCCCAACCAGCTCAGCTCCCCTCGGCGCCTCCGATCAGCAGGGCGTATGCCCTTCCCGAGGATGGACGCCCCACTTTTGAGGACGGACGCCGCCCTGTCGAGGCTGCATCACCAGGGAGCTATTCGGGCGCGCCCCCATCGAGGATGGACGCTCCCCGCATGTCCCCGAGGGGGCCCCAACTTCTGGTGTCCACTCGAGGACCCCACGAAGGCGAGGATGTCGGTCGCCATATCCCCTGTTGCACACCAGGGGTCCGAGCGAGGATCACGCCGCGATGTGGAGCCAGACTTTCTCCACGCCAGGGGTCGACCTGAGCGGTGTTTTGGGCGATTTCGTGGGCCGTTTTCGGTTTGACTGCGTTTTGCAGCGAGGGCGGATTGAAGACAAAACGAGGGAGAACGAAAACAAAACGAAAACGAGACACACTGCTTAGGTCGATCCCTGCTCCACGCCGACGTTGCCGATGCATCGCCGACGTCACCGACGCATGACCGATGCATCGCCGATGCATCCGCGATGCGGCGCGATCTCCCGACCCCATCTACTCGGACCCCACTAGGGAGGCCTCTGGAGTCAGGGAGCATAGTAAGGATGAGCAACTTTCCAAGGTTTCCCTTACATCCTTGCCCCTTCGGCCCCTCCTTGTGAATCTTGGTCAGCCCTTGGGGTACTCTTACCATTGCATCCTTTCGTTTTCGGCCGCACCCCGTCCGAAAAGCGCCAACACGGCCTTCAAGGCATTTTGCATCCTTACCGCGCATCCTTATCATACGCCTTGGCTGTATGTCCAGACATCCGGCTGCTCCAATCTGTTCGATGCGTGTGCCCACTGCCTGGTTCTCCGTCCCGAGCACTTTTTCGACGGTCCGGGGACCCAGCGATGGGGCCCTGTAGGCCGAAAACAGCCCCAAACCGCCCGCTCTAATTTTCTCTTGGAGCGTCAGAGATTTGGGACGGAGGCTTGGAGACGGCCACCAACACCACCACAAGGGGGTGCCCCCGCGGGGAGAAGATGCTTCTAGATGTTGGTGCTGGTGGTAGTCGTTCGACCACCTAGGAAGCCAGCAGATCACCACCATCAGCGAGATGGGATTCCTCCGGTGGAGGCACACCAACGATGTTGGTGTTGGTGCCAAACTTTGAGCACCGTTGAACCAATCCCTACTACCAATAGCGTGGTCTGGGCCCCACTGGCCGATTTTACATCCCCAGATGGGTATGTAGGCTGTCTCCTTATTTGGGCCTCTAAAGGGTATATCCCCAACTGGGGTGGTGGGATGTTGGGGATCTGGATGGAGGAGGAGGAGGAGGAGGAGGAATAGGACGAGGAGCGGGAGGAGAAGGGTGATGATGATGATGATGATGATGATGATGATGATGATGATGATGATGATGATGATGATGACGATGATGATGCTGATGATGATGATGATGATGATGCTGATGATGATGATGCTGATGATGATGATGATGAGGATGATGATGATGCAGATGATGATGCTGATGCTGATGCTGATGCTGATGATGATGCTGTGATGATGATGATGATGATGAGGATGATGATGATGATGATGATGATGTGATGATGATGTTGATGCTGATGCTGGTGCTGATGATGATAATGATGATGATGATGACGATGATGATGATGATGATGTGCTGATGATGCTGATGCTGATGCTGATGATGATGATGATGATGATGATGATGAGGAGGAGGAGGGGAGGAGGAGGAGGAGGAGGAGTAGGAGGAGGAGGAACATGAGGATGAGGAGTGGAGGAGGAGGAAGGAGGAGGAGGAGGAGGAGGAGGAGGAGGAGAGGAGGAGGAGGAGGAGAGAGGGAGGAGGAGGAGGAGGAGGAGGAGGAGGAGGAGGAGGGAGGAGGAGGAGGAAGAGGAGGAGGAGGAGGAGGAGGAGGAGGAGGAGGAGGAGGAGGAGGAGGATGAGGATGAGGAGGGGGAGCAGCAGGAGGAAGAGGATGAGGAAGAGGAGGAGGAAGAGGAAAAAGAGTACTAAGAACACCCACATTAATAATGTTAATGATAATATGAGTAGTTATTTCAATATTAGTAATACAATCAGTAACGGTAAGGCTTACCATAATCATAAGCATCATTTTGCTAACACTATTCATGATACAACTACTTCTTTTCCATACTATGAAAAAGAACAGCAATACGGCTTATACCAGTACTACTACGAATAATACTGTTGCTAGTAATGCTACCAATAATAATACTATTGCGAATCCTACTGATATTAATACTACTAAGGTTGATGATACTACCCATAATAATACCAACGATACTGACACTATTTCTACTAGTACTAACTAATAAGGCTGACAACACTAATACTAATGCTATCACTCATAATACTAAGAAGAGGAGGAAGAACAGGAGGAGGAGGAGTCGGAGGAGGAGGGGGAGGGGCAGGAGGAGGAGGGGGGGGAGGAGGCCTGAGTGGAGGAGGAGGAGGAGGAGGAGGAGGAGGGAGGAGGAGGAGGAGGAGGAGGAGGAGGAGGAGGAGGAGGAGGATGAGGAGGAGGAGGGGAGGGAGGAGGAGGGGAGGAGGAGGAGGAGGAGGGAGGAGGGAGGAGGGGGAGGAGGGGGGAGGCGGAGAAGGAGGTGGTCGAGGGGGTTCGTGCCCCGCGGCCGCCCGCAGGACGTTCTCCGCAGCAAGCGCGACGAGGTGCTGAGCGCGAAGCACCGTTACGACGAGGGCCTGCAGAAGCTCCTGGGCACCGAGGAGCAGGCGCGCCCGCCCTGCTGTGCCCCCCCCCCCCCTGGAGTCGGTGCGGCGACCGCACCGTGCGGTGAGTCAGTGGGGGGGGGGGGGGGGGGTCGGCCTTCCCCTCCTCCTCCTCCTGCTCCTCCTCTCCTACTGCCCCTCCTCCTCCTCCTCCTCCTCCCTCCCTCCTCTTTACTGCCGTCTCCTCCTCCTGCCTCCGCCGTCCACCTCTTCTCCTCCTCCTCCTTCCTCCTCCTCCTCCTCCTCTCCTCCTCCTCCCCCTCCTCCCCCATTTCCTCCTCCTCCTCCTCCTCTTTCCGCTCCTCGTCCTATTCCTCCTCCTCCCCCTCCGACGACAACGACGACGAGCGAGGGGGCGGACTGCGCGGACATTTGCGCGGGTTTCTCGACCAGACGGAAGAGTGGTCTTTCGCTGGGGTGACCTTTGGTGTGGTCCTTTTCCAAAACGTGGCTCTCGTTTCGCGCCTTTTTTTCCACATAGAAACCAATACACACATATAATACGTGTTTCAATCATTCTCGTGGTTCACGTACCAGAAATTTTGTTTTGGAGCGATTTAGGGTTGTCAGGGCGCAGAAGTTACGGTGATTCGCGGCGTTGAAGTCCCAGGAGAATGGTGTCCCTGCACGATTCAGGACCGTCAAGACGTGGCAGCCAGGTTATTTCGTGGAGTCGAAATCCTGAGAATGGTGTATGGGCACGCGTTAGGATTTTCACACGGAAGTCCCCCAACGGGGCAAGTCCTTCAGTGGAAATGAACCTGTGTAGGGGCCCATGAAGAGGGAGTTTGGAGGGACGGTGTGTTCAACCGTGGTTGAAGACTCTTGGTTTACACTTGTCCTCCTCCTCCTCCTCCTCCTCCACCTCCTCCTCCGTCCGCGCCCGTCCTCCTCCTCCTCCTCCCCCTCCTCCCCCTCCTCCTCCTCCTCCTCCTCCTCCTCCTCCTCCTCCTCCTCCTCCTCCTCCTCCGTCCGCGCCCGCTGCCTCGTGCTCGCTTTCATGAGCGTCGCGAGGGCGTGTGCGGCAGCACCCGCGCGGTACCCCTGAAGCTCTGCCGAGAACGCGCGCGCGGCCGACGACGGCCGAAGGCCTGCAGGGCTCGTCGTCGTCGTCGTCGTCGTCGTGGTCGTCGCCGTCGTCGTCGTCGTCGCCGTCGTCGGTGTCGTCGTCATCGTCGTCGTCGTCGTCGTGGTCGGTGACGTCGTCGTCGTCGTCGTCATCGTCGTCGTCGTTGTCGTCGTGTTTGTGGTAGTCGTCGTCGTCGTCGTCGTCGTCGTCGTCGTCGTCGTCGTCGTCGTCGATGACGTCGTCGTCAAGGTCGTGGAACCAGGCGCCTACCTTGCATCACCGGGGAATTGTGAGTATAGTCATTATGTATCCAGGGGGTGATTGGCATTCTGGCTGAGCGTGCCCATCCCCCCACCCTTCATCCGCCTCCGCCTCTTCCTCCCTTTCCTCTTCAACCTCCTCTCCTTCTCCTCCTCCTCCTCCTCCTCCTCCTCCTCCTCTTCCTCCTCCTCGTCCTCCTCTTCCTCCAACCCACGCCCCCCCGTGCTTGGTTAGCAGGGGCCCCGTCATCGACACGGGGATAGCCAGGGCACCCCCTGCCGGTCGAGCCAGTGGGGCTATCGGTGGGGTATAAGTCGAGAGTCGAGCTGGGGGCAAAGCCGCAGGACTGGCGGAGGCGGGAGGGGGAGGGGGGTGGGCTGCTGTGAGACTGCCCCTCCCTCTCCTCTCTTTTTTCTGCTCGTCTCCTCCCTCCCTCGTCGTCGGCCTTGTACTCGTTCTTCTTGTTGGGTTGATCTGGTACGCTGAATCCAAGCTGGATCCTCCACCTTCCGTCCACCCGTTCCAGTGCCATGTGCCCAACAGTCCCGGCGGATCCGAGGGGGGGGGGATTATTGCCCCACCGAAAATGCGAAGCCCCCTAAAGTTGGACAGGCTCAGGGGTTTTCGAGGCTCGAGGTTGTAAGGTGTCGCCACTTCGCGACGGCCTTCCAACCTCGGGATGCGTCCCAGCGGCTGCGCCTGGCCGAGGGCTCCCTGGGGGTGCCCAGGTCGTCCCGAGACACCGCTGGGAAATTGAGAGAATGACCCGGAGGCAGGGGCGACATCGGGGGATGTCGGGGGGCGGCGGGGCGGATGCGTCGACCCCCAGTGGCCCACCTATCGCCGTCAGGGGGCCAATCGCCTTTTCCCAGGCGGTCTTGCGTAGCTCTTGCCTGGCCGAGCTGTAAACCGTCGCAAACGAAGAGGCCCCTTGAGGGCACGGCGGGGTGACCATAAGCGACTTGCGTTAATCAGCTGCATCACGTTGCCGTTTGTAGGAAAAAAACCACGAGCGCGTGGACTCGTTGCGGTCGGACCGATGTATAAGATCGATGTCGATTCGGGGAGGGTGCCTTCATTTTCTTCGTGCTTGTTTTTTTGTCCCTGCGCATCCTCGGGAAGGTCACGATGAAGGGTGGCGTTTCATGTTGTTCAAATGTGCTCTTGACTCTTAGGTCCGACCGCATCATCGGGGGCATGTCGCCGATGTTCCGGCGATGTTTCGTCCATTCCACGTCGATATTTCCCGCATGAGCAGGTCCCTCCGTTTCGTTTTCCCGCAAAAGGGGGGAAACACGTGCCGCTGCCGCTGCCCACTCTTCGTTTCCACGGCTGGATTGGCGACGATTTTTTGTCAGAGCTCGCCCAAGGCGGGGTCCAGAGACTGGCTGTATCAGTATTTTCCTGCCAACCTGAGAAACAGCGGGCGGAGTTGCTCGGCATGCGTAATGTGGTGGCGTGAATCGAGCAGGACGGTGCAAACGCGTCCTGGCGGGATGCCGGCCATGAGGGCCATTCGCCAAAATTACGATGATGCCAGCCTTTTGATGCGCCAGAGGAACCCATGGGGGGTGAGTGCGGAAATGATGATGATGATGACGACGACGACGAGGGAGTAAGGGAGGATAGTGTTTTTCTTGTGCTGCTTGAAAATTAATGAGGCATCGGCACAAACATGAACTTTCGGACGCCCTCGCGGAGTTTTTGGGTCGGCGCTGGACCACCTTGGTCAACGTCGTTATATATATATATATATATATATATATATATATATATATATTCCTCCTCTTTCGTCAGTCAGCGACACTGAATTCATCCGACGTTTTTCCGGGGTTTTCTTGTCCCAGATCCGTTTCTGATGGCCTGGCTGGAATCGAGAAGAAAAGGAGGGGACCGAAACACATCCGAACATTTGGAATGATAATTCCGACGGTGTGATTTTTCACGGCGCGGACCCGCAGAAGTCTGGACCGTCTTGCCGGGACCAGCTGTTCATCTTGATTCGTGTTTGACCGATCTGGAGCCCCGTGCCTGTCCTTGGGGGCCGAGAATTGGCAACAAAAACGCCCGAAACGATTCTTTCACGACGGGAGGGGGTGGCATGAACCTCGAACCTCGAGGACTTTCGTGTCCCCCCCCCGTGCCGCGGGCGAGGTCACGACCATGTCCGCTGAACTGGAGGAACAACGGCCCATCCTCAAGAAACTGTCCGCCGAGACGGCCGAGCTGATGACGGTCATCGAGCAGAAGCAGGCACAGCCCGATCAGGGGCTGCAGGGGGAGGACAAAGCAAGAGACTGGACACGAGAGGGAAAAGGAGAGATATTGACAACAGAAGATCGGGCGATAGAGAGAGAGAGAGAGAGAGAGAGAGAGACAGAGAGAAAGAGAGACAGAGAGAGAGAGAGAGAGAGAGAGAGAAAGAGAGAGAGAGAGAGAGAAAGAGAGAGAGAGGGAGAAGAAACATGACGAGGAGGAAGAGGAGGAGGAGGAGGA
>CAUYUJ010021676.1:125000-135494 GCA_963575745.1 Prorocentrum cordatum | reverse complement strand
GAGGAACATGAGGATGACTAGGAGGAGGAGGAGGAGAAGGATGAGGGGGAGGACGAGGATGAGGAGGAGGAGGAGGAGGAGGAGGAGGAAGAGAAGGAGGAGGAGGGAGGAGGAGGAGGAGGAAGAGGAGGAGGCGGAGATGAGGAGGATGAATCTGAGGAGTATGAAGAGGAGGGGGAGGAGGAGGAGGAGGAGGAGGAGGCGGAGGAGGAGGAGGAAGATGAGGAGAATGAGGAGGAGCAGGAGGAGGAGGAGGAGGAGGAGGTGGAGGAGGATGAGGCGGAGATCGTTGTGGAGCGACCTAAAGTCAGAGAAAAAACTTTGAAGACCCCCCCCCCTCCGAATCCGAGGCCTCCTCGTCCTCGGGATCCAGGGGAGGTCGGGGAGCCGCCTCGCCTAGCGACCTGACCATGTCTAGGTCGCACGCCTGGAGGCCGTAAGCTTCGAGCACGGCCTGGCGGCAAGCGTAGCCGAGCCTGGGCCGACGGCCCGCCTGACCTGCGGCAGGAGAAGGCGAGGCATGGCAACGAACACACATGAGGTCCCTCTCAGCCTCCGAGAGCCCTCGAGACTGGGACACCACCAAATTCTTGGACGAGGCCCTTTCATGGGGGTGCCTGCCATCCCGAATTCGCTTCAGCTGGTGCCTGACCTGAGCGGATCGAGGCCTGTGGTTACACCCTGCCACGAGCAGGTCCCCTGGCCTATAGTCCTCGCAATAGGCTCCGCATTTCACACAGAATACGATAGGCACACCAGCACGGGCGGGGCTCTCAATGATACAGCACATGAGAGCATGGCCTTGCACAAAGAAGGCTGAGGTGGCCATGTCGACCCAGTCCAAGCAACCCGTCCCTCCCGACCCAGGCTCCACCCCGTCCCCACCCTCCGACTCAATAATCTCAGGCTCAGGCAGAGGTGGCGGCTCGTGAGAATCGGGAGCAACCTTTCCAGCCGCCGCGAGACCAACAGTGTCCAGACGCTTCTCTGACTGACCCTGCAACTGTACCTCTAAATTGGCGGCCCACTTGGCCGACTCCTTTACCAAACATTTAAAACCTCTGTACAGATTCACATCATAATCACACAAGAGATGCTTGACAGCGCCCATATTCGCATAAGAGTCGACCGAGTCGTTGGCTTTCTTCTCCCACAGGGTTGTCTTCCCTCTGTGGACATCGGCCATCGTGCAATGTGCTGACGTTTTGCTCGCCGTGAAGTCCCCTGGTCCAAAGCTGGACCAACAGGGGGCCCAGAGATGGGCCCTGGGCCCTCCCGCAGAGGCCCCCCGCCCCTGGGCCTCCCCAGAGGACATCCAGAGTTCCTTGGCAGTCACAAAACAAGTCAATTGGCGCCATCGCGCATTGCAACAGCATGTGCACGGCGAAGTCTTCTCCATCTTTAGCCGACTGTCTCGGCCCGTGGGAAAAAAGGAACGGGCCCATAGCACGCTGAGACAACATTGCCCAGAGGGTCCGCCTGGACTAAGGCCCAGCCAGCGCGCGAAAGCCCTGGGATCCCCGGCCAGCGGGCGGGCCCGTCCGAAAAAAATAAGCCACTGAGACGGCCTGTAGCAGGCCTGTTTATCCAGAAAACCTTCTGCTCAGGCTCCAGCGCTGGAAAGAGAGCCAGCGGCGAGGGGAATCTCGCTCGAGCGAACCGCTCCGCCAGCTCCTCTCCTCTCTCATACACGCGTGCCGCTCTGCTAGCGAGCTGAGGCGAGACCATGTCCCTCCTGAGGGGCGCGTTCGCGGGGCATCGATGCTGCCTGTGAAACAGACCCCCCGCCTCCTCCTGACACAGTATACACTTGCAGCAGCTGTGGTAGCCATGCTTGTGCACCCGTGCTTGTGGCCAGTGCACATTGCCCATCAAGCTCCCCAGGGACCTCTGATGCTGGGGCTTCCACGTGGAGGAGGAGGATCGGAGGAGAGGATTCAACGCATCCCAAAACAGAGGGCACCCTGGGAAATCATCGCCTGCATGCATAAGGGCCTGCCTGTCAGAAGCCCTGATGGCCGCCGCTCTGACTTGCAGCCGAAACTCGACTGGTGAAATCTGCGAAATGTTCCAGACCTGCCCGAGGTCCGACACGACCGATCGAAAGTCCAGAAAACTCCAGCCGATGCGCTGCAGACTCAGAATAGCAACATCCGCAGGCGTGGAAGCTCCCCTCCACGGGTACTTCTTCGAATTCGCTCGAGTGATTGCTGCGCCAGCCGTCGCACTTAAAACCGAAACATTAGGAAAACTGTCCCAGACCGCAGTGGCCCACTGAAAGGCCACATGGCCAACATAGGCCACGAACGGGTCCACGATTTCGCCCAAACGAAACGATTGCAACCGTATTCCCAGGGAGGCTCCTTTTGGGTGGCGCCCTAAAGCATGGGCCGCCGACAACCTCAGACCATGCATGGTCGTCGGCGAAATCCCCGAGACGCTGCTACCCCAGAGAGCTGAGGCCGTTGCCCCCATTCGCTGTACAAGAGCCACATCAGCCCCAGCCTCCCTCAGAAGTCGAAGTCGTTTCGAACGCGAACCTGCATCGATGAACCTCGCCCTCTGCACTCCCACACGTCTCCTAGTCCCAGATGTCGCGTCTGTGCCTAGATTACGCGCATGCTCGACCCGAGACGACACAGGCAGACACCAAACTCCAGTAACATGAGCTTGAACTTCACGCGTGCACATGTACTTGGTTTTCCGGATGTTCATGGGCAGGTGAAGCTCGTTAAAGCACGCAAAGAGCTGGCCGACTGCACCCGCAAGTACCTGTGCTACCTGCAGTGGTCGCCCACAAACCTGAAGCGCCACATCGTCCACAACATTGCGGATGAAAAGGTTGGGACGACCTTGCTGAGGGAGGAGGAGGAGGAGGAGGAGGAGGAGGAGGAGGAGGAAGAGTAGGGGGAGTAGGATGAGGAGGAGGAGGAGGAAGAGGGAGGGGGAGGGAGGCGGAGGCGGAGGAGGAAGAGGAGGAGGAGAGCGGAGGAGGGGGAGGAGGAGGATCAGGAGGAGGAGAAGGAGGATGATGCTGAGCATGCTGACGATGAGGAGGAGGAGGAGGAGGAGGAGGAGGAGGACGAGGAGGAGGAGGAGGCGGAGAGGAGGAGGAGGAGGGAGGAGGAGGGAGGGAGGGGCGGGAGGGAGGGAGGAGGGAGGGGGAGGGAGGGGGAGGGAGGGAGGGAGGGAGGGAGGGAGGGGAGGGAGGAGGGAGGGAGGGAGCGGAGGAGAGGCAGGAGGAGGAGGAGGAGGAGGAGGAGGAGGAGAGGAGGAGGAGGAGGAGGAGGAGGAGGAGCGAGGAGGAGGAGGAGGAGGAGGAGGGAGGAGGAGGAGGAGGAGGAGGAGGGGAGGAGGAGGAGGAGGAGGAGGAGGAGGAGGAGGCGGAGGAGGAGGAGGAGGAGAGGAGGAGGAGGAGGAGGAGGAGGAGGAGGGGAGGAGGAGAGCGGGAGGAGGAGGAGTGAGGAGAGGAAGAGGAGGAGGAGGAGGAGGAGGAGGAGGAGGAGGAGGAGGCGGAGGAGGAGGAGGGAGACGAGGAGAGGAGGAGGAGGAGGAGGCGGAGGAGGAGGAGGAGGAGGAGAGGAGCAGGAGGAGGAGGAGGAGGAGGAGGAGGAGGAGGAGGAGGAGGAGGGGAGGGGGAAGAGGAGGAGGAGGAGGAGGAAGTGGAGGAGGAGTAATACTCAAAGTAATAAGAAGGAGAAAAACAATAATGTTAATAATGTTCATAATAATTATACCAAGAAGAAGAGGAGGAGGCGGAGGAGGAGGAGGAGGCGGAGGAGGAGGAGGAGAAGGAGGGAGGAGGAGGAGGAGTAGGAGGAGGGAGGAGGAGGAGGAGGAGGAGGAGGAGGAGGAGGAGGGAAGACGCGCGGAGTTCGGATTCGGAGAATATCAAAGCAATTGAATGATCAGAGCTGCGCAATCTATCACATAGCATGGATGGTATCAATGCCACATTAAGCAATCGACCTGATCAAGCGCGGGGGATACGGCATCACCTCCGCTTCGCACGATGCCCAACAAGCCTCGGTCGATACATAATCAAAACCAAGCGAGTTGAGACTTTAGAGGCTCACCACCGAAAACCCGACAACCTCACCCCGGGAACCGGGAGGATAATCGAAAGTTTCTCCCCCAAGGACGCCACCAAAAAGCCTCGGGTGACCTTTTTGTGAGGCGGCCCCGTCGGGGTGAGAGGTGGAGGCCCGAGCAAGTCCGCAAGACATGATGATATGGAGATGCGACCGAGCCATTGCATTGCCTCGTCTCGCGGAATGGGAATGGCGGGGTTACCCTTCGCGCCTTTGGGGTGACCCCCCGCCATGAGGTTACCTCTGCGGCATATTTTCGCCGAGGGCAGTCCTCGAGCCGGTCAGGGTCGCAGGAGTCTTATGAAGCTGTGAACGGGCCCCCTGATTTGTGGGGATCAGGCCGGATAAATGAAGGTCGATGCAGACAAATCGAGGTGCATTCTGACAAATCCAGGCGAATCCAGAGATCTCTGCGGAAATCTGGAAGAACTCGTGACCGCTCCAGCGCGAGTCGAGGGACGGCCGAAGACGTTCGGCCCCCGGGGATGTTCCGGGCGGGCTCGCACTCGTTTGGCTTCGGGCCTGACGCCATCCACGGCCCTCTTGAGGGGCCAGGTCCTGGGCTCGCATCGGGCGGGGACCGCGACGGGGAGGCACGGCACGGCTGCACGCTGCACGCCTCGCCACTCCTCCTATCCTTGCAGGCCCCGTGCCAGGCCACCCTGGCACCACGAGCACACTGTCCTCCCGGCTCACTTGGCGCCGCGCCGTCTGTTCCGACGAGCGGCCTTGCGCCTCGGGGAGGGCGCCGCGGCCACCGGGACAAACGCCGCCTCGGACGCGGCGGGTTTGCCGCGGTGCCGGCTTCGTCTACTTGGAGCGCGGGAGACAGGGTTTGCCGTGGGTTTGCCGTGGTGTCGGTGTCGTCCACTTGGGCGCGTCGAGAACAGGCGGCGCGGCGGCACACACTATTGTGGCGTTGGTTGAGGCCTGTGCCCTATGAGGCTTCGGACCCCGGAAGACTCCTTCTCCCATGAGGGCAGCGGTGGTATCCATGGCCAGTCCTCGATTAGCGTTCTGCCAGCTCCCAGATTCTGGATCGCTGCTCTTATCCAATGGTTCCTCATCCACTGCCCCCACCGTACAGTCGGGGCCCTGAAGAAGGAACCCTTTTCGTTGGGGAGGGGCTCCGCGTTCCTTAAGTGTTTCGCAGTTTGCCTCGGGTTTTCCTTACGTTTCCGATGGGAAATCGAAGTTTAACTTATGGAAAAAAAAGGGGCCTCGTTCCTTATTTTGGGTTCCTTAGGTCAAGGCCCCGACTGTACTCTTATCCAATGGTTCCTCATCCACTACCCCCACCGTATTGCATGGGGGCACGCGGAACAGCGCCTAGCGCAACGTCTGGATGTGGCGTCTTGTCACGGCGAGGCGCAGCCCGCCTCGCGTCCGCGCTCCGTCGAGCCCTTCGCCCGAGCGCTTCGGCCCTGCCGGGGGCCACGTCGTTGCCGCAGGACTGGGAGTTGCCGATCCACGAGGCTGCGTACTGCAGATTTCGTAATAAAGGGAGGGGGGGTTCATTTCGGGGGGGTCTCTTCCAGGCTGTCTTGGAGGGCCTGGGGGGTCTGGGGACGATGTTTTGGAGGGTTCTCCCACGGGGGAGGTCTGAAATGGCTTGTCTTGGAGGGTCCAGACCCCCTCCCTTTTATTACGAAATCTGGAGTACCTGACGCAGCTGGCACACGAGGTCCCCATGCCTGGTGATCGTATCCTCGGGGACGTCGTGCTTCCACAGCCCACGGTTGGCCGCCATATCTGCCCAGTCAGTTCCGGCTCTCTCCTGCGAGAAGTCCTTCTGACGCGAGCGAACCCATTCGATACGAAAATAGTCCGATAGGCCTCCGTGGTCCAGCACCGCCCGCCAGATGTTGAGGTGATCACGCCGAACGTGCAAACACCATGCTGGTCTCTGCTGAATGGCGTCCACGATGTTGAGGCAGTCGGCCTTGATCCTGTGAGGCAGACTTCCGTGCTTGAGGGCCTGGACTATGGTGTCTGCTCTTGGGACGGCTCTGCTCATATCCTGGCAACGGCCCCAAACCAATGCCTCTTATGCGGTGACCTTCCATGATCACCAGGCCCCACCCAGTACGGTTCGCGTCTGGCCATGCAGCCAACGTTCGACCCGAGGTATCGGTGAAGATGTTGCCTCAGATGTCCAGGCCGCTCTCCCATCTGTCGTAGTACCATTGCTCTTGTATCGCAGGCGGCGGTACCTTGGGAAGGCATGCGCGCGACATCAGCGTGCATGTAAAGATGAGGTCGTTGACTGGAGCGGCCTTGGCCTGGGCGATGGTGTCCTCATCTACCGACTCGACGCACACATTGCAAGCATTGGGAGAGATCCACAACCTGTGATAGATAGGCCGAGGCACCCCTCGCCACATACAAAGCAGTGCGAGATGCTAGAGTATTAATGTCTGGCCAGCCTGTGTTGAGACCACTGCCCTCCATTGATAGTAGATCGTAGTGCACCAGCCGCCCGCACTCTCAGCTTCCACTTGGTGGCCTGTGGTGACGACATGGAGAGCATGCGCAGGGCCTCGATCCAGCAGCCGCTGGGGTCCCTCTGATGAGATGCGGTCTCAGGCGCCGCATCGGACCATCGCGCCCACGCCTCCCACTTCACGTTGACGTAAGCCCCTCTCGCCACCTTGCGGATCCAGGTCGGGGCCTGTGTGATGTCGTGCTCGATGCCTGTGCCAGTGGCCCATTTGGAGAAGCTGCTCCACCTCTAGTTCGGTCTCCTGAGGCATGTGATGGCTGCACGCTGGTTCAGTGATGAGCTTCCATGGCGCACGCACTCCCTGCAGTATACGTTCTTGCCTGCTCCACGCTCCATCCAGGCCTCCTCATGTGATACTACACCTTCTGATACCAGCTGCGCCCATGTGAACAAACGCTCTACCATGACGATGCATTCTGGCTGTTGATGAGGGGTGGGCTTCAACTCTAATGCCAACCGTGTCGCTGTCGCTGGAGTCTTACCCCACCCCATCTTCACAATCTTCGTCATTGAAGCAATCGTAGCCAGCGGCGCACTCACCACCTGCAGTCCATATTGCCGGGCGGGCTCAAGTCTAGTGTTGGCCACCGTCTTAGCGATGCGCAAGTTGCTCCGTAGGCGTCGAAACCTTGGGAGCCCCTCTCTGACCTTCCTGGTTCGCGTATGTACGGCCGCGAGCTTGATGGGCTGACCAGCTCTGGCCTCCATGCCACGGACATCGAGCGACGTCGCGACCCTGAACCCGTTCTGCTTCGTGCGCAGCGCCACCTGCTTCGCCACCTCGGGGTTCGAGCTCAGCACCTTGGCCTTGTGCTGCGCGATGGGGAGCTGGAGGGCCAAGGGCACCACCGCCAGGCGGTTGAGCAGCGCCACTTCTGTGTCCACGATGATCGAGATGTGCTCCACCACCTGCTCCGTCACGTCGTACGCGCACACGTCGATAGACCTCGGCAGATGCGACGTGGACTCCGCGACGACATCGAATGGGGTGATCACCACCATCGCTGCCGTACAACCTTTCAAGATGCCTTGGCCCACTCGCACCGCGTAGGAGTACGTCATTCCCCACCGTGCTCGTCTCAGCGCGGAGTGCATGCTCATGCACATCTTGAGCATAGTCACTGGAAAATCATGTCGCCTCGCCCCATAATTTTCTTACACCATACCGCTCGATCGAAACACTTGCGGATGTCGATCATGGCGGTTGCGATGGTCTCACCATCCTGCTTCTCCGCGGCCTCCGCGTGCACCATGGTGCGCGCAGCTACGCCGATCGTGGACTTCCCCTGGCCAAGCGCGAAGAATGGCCCAATGCTCTCCGAAACCCACCCGCGGATGTGAACCACTTCTCACCTCGTCCTCCCCTCTTCCGCTGCCTTGCGTCGTTCCTTCGCTTGCTCTCCCTCCTGTTCGTTCCTCCCCCATCCTGCACGATCGGCCTCGTTCGTGCTCGTGTCCGCACCCAGGCTCGTCGATCGAAGGTCGCTGCGAGCCCGGCCAGAGCCGGGCGGCCCGCGGCGCCGGCGAGCCCCGCGCGCGCGCGCTCTCCAGGCAGCAGTGGGGCGGACCTCCCTCTCCCATCCCCTGAACGCGGGTCGCTCTCCCTCCTGCTCGTTCCTCGGCCTGCCGCCTGGGCTTCCTCGTCCTCGCCCTCCTGCTCCTGGCGGTCGCCCCCCGCCGCATGCTCTCCTGCCTCCCCCTCTTCCGGGCTCGTCCTGGCCCTGGGGTGCCGCCCCCTCCTCTGCTTCCTGCTGCCGCTGGGTTCTCTCGGCGGTTGGGTGCGCGCTCGAGTGGTGCCATCTTCATCGTTTGCCTAAGGGGACACCTTAACACCCTAGTCCAGCACCCTGGTGCAGTTTTGTATCGCCTGGCGCAGGGGAGAAGAAAGGCGTAGATCCCGTGCAGCGCTGGGAGCAGGGCGATGGGCCGAACGCCCCCCGCAGGTTTGCCCAACGGCATGACGTGGACCGACATGGCCGCTGTCGGCCACCCGCTCCATGCCAGGGCTCGAGTCTAACGGTGTTTTGGCGATTTCGTGGACCGTTTTCGTTTTCCTTTCGTCTCGCAGCAAAGACAGAACGACGACAGAGCGAAGGAAAACGACAGCATAACGAACACGAGCGACACCGCTTAGCTCGAGCCCTGCTCAGTGCCTCAGAGCGCCCGCACGGTGTGCACGACCATGGGGTGGTGCCTCGTCCGAGAGTCACGAGAAAGCACGTGGTGGGAGCCCATCTGCACCCGTACGGTCGGACCGACGTGTAGGATCGAGGTCTGTTCGGGGAGGGTGCCCCAAAAGTTCTTCGTGCTTGCTAGATGTTCTTGTGCATCCTGGGGGAGGGTGCTCTCGAAGGCTCCTCGGCCTGGCCGGCGAAGGGCCTCCTGCCCTTGGAGGAGGGTGTTCAGCTCGGTGCCCGGGTGCCCGTCGGTCGTTGAGCGTGTTTTTTGTTGTTGGATGCCCGGGCCACCGTTTGCTACAGCCGCCTTTCTGCTATAGCCGCCTTCTGATACAACCGTCGCCCATAGCCGTTCTGCCGGTCTTCCCGCTTCCCTCCTCTGCAGGGGGCGGTCGGAGACCCAACCTGCTTCCAGGGCCTTCCTGCCTCATGCTTCTGCCCGCCTCTTCCGAGCGGCGGGTGCCCGTGCGCCACCTGAATGAAGCCGCCGTGCGCCGGAGGTCACCAATCTTGGGGACATCCGGCGCCTGATGTGGCGAGCTTCTCAGCATGTCAGCCACGTCGCCGTTGTGGTTGATAAAGTGGTCCACTTCGAACTCCTGGTCGTCCTCCGCCACTGGCCTCGGCCTGACATCCATACAAGTCGCCAGCCGTGGGTATCTCAGACATAGCCTCACCTTACCGTATCTTGTTCCAGTGGTCCATCTGACAGTCTGCACTGGCCTGTGGAAAGGAAGATTGAATACCGAATCGATCAGCCTCATGATGCGCCCATACCTTCAACTTGGTCATGGCGAACCAAAGGGCAGGGCCTGTGACAACGACCTTCTTGGACCACTTCCGAAATGTTTGATGTCGCCTTCTAGCAGCCCTGATCTTCAGCTTGGTGGCATGCTTCTCCAGGAGACCAGCGTATGCTTGTAGTACAAGGTGGTAGGTCACGCCACCGCGATGACAGGCATGGCGTATCACACTTTATGCCCACTCCATTAACATTCGTCCTTCGTCTGAGTGAACATCCTGACGATGACCTGGCATCAGACCTCTACCGATCCTGGCCCACCTTGAGCTCGACGGCAACAGCTGATGGCTTTGTGTGGCCTGGTCATTGAAAGCGGCAGCGAGCGACCTCAAGTAGGGCGGCTCCGATCCTGCAGCGGGATGCCCAATGCGTGCATGCCCACCCACCGGTCGCCACACATATGAAGGTCCACCATCTCTTCCTCGATGGTGATCTGGCTCCTCCACCTGATATACATGACACACGCCCTGCTCCACACTGCCCAACATGTCCGCGCACTAGCTATCGGTACGCAGTTGCGCCTCACTGCTGTAGCGGGGAGGCCTAGATGCGAATCCCCCTGGACTCGCTCACAAGATCCTCGATCATCAGGTGGCCCATCCAGCGAGTGACAGCCACTGCGAAGGATGACTCCTGGGAAATGATTTGTGCACTCTCAGTGTGACCTGTATGTGTCGCCGCGGCTGCGCCACAAGGTCGAAGCGAACAGGACGGTGTGGTCGAGGCATCCAGTGCTCGAGGATACGTGGCCTCACACAAGCCTCCACGAGGTCCCCAGAATTCATCCAATCATCAATCATACTGTTTCGCCCTTCCGCACTCTTGCACGTTCCCTAGAACCGTTGGGGAGTTATGGTCGCAGCCGACATGGCATTGAGAACCCCCAGCGTGTCCAGCTCGTGTGGGGGCGCATTCCAGTCG
>CAUYUJ010021676.1:52500-120000 GCA_963575745.1 Prorocentrum cordatum | reverse complement strand
CGATCGTCAGATCGCTCATGCGATCTCTAGTGAGATCGCTTGTGAGATTGATACTGAGATCGATGGTGAGATCGATAGAGAAGTGGGTAATGAGATCGATGGTGACACCGATCGATAAGAAGATCGGCCAGGAACCTGGGAACCCGGGAACATCGCCGCCCTCCGAAATCGGCCCGGAACCCTGAACTGGGATCCCAGGAGGGGAGTGCACGTGTGCAGGCAGGAACAAATGGAGCGGTCGATGGCACCGTTACCATTTTGGCTCTAGGGATTTTGGGGACGAAGGCCCAATTCTTTTCCTCCTTTCTCCCTCGACCCATTCGGGGGGACGTCCGATGTCGTGGTTCGGGGAGGGAGGAGCGGCAGTTGGAGGGGGTGCCCCGGCTACTCCGACCATCCGCCCCGCGGCCGGCGGCCTGGGAGTCGAAGCCGGCGGGCCACCAGCTTCCGTGCCGCTTCGGGTGCAGGCGCTCACCGCCACCTTGGGCGGGAACCCCGCGATGGTGTCCGCCTTCGTGGAGCAGCTCGGGGGCAAATACGAGGAGTTGTCAGTCACGGTTTTGCTGGAGGTGCGCATGTCGGATTTGAACGGGGCTCTTGATGCCTGCGTGCTCGAGGGCGCTCTTTTCACGGGCCTGCAGAAAGGCTCATTGATTCGATTCCTCAAGCGG
Source organism: Prorocentrum cordatum (assembly GCA_963575745.1). Lineage (NCBI taxonomy): Eukaryota > Dinophyceae > Prorocentrales > Prorocentraceae > Prorocentrum > Prorocentrum cordatum. The sequence goes on along the minus strand of CAUYUJ010021676.1, from coordinate 119,329 downwards.
GTCGCCGAGGTTGGGGGCGTGGCGCCGCCCGACTTCGGGACCCTTGGCGGCAGGACGCTGGAGCCGGCAGGAGGTCCAGGAGGTCCTGGAGGTCCAGGAGGGCCAGGAGGTCCAGGAGGTCCAGGGGCCGGGGGCCCCGCGGCGGCGGCGAGCAGCAACACTCGGAAGCTCAAGCGCTCGAGATTCATCGATCAAAGTGACGATCGTGACTTCGAGATGCTTCCGGAGCCCAAGCTTCGCCAGTTCGCGGCCGAGTTCGAGAAAACGCATGGGGGGCCTCCCCGGGAGCACGAGGAGGCCTCCCCCGAGCAGCTCTCGGCGCTCGCGGCGGTGCTGGGGGAGGATGCCGCACCCTACACCGACCTTGCGGTCTGGGGGCCGTTCGGAAAGCAGCAGCAGAAGCTGCTCCGCTTCACCGCGCAGGTGTTCGTGGGGGGCGAGCTCGTGACGCGCCAGGTGAAGGGTCCGGCCTCCTTCGACACGTGGAGGCAGTGTTGGAGGGTCTTCCGCACGGCCATGCTCACTTTGCAGGCGTGCCTGCCCGGGCCGCTCGACGAGTACGAGGAGGGGATGCGGCTCCTCAGCGTGGCTTTCCCGAACCATTGGGGCATCATCTCCCGTGCAGACGACGAGATGAGATCCGAGAGGTGGGAGCGCATTCGCAGGCGCATCGAATCCGAAGTCGCTGAGAACACCTACCGCGGCAGCTTCGTGCAGGACCGCCCGTGGGAGGCTGTGATCAGGGAGAGCGCCAAGTCCGACACGGGGCCGTATACCAATTGGTGGTACGAGCACGTGGATAAACTATGCCTCATGGTGTCGAAGGCGCCCGTGGCCCTGGCGCCTGCTGGCGCTTCGGCGGAGCCGGCGGCGGCCCCCGGGGGCGCTTCGGACTCGGGACCGGCGCCGAAGAAGGCCAGGACCAAGGACAAGAAGCAGGGCTTAGCTAGCCTGGAGCGGCGGAAGGACGGCCGGTTCCTCCGCTTTGAGGGCAAGGAGCTCTGCTTCTCCTGGAATCGCCAGGCCTCGGGGTGCGAGCCTGGGTCCTGCCCGCAGGGCCGCGCCCACAGGTGCGAGTGGTGCCTGGGAGAGCATCGGTCGATCGACGATTCCTGCCCGGCCCCGGAGAGGCCCAAGCGCTGGAGGCCCAAGAGCGGGTGATCGCCGGTCCCGCCCGCGCTGGACGGGCGGCCGGCTGGGGGTTTGAGTCTCCCTTCGCCTGCTGCCGCAGCTGCCGGCCCCCCTTCCGCAGGCTGCGGGAGTACGGGGGGTGGCCGTGCCAGCGCAACAGTCCTGGCAGACACGCCCGCTGCTGGGCGGAAGCGCAAGCTGGCCAAGCTGAGCGCGTCACTGTCAGCACTGTCGGTGGCGTTTGCGGCGCAGAGGGCGCGACTGTCGGCGCGGCGGGCAGGGGGGTCGCCGACTTCTCCACGACCTTCTGCGTCTCCAGCTCCGCCTGCTTCCTTTTCCTCCGCTCCTCCACCTCCTGCATCATCCTCGTCGTCTTCATCATGCCATCTCGCGCCCGCTGCGGGCCCGGCGCTGGCGGAAGGGCCGCTGGCGGAGCGCGCGCCAGCGCGCCGCCACTGCAGCCTCGGTGCTGACGAGGAGAGCCGGAGGGAGCAGAAGCACTGGGAAGACATGCGCTGCACAGCTGGCATGCGGAATGCCACGTTTGCCATTGCTGCCAGGCCAGAAGTCGGAGACGTCATGCGGCGTGTGCGGGAGGCCATCGTGGCTATCCGCAGCAGCGACCCAGTCTTCCGTGGTCTCACAGAGTGCTGCGGGGCATCGCCGTCCCGATCGCCGCCTTCCAAGGAGGCGATCCGCCGCCTCCGGGCCGCCGTCGGGCGAGCACTGGGGCTCCCGGAGGGCGAGGCAGATCTCGCCCACAGCGCGTCCCCGATACGCTACCGGCTGGTGCAGCAGTTCCTCGCGCTGACCCGGGACGCGGACGCGGCGGTCGGATCGTGGCTGGAGTCGGGCGCCCCTATGGGAATTATGCGCCAGATTACTCCGGGGGGCCATTTTCCCCTAGCCGAGTCGCCTCGCACGATGAACCCGGACGAGTTGGCAGCGCAGCCTTTCGCGTTCACTGCGAACCACCCGTCCTTCGAGGACAACTATGGGGAAGGCGAGCCGCCGACGCTGGAACTGATCCGCGGGTATCTGTCCAAAGAGTGCGCGGACACGTTCCCAGACGAAGCGGCGGCTGAGGCGAGACTCGGTCCGATCTTCCCTGCTCCGCTCGGGAACGTCCAGAAAGTCAAGAAGGACGGCGCGGTGAAGAACAGGATTATCCAAGATTTAAAAGCCAATTCTGTCAACCTCACTTCGTCTACACACGAGAGGGTAGTGCTGCCGCGGGGGGTAGACCGCGGCGTCGATCTGGCTCTCCTGGCGGAGCGCGCAGCGCGGGTCGCGGGGGGCGTCGTCAAGGTTCTTGTCTTGGATTTCAACGACGCCTTCATGAGCGTTCCTCTCCATGAACAGGAGCGACGATTCAACGTGGCAGTGCTGAAGGAGCCGCCTTCCAGCACCCACGGCCGGGTGATCGTCTGGCGGGTGCTCGGGTTCGGGGGCAAGTCGAACCCCCTCGTATATTGCCGCTTCGCGTCCGCGGTCGCTCGTTCGAGCCAGGGCCTTGTCCCGGCCAGCTGTGGCCGCCTTCAACTGCGCGTCGACGACCCCGCCTTCTCCTTCGCTGGCACGGGCGCAGACGCGCAGCTCAACGCGGACGTTGTCCTTGCATGGTGGTTGGCCTTGGGCCTGGGCCTGGCCTGGTCGAAGGGCATTTTCGCGTCGGGCCCGCACCGGTGGATTGGCATCGATTTCGAGGTGACGGACGGCGTGACGCACATGTCCATCCCAGCTGAGTTTCTTGAGGAAACAATGTCGCTGCTGGAGGTGTTCGCCCAGCGGGGCGGGGTCGCGCCGATGTCCAAAGCCCGGTCACTCGTCGGGAAAGCTGCCCGGATTGCACAAGTCGTGCCGGACGCGACTCCCTTCGCAGGGTCATTATCGGCTGCGTTGGCGGCCGCCGAGTCGGCGGCTAACTCGGCCCGGCCTGAAGCACCACCGGGGCGCGTCGCTGTTCGTCGGTTTTCGGCGGCAGCAGCGTGGTTTTTGGCATTGCTTCGCGGGTCGGTGTTGCCATTGCGTCGCATTGTGCACGCGTCGCCGGACCCCGTGCGTCTGCCAGCTGCGCGGGCGCACATTGAATTCGACGCTTCACCGTGGGGCGGCGGCGGCGTCCTCGTCGAAGACGGCCGTCCCGCTCGCTATTTCCACTGCTCGTGGGACAGGTCCGTGCGCGACCGATTCGGAGCAGTGGTTGGCTGCTCCAAGTGGCAAACGCTGTGGGAGAGCATCACGGCGCTCCTCTGTTTGATAGTCTGGGGAGACGAATTTGCTGTCGACCAACACCTTCTTTTGAGACAACTTGGGCGCTTTGACTGCGGCCGCACACTTGCGCGGCCGCCGAGAGCTCAACGCAGTCACGCGGGAGATCTCTTGGCGCAAGGCGGCTTTCAAGTGGAGTTTTTCGGTGGAACACTTGCCAAAGGAGGCAAATTTATGGGCGGGCGCCCTCTCTCGAATCGAGGCGGCCCCGCCGGCGCCACTCCCCGAAGCCCTGCTGGCCGCTCAGGCCGTTCCCCCGCCGGCACTCGACGTGATTTGGCAGGCGTGGGTCGCGGATTGTCCGCCGCCCCGCTTGGCATTGAGCCAGCCGCCAGCGGAGGGTGGGGACGTTCAGGGGCTCGGGCGCGGGGATTTCGTTGCCACGAGAGGCCATGGTCCAATTTTGCCCACAAATCGCGTCTATCATTCATTATCCTCATTCCTCCTTTCCCCTTCCCTCGCAAGTTCGGCCTTCTAGCGTCGCCTCGCCATCCCTATTTGTCATTCGCCCCCTGGGAGTGCCCCACGCGGCGGCGCTCGACGCTGGGAGGACATTTTCCGCTAGCCCCCACCCGTGGTGCGCGGGAATTCGGGGTCATAGTTGGTGGCTGCTCCATTGGCGGCTCCAGTGGGGGAAGTTGCCCCTTTCGCTGGGTCCGGGGCGGGTTCTGGGGGGGGGGGGGCTCGGCTCGCTGATGGGGTTTGCCATGCAGCTCGTTCCCCAAATTCCCCCCCTGTGCCGATGACGGGCGCGCGCGCGGCCGGCAGGGAAGCTGCGGGGGATTGCGCCCGCTGATTGGCATGGCCATCCAGCGCGCCCCCAGATTCGCACCCAGCGCAAGTTGCGGACGTCCGCCAGCGCCGGTCGTGCCTTTCAGGTTTCGGGTCGTAATCGCACTTTCGTGCCTCTCAGTTTTCGGCACCCGGCGCCGTTGGCGGACGTCCGCCAGCGCCGGTCGTGCCTCTCAGTTTTTCGGGTCGTGATCGCATGTTCGCGCCTCCCAGTTTCCGGCCGAGCGTCGCAGTGCATTGCGGGTCGTAATCGCATTTCGGGGGGCGCGGGGTCTCGGGGATTTCATCCCGAGCCCCGGCGATTATGCCCCTAGAGAGGTCGACGATCCTCGGCTGCAACAGCTTAGAAAAAATGAGGTGCATCGCATCGCCTTCATGCTGTCCGTCAGGGTGGCCTGGGAGGGCAGGCGAGCGTAATTTGTTACCCGGAACCGGGAACCCGGGAACCCAGCGTTCGACCAAAATCAGCGGGACACTTTCGCCAAATCCTTCAACTTCCGCGAGGACCCCTTCAGTGCAAGCACTGATTGGGGGAAATGCGAGGAACTCTCAGACGGAAGCAAGGGTCCTGGCTAAATTGTGAGGAAGTCTCAGGCGAGAGCCGTTGTGGTTGTAATCCAGGGGCCAGGGGCGCAGTTGAGCCGAGTGATTTTCCTTGATGGCACCAAAAAACACAGGTGCGTGCCAAGAGGGAGGCTTTTCAATTGAAAAACACAATGGTCACCGGAGGGGGGATCAGAGAGATCGGTGTCACCATCGATCTCATTACCCACTTCTCTATCGATCTCACCATCGATCTCAGTAGCGATCGCACAAGCGATCTCACTAGAGATCGCATGAGCGATCTCGCGATCGATCTCACTATCGATCTCATTGAACCGATCTCACTCTCGGTCTCACGGTCGACCTTACAATCGTCCTCGCTATCGATTCCGCTATCGACCTCATTATCGATCTCACAATCGATCTCTGTACCCATAACATTAATTCTCAAATGTTCCACTGGTTTTGTCAGGTGTATTTTTGTAAATCTTTAGTAATGGGAGTTCAACATCAGCCATCGGTCTCACCATCGATCTTATCACCCACTTCTTAATCCCACCATCGATCTTACAATCGATTTCATTATCGATCTCACAAACGATCTCACTAGAGATCGCATGCGTGATCTCGCGACCTATCTCACTATCGATCTCTCGGTCTCACGATCGACTGTACAATCGTCCTCACTATCGATTCCACTAAACTTGTGCCCCGATAAAAATGTTTCCCCCCTTTGCCTCCTCTGTTTTTTTTTTTAACCCGTGACATTCGGATTTAATTGAGGAGAGGGGGGCGGAGGCCGAACTTGATAATCCTTGGGGGAAGTTGCTAATCGAAGTTGCTATCATCGCATGTTGACTAGCAGCAGCTTCAAAAACGCTGAGCATGGCCATGGTGGTCTCACCATTTCAGCTTCCGCAATCACGAGCGTGCGGCAGGGCTGTGGGACCATCATTATCGTTATCATCACCATCACAACTTAACTAGCATAACCTTCCCCGGGCACATCGTCGATTATCCCCGCCAGACCCCCGAACTTTATCATCCCACGGGGATGATTATCGGGAGCACCAGGTTATCGATTTCATTATCGAGCTCGCAATCGATTTCAAGATTCATAAAATCAATTTTCAAATCATCCACTTATTGGTTCTCTCAGGTGTAATTATGAAAAGGGGTCGCGCTCTCGCTGCAGACCTGCTTGCAATTTGTTCAGGAAACACTTTCTCGGCGCTCTGGAGTCGCGCTCTCGCTGGAGACTTGCTTGCAATTTACTCAAGAGTCGCGCGCTTGCTTTGGAATTCCCCGCAATTTACTCAAGCGCCGCGCTCCCGACACTCAGGCACCCAGGAGTCCCGCGCTCACGCTTAGGACCCCCTCGCAGCTTACGGAGGGATCTGGATCTCGCTGCCGTTCGTGGCCCCGTTGCAGCCCTTCGTGGCCCCCCCGCTGCCCTTCGTGGCCCCGTTGCAGCCCTTCGTGGCCCCCCCACTGCCCTTCGTGGACGCGTTGCAGCCCTTCGTGGTTCGTGGCCCCGTTGCAGCCCTTCGCGGCCCCCTCGCTGCCAGTCGTGGCCCCGTTGCAGCCCTTCGTGGCCCCCTCGTTGCCCTTCGTGGCCCCATATACGTATGCCCTTCGTGGCCCCCGCTCGTTCGCGCCCGTCGTGGCCCCATATGCATGCGCTTCGTGGCCCCGCTGTCGCCCTTCGTGGCCCCTTCGCTGCCCGTCGTGGCCCCGTTCTGGCCCCGTCCTTGTCCTCTGCGGCCGAATACACGTATGCCCTTCGTGGCTCCCGCTCGTTCGCGCACTTCGTGGCCCCATATACGCATGCTCTTCGTGGCCCCGCTGTCGCCCTTTGTTGCTCCCTCGCTGTCCTACGTGGCCCCGCTGCTACCCTCAGTGGCTCCGTCGTTGCCTTCTGTGGCCCCGCATTTTTTGCCTTTCGTGGCCCTCGCTCGTTCGCGCCCTTCGTGGCCCCATATGCATGCCGTTCGTGACCCCGCTGTCGCCCTCCGTTGCCCCTTCCTGCCCTTCGTGGCCCCGCTGTTGCCTTCGCTCTCGCTCTCGCTTTCGCTCGTCGTCGTCCTCGTCGTCGCCGTCGTCGTCGTCGTCGTCGTCGTCGTCGTCGTGGTCGGTTCCCTGCCCGTCTCTTTTGGGATCGGGCTGCCGCCGGTCAGCGCTGCCGCTGGCCAGGCCGACCGTCTGCGGCCGCCCCGACGCTTGCCGGGGCCCGGCGAAGAAAGATATACCCCCCCAAAGGGGTACGATCGAAGACGAAGAGTGTGGGTATCGATGATTGGGGAATTACACGATGAATGACACTCGAGCAGACAAGAGCGAACAGTCTTAACATGATTGTTGTTGTTGTCATTATGCTGTTGCAGTTGCTGTTGTTGGTGATGTTGTTGATGCTGATGCTGATGATGATTATGATGGTTCTGACGATGATGCTGATGATGGTGGTGGTGGTGATGATGCTGGTGGCTGTGATGATTATGGTGATTCCGGTGATGACGACGACGCCGCCGCTGACGACGATGACGATGATGATGGTGATGAAGACGCTAACGAGGAGGAGGAGGAGGAGGAGGAGGAGGAGGAGGGCGAGGGATGAGGAGGGACGAGGACGAGGACGAGGAGGACGAGGAGGAGGAGGAGGACGAGGAGGAGGAGGAGGAGGCGGACCAGGAGGAGGAGGAGGAGGGCGGCGGCGGCTCTCGCCAGGTCCTCGTCCAGCCGGGCGACGCCACCCGCAGGCGCGGGGGCTCCCACGCGCTGGTGCTCGTGGCTGCCTCGGAGCACCTCTCGAGGACCAGAGGAGGAGGAGGAGGAGGAGGAGGAGGAGGAGGAGGAGGAGGAGGAGGAGGAGGAGGAGGGGGAGGAAGAGGAGGAGGAGGAGGAGGAAGAGGAGGAGGATGAAGAGGAGGAGGGGGAGGAGGCGAAAGGCAGCGTGCCGTTGCTGCTTGCGGTGCTGGTGTTTTTGACGACGACGACCCCGGCGACCACAACGACGACGACGATAAGGACGATGGCGATTACGATGATGAGGATTCTGATGATGATGATGCGTATGCTGATGACGAAGATGATGATGAGGAGGATGAGGATGAGGATGGGGATGCTGATGACGACGACGATGATGCTACTTATGATTATGATGGTGTTACTGCTGCTGCTGATGATGCTGATGGGGGTCATGATGCTGCTGATGATGATGACGATGATGAGGACACCGACGATTATGTTATGGTTGTTGATGATGGGCATGTCGTGGACGATGCTGATGATGATGCTGATGTTCATGGTTCTCATGGTAACGGTGATGATGCTTACAATGATGACGATAATGATGACACTGATAATGCTGATGCTGATGATGCTGATGCTGATGATGGTGATGTTGGTGATGATAATCATGCTGATGCTTATGACGATGACGACGACGCCGACGACGACGATGCTGCTGATGGTGCTGATGATGGTGCTGATGATGATGATGATGATGATGGTGATGATGATGATGCTGATGATGATGATGATGATGATGATGATGATGCGAATGATGATGTTTACGAAGCCGAGGACGACGCTGCTGCTGCTGATGCTGCTGCTGCTGATGATTCTGATGCTGATGCGGATGCGGTTGATGATGCTGATGCTGATGCTGATGCTGATGATGATGATGATGATGATGTTGCTGCTGGTGATGATGATGACGATGCTGATGATGCTGATGATGATGATGCAGATGCTGGTGCTGCTGATGACGATGGTGATGGTGATGGTGATGGTGATGATGATGATGATGATGGTGATGATGATGATGATGATGATGATGATGATGATGATGATGATGGGAATGATGATGCTGCTGATGATGCTGATGCTGCTGATGTTGTTGATGATGATGATGATGCTGATTATTAGGTTGATGGTGCTGATGCTGATGATGATGATGATGATGATGATGATGATGATGATGATGATTGCAATGACGATGCGGATGATGATGCTGATGCTGATGCTGCTGCTGATGACGAGTGCGATGCTGGTGCTGATGCTGATGCTGATCATGCTGATGATGTTGATGATGATGTTGATGATGGCAGTGATGATGATGCTGATGCTGCTGATGATGCTGATGACGGTGGTGATGATGATGCTGCTGATGCTGACGACGCTGGTGATAGTGATGGCGAGAATGATGCTGTTTCTGATGATGACGGCGATGATGATGCTGATGCTGATGCTGCTGATGTCGATGACGATGATGGTGATGATGTTGCTGATGATGTTGATGCTGATGCTGATGCTGTTGATGGTGCTGATGCTGATGATGGTGATGATGCTGATGCTGATGCTGATGCTGTTGATGGTGCTGATGCTGATGATGCTGATGATGTTGATGGTGCTGTTGATGGTGATGCTGATGCTGATGTTAATGATGCTGATGATGCTGTGGATGCTGATGCTGATGCTTCTGATGTTGACGATGTTGATTATGACGATCATGATGTTGTTGACGATCATGATGATGCTACTGTGGATGATGATGACGACGCTTATGCTGACGATGAAGATGGTGATGATGATGATGGTGGTGATGATGATGTTGATGCTATTGATGCTGATTCTGATAAAATTGCTGCTGATGATGACGCTGACGATGATGGTGATGCTGCTCATGATGAGATACAGGCTGATGATGGGATGCATGGATACAAAACATATTGCATGGATGAGTATGGGGGAAGGTGGGTTAACAAGGGGGTGGAAGGCGAATGGGGGAGGACGATGGAGAGAAGGGGATGACTGGGGATGGGGAGGAATGCTGCGGGAGGGGGACGAAGAGGAAACGGAACTTGAAGAGGAAGCGGACTTTACGTATACAACGCAATGAACGCACTCATGAGTAAGGGGGACACATGTAGTCGAGGCCGGAGAGGATGAGTGTTATCAGCAGATCCCAGAAGCATCATAGTACGGACGCTATGAAGAATTATCCCAGTGCGGCCCTACCTAGGAGTTGGAGCCTCTAGGAAAGCAACATTAGCAGGAGCGGTAAACGCCGTCCTCCTCCTTCTCCTCATCGTCGTAGTTGTAGCAGTAGCGGTATGCTATGCTATGCTGCGCATGCTATACGATGCTGCGCTATACTATGATATGCTATGCAATGCTATGCTATGCTATGCTGCACAATGCTATGCTGGGCTAGGCTAGGCTAGGCCATGCTATGCTATGCTATACTATGCTGCGCTATGCTATGTTGCGCTATGCTATGCTATGTTATGCTATGCTATGCTATGCTATGCTATGATTTTGCTTTGCCTTCGCTTGTGCCGTCACTTTCGCCTTTGCTTTTGCTTTTGCTTGGCACCCAGGGAGCGCAACTGGGGGAACCGCGCGTTTGCTTTTACCTTTGCTGTTGCTTTTGCTTGGCTCCCAGGGGACTGGGGGAACCGCCCGGGGTGGTTTCCACTGCCTGGCCCCTTTAAGCCAAGAGAGTAAGAACCCTTCTAGGCAGAGCCAAGGTCGGGAATAAGAGGAAGGGGAACGGCGGAGGATGATTTGCGATGGAGGGTGGGGGATGGGGGGATGGATGATGGACATGATGATGAAGAGGAGTAGGAGGATTAAGATGAGGAAGAGACACGGCGGGGGGATGGACATGAACGGGAGTGGAAGCCGACGCAGAGAGAGCAGCCGAACCAGTCCCTGCACGGAGGCGCAATCCGCCGCATGCCCGCTCCAGCAATACCGGCGCCTCCGCCGACACCCGACGGGGCACCAGCCTGCAAGACGAACGGCACGAACAGCACATCGGCGCCAACACAAGCTTTTGCTGCCAGCCCGCGCGGGGACGCGTCTTCCCCCCCTGCGGAGTGAGGGGGTCAGCAAGTGTGCTGGCGTTGGTTTCCCTGGGGGGTGGGTGTTTTGACAGTCGCTCTGGGAACGGTCCTGATGGCCGACGTTGCTTGCTGGCAAATGCCGCTGCTCGACACGTCCTCCGTGACATCGCCGTTCCCGCACGAACGGTATGCCCTCAGCGGCACGATCAGCCCGCGGAAGAGGGGGCATGGGGAGGGTAGGGGGAAGGGACACTGAAAGGCGCCTGGGGAGAAGGGCAGCGGGAAAACGACTGCCGAGGGGCAGAGGGCAGAGGAACGCTGCGCGTGTGCTGGGCCCTGAGCGTGCGGAGGCGAGGGGCAGAGGCAGAGAGAACGGGAGGGAAGGGGATGTGAAGGTGGAAGGGACGGGCGGCAGGGAAGGGGAGGGGAAGGGAAGGGGATGAGGGAGGTCGGGGGAGGTCAGGGGAGGGAGGGAGGGAGGGAGGGAGGAGGAAGCGGAGGAGGAGGAGGAGAAGGAGGAGGAGGAGGAGGGGAGGGGAGGGGGTGCACGGGAGGGGAGGGGATGGGAAGGGCGGGGGGAGGGGATGGGAAGGGTGGGGGGAGGGGATGGGAAGGGCATGGGGATGGGGATGTGGCAAGTTGGAGGCGCTCGCGTCATATCTGACGTTCTACCATCCCTTACCATGACGTAGATATTTTCTCTATTCGCACAGTCGGATGTCGTAGCATGGCATGGCATAGCATTGCATGGCATAGCATGGTGTTGAGTATCACGCGTAGCATGACATAGCATGGCGTGGCGACGCCCCAAAGTGGGGGGACTTCTGCGGCCCCCAAATCAACGAATCGACACCGAATGCAGAATCACTTCTGATGTTTTTTTTCTGGGGGGGGGGGGGGGGGCATTTTTAATTTTTGGGCCTATTTGGAAGGACCGAAAACCATGCCGTGGCATGGCACTGGAAATAATGACGCCAGCGCTGCAGCGGGAGCACGAATCGGAACGAGCGGAAGCGTGGAAAGGCGGCCAGCGCTGCAGCGGGAGCACGATTCGGAACGAGCTGAAGCGCGGAAATGAGGCCAGCGCTGCATCGGGAGCACGATTCGGAACGACCGGAAACCCTAACATGAGGCCAGACCTTCATCGGGAGCAACATGAAAACAAGTCCAAGCGAAAACCCCACTCCTGGGAATCCGTTGTGTAAAAATCATCCTGGCGAAGGACCCAACCATATGCAGTTGTGGGTACCGCAATTGTGAAATATCTTCTTCAGTGAAGCTCCCTATGGGGCCACGAAGCGCTGCAATGGGTGCGGGGAACGTATGCGGGTGGTAGCACTGCGGCCGTCGGTGGAGCTCCCTATGGGGCCACGAAGCGTTGTATCGGGTGGGTGTAAATGCCAAATTGTGTGTGTGTGACGCATGCGGACGGTCCCGCTGGGGGCTTCGGTGGAACTCCCTTTGGGGCCACGAAGCGCTGTACTGGGTAGGTGAAAATCCAAAATTGTGCTTCCGGGACGCGTGCGGAAGGTCCCACTGGGGGCGGTGGAGCTCCGTATGGGGCCACGAAACGGTGTACTGGGTTGGTGAAAATGCCAAATTGTGTTTCCGGGACGCATGCGGACGGTCCCACTGGGGGCTTCGGTGGAGCTCCTAATGGGGCCACGAAGCGCCATACTGGGTCGGTGAAAATGTCACACTGGGTGTGCGGGACGCATGCGGACGGTCCCGTTGTGAGTTTCGGTGGAGCTCCCTATTCGGGCCACCAAACGTTGTATTGGGTGGGTGAAAATGCCAAATTGGGTATGTGGGACGAACGTGGGCGGTCCCACTGGGGGCTTCGGTGGAGCTCCCTATTGGGGCCACGAAGCGCTGTACTGGGTGGGTGAAACTGCCAGATTGGGTGTGCGGGACGCATGCGGGCGGTCCCACTGGGGGTTTCGGTGGAGCTCCCTATGGGGCCACGAAGCGCTGTACTGTGTGTTTGTGTGTGTGTGTGTGTGAAAATGCAAAATGCGTGTTCGGGACGCATGCGGACGGTCCCACCGGCCACGAAATGCTGTAGTGGGTGTGGCGGATGCATGTGGCCACCCCTAGTGGGGCCTCCGATGGAGCTCCCTATGGGGCCACGAAGCGGTGTACTGGTGTGGCGGATGCATGTGGCCACCCCCACTGGGGCCTCACGTGGAACTCCCTTTGGGGCCACGAAGCGGACGCATGTAGCCACCCCCACTGGGGCTTTGGGTGGGGCTCCACATGGGGCCACGAAGCGCTGTACTGGGTGTGGCGGACGCATGTGATACCCCCACGGGGGCCTTACGTGGAGCGCCCTATGGGGCCATGCAGCGCTGTATTGGGTGTGGCGGACGCATGTGGTACCCCCATTGGGGACTTCGGTGGGGCTCCCTATGGGGCCACGAAGCGCTGTACTGGGTGTGGCAGACGCATGTGGTACCCCCACGGGGGCCTTCGGTGGAGCTCCCTATGGGGCCACGAGTCGCTGTATTGGGTGTGGCAGACGCATGTGGTACCCCCCCTTCTGGGGCCTTCGGTGGAGCTCCATATGGGGCCACGAAGCGCTGTTCTGGGTGTGGCAGACGCATGTGGTACCCCCACTGGGGCCTTACGTGGAGCTCCCTATGGGGCCACGAAGCGCTGTACTGGGTATGGCAGACGCATGTGGTAACCCCACGAAACGTTGTACTGGGTGTGGCAGACGCATGTGGTACCCCTCCCGTGGGGCCTTCGGTGGAGCCCCTTCAAAACGAGGACCCAATACCACAGGATGGTTGGGAAAAAGTACGCGGAGGGGAGCCGGACATCTTCCCGACGCCATCAGGAAAAAAGGAGAGGAAATTTCCCTGGCGAAGGACCCAACCATATGCAGTTGTGAATACCGTTTTTGTGAGCAACGCATTCGGTGGAGCCCCGTATGGGGCCACGAAACGCTGTGCTGGGTGTGGCGGACGCATGCGCCCCCCCCACTGGGGCCTTCGGTGGAGCTCCGTATGGGGCCACGAAGCGCTGTGCTGGGTGTGGCGGACGCATGCGCCCCCCTCCACTGGGGCCTTCGGTGGAGCTCCTTATGAGGCCACGAAACGCTGTGCTGGGTGTGGCGGACGCATGCGCCCACCCCACTGGGACCTTCAGTGGAGCGCCCCATGGGGCCACGAAGCGCTGTGCTGGGTGTGGCGGACGCATGCGCCCCCCTCCACTGGGGCCTTCGGTGGAGCTCCTGTATGGGGCCACGAAGCGCTGTGCTGGGTGTGGCGGACGCATGCGCCCCCCTCCACTGGGGCCTTCGGTGGAGCTCCCTATGGGGCCACGAAGCGCTGTACTGGGTGTGGCAAACGCTTTTGGTACCCCCTCCATTGGGGCCTTCGGTGGAGCTCCCCATGGGGCCACGAAGCGCTGTTGGGTGTGGCGGACGCACCCCCTCTTCGGTGGATATGGGGCCACGAAGCGCCTGTCGGTGGAGCTCCCCATGGGGCGCACGAAGCGCTGTACTGGGTGTGGCAAACGCATGTGGCACCCCCACCCTGGGACCTTCGGTGGAGCCCCCTATGGGGCCACGAAGCGCTGTGCTGGGTGTGGCGGACGCATGCGCCCCCCCACTGGGGCCTTCGGTGGAGCCCCTACGAAGCCACGAAACGCTGTGCTGGTTGTGGCAGACGCATGCGACCCCCTCCACTGGGGCCTTCGGTGGAGCTCCCTATGGGGCCACGAAGCGCTGTGCTGGGTGTGGCGGACGCATGCGCCCCCCTCCATTGGGGCCTTCGGTGGAGCTCCCGATGGGGCCACGAAACGCTGTGCTGGGTGTGGCGGACGCATGCGCCCCCCTCCACTGGGGCCTTCGGTGGAGCTCCCTATGGGGCCACGAAAGACGTGCGTAACGGACGGACGCATGCGCCCCCCCCCACTGGGACCTTCGGTGGAGCTCCCACGGGGCCAAAACTGTGCTGGGTGTGGCGGACGCATGCGCCCCCCCCACTGGGGCCTTCGGTGGAGCTCCCTATGGGGCCACGAAGCGCTGTGCTGGGTGTGGCGGACGCATGCGCCCCCCTCCACTGGGGCCTTCGGTGGAGCTCCCTATGGGGCCACGAAGCGCTGTACTGGGTGTGGCAAACGCTTTTGGTACCCCCTCCTGGGGCCTTCGGTGGAGCTCCCCATGGGGCCACGAAGCGCTATACCGGGTGTGGCAAACGCATGTGGTACCCCCACCCTGGGACCCTCGGTGGAGCCCCCTATGGGGCCACGAAGCGTTGTGCTGGGTGTGGCGGACGCATGCGCCCCCCCCCCCACTGGGGCCTTCGGTGGAGTTCCCTATGGGGCCACGAAAACGCTGTGCTGGGGTGGCGGACGCATGAACCCCCCTCCACTGGGGCTTGCGGTGGAGCTCCCTATGGGGCCACGAAGCGCCGTGCGGGTGTGGCGGACGCATGCGCCCCCCCCCCCCCCCCACTGGGACCTTCGGTGGAGCCCCCTATGGGGCCACGGAGCGCCGTGCTGGGTGTGGCGGACGCATGCGCCCCCCCCCCCCACTGGGGCCTTCGGTGGAGCTCCGTATGGGGCCACGAAGCGCCGTGCTGGGTGTGGCGGACGCATGCGCCCCCCTCCACTGGGGCCTTCGGTGGAGCTCCTTATGGGGCCACGAAACGCCGTGCCGTGCTGGGTGTGGCTGACGCATGCGCCCCCCCTCCCCACTGGGGCTTTCGGTGGAGCTCCCCATGGGGCCACGAAGCGCTGTGCTGGGTGTGGCGGACGCATGCGCCCCCCCCCCCTCCCCCACTGGGGCCTTCGGTGGAGCTCCTTATGGGGCCACGAAGCGCCGTGTTGGGTGTGGTGGACGCATGCGCCCCCCTCCACTGGGGCCTTCGGTGGAGCTGCTTATGGGGCCACGAAACGCCGTGCCGTGCTGGGTGTGGCGGACGCATGCGCCCCCCCCTCCCCGCTGGGGCCTTCGGTGGAGTTCCCTATGGGGCCACGAAGCGCTGTGCTGGGTGTGGCGGACGCATGCGCCCCCGTCCACTGGGGCCTTCGGTGGAGCTCCTTTATGAGGCCACGAAACGCTGTGCTGGGTGTGGCGGACGCATGCGGGTTGTGCCACTGGGACCGTCGGTGGAACTCCCTATGGGGCTACGAAGCGTGTGAGAGGTGTGCCGAGAGTAAAGGCAAGGAGGGGGAGGAGGGAGGAGGGGGAGGAGGGAGGAGGGAGGAGGGAGGAGGGAGGAGGGAGGAGGGGGAGGAAGGAAGGAAGAAGGAGAGACGCGGGGCACCGTCTTTTCAAAACGAGGACCCAACACCACAGGATGGTTGGGAAATAGTATTCATATGGTGTAATTGTGAAGGTGGGCGGGAAGGGGCGGAGCGAGGGGGAAGGGCGAGCTGTGTGCGCTCGCGCCACGCCTGACATCCTAATCCCAGACGTGCGACGTCCTGATTTTTTCGGTGCGGCCCCCCCGGAAGTCCCGACCCTCTCCCCCAGCACAGGTTTCATATCCCGAGCCGTTCTTCACGGTCCCAGGGCGTCGCAAAGGCCCCCAGAGGCCGATAGCGGAGACCATTATTGCGTTGTTGTTTTTTGTTCCCTACCTAGGCTCTGCCTAGAAGGGTTCTTACTGTGTTGGCTTAAAGGGCCGGGCAGTGTTCCCCGCCCCGGGCGGTTCCCCCGGCATCCGCCCCGCGGTTCCCCCAGTCCCCTGGGAGCTTTAGCTTTAGCTTTAGCCTTAGCTTTAGCTTTAGCTTTGGCTTTAGCTTTAGCTTTAGCTTTAGCTCCAATTTAGCTTAGCTGTAGCTTAACTTTAGTTTAGCTTTAGCTTAGTTTTAGCTCAGCTTTAATTTAGATTTAACTTAGCTTTAGCTTAGTTTTAGCTTAGATTTAGCTTAGCTTTAGCTTAGCTTTAGCTTAGCTTTACCTTAGCTTTACCTTAGCGTTAGCTTAGCTTTACCTTAGATGTTGCTTAGATTTAGCTTAGATTTAGCTTAGCTTTATCATATAGTTACCTTAGATTTAGCTTAGCTTCAGCTTAGCTTTAAGTATCCCAGTGCGACCCTACCTAGGAGTTGGAACCCCTAGGAAAGCAGCATTAGTAGTAACAGTAACGCTAAGCTAAAGCTAAGCTAAAGCTAAGCCACAGCTAAGCTAAATTTAAGCTAAGGCTAAGCTAAAGCCAAGCTAAAGCTAAGCTAAAGCTAAGCTAAAGCTGAGCAACAGCTAAGCTAAAGCTAAGCTACAGCTAAGCTAAATCTACGCTACAGCTAAGCTAAAGCTAAGCTAAAGCTAAGCTAAAGTTACGCTAAAGCTAAGCTACAGCTAAGCTCAATCTAAGCTACAGCTAAGCTAAAGCTAAGCTACAGCTAAGCTAAACGCTAAGCGAAAAGCTAAGCGAACCGCTAAGCTAAAGCTAAGCTACAGCTAAGCTAAAGCTAAGCTAAAGCTAAAGCTAAAGCTAAAGCTCCCAGGGGACTGGGGGGAACCGCTCCCAGGGGACTGGGGGAACCGCCTGGGGCGCTTTGCACTGCCCGGCCCCTTTAAACTAAGAGAGTAAGAACCCTTCTAGGCAGAGCCTAGGTAGGGAACTTAGCTTTAGCCTAGTTTCAGCTTAGCGTTAGCTTAGCTTTAGCTTAGCTTTAGCTTAGCTTTAGCTTAGCTTTACCTTAGCTTTAGCTTAGCTTTAGCTTAGCTTTAGCTTAGCGTTAGCCTAGCTTTAGCTTAGTTTTAGCTTAGCTTTACTGTTACTACTAATGCTGCTTTCCTAGGGGTTCCAACTCCTAGGTAGGGTCGCACTGGGATACTTTTGTTTCTTTTGTTTTTCTCCCTTCAATGCGCGAGCATGTCTTTAGGCCTCCTAGATGGTGTCGGAGTAGATGAGGTCGGAGGGTCGCGCCGCATCCCCGATGCATCGGCGATGCAGCTCGATGCGGAGGTCGATCTCCCTCACGCCGACGGCGCCGATGCATCGCCGACGTCGCCAGTGCGTGGCCGATGCATTGGCGCTGCGGCGCGATCCTTCGACCCCATCTACTCGGACCCCATCTGGGAGGCCTCGAATGTCTGGGATCCCTCTCCCTCTCTCCTCCTCCTCTCCTCCATCTCTCCTCCTCCTCCCTCCCTCTCTCCTCCTCTCTCCCTCTCTCCCTCCTCTCTCCTCCTCCCTCTCTCCTCTCCTCCTCTCTCCCTCTCTCCCTCCTCCTCCTCCTCCTCCTCCTCCTCCTGGGAGCCCTCCCGCTGCGCTCTCCTCCTCCCTCCTTGCCCGCGGAGGGCGCGGGGGACGGCGACGGGACACGGCAGGCTCCCGGCCTCCCCTCCTTCGCAGGGCCCCTCGCCTCCTGGGAGGGCCCACCCGCTCCACCCTTCGGCGCCCGCCTCGCCGCCTCGCCGTCTCCTCCTCCTCCTCCTCCTCCTCCTCCTCCTCGTTCGCCTCCTCGTTCGCCTCCTCCTCCTCCTCCTCGCTCGCCTCCTCCTCCTTTTCTTCCTCCTCCTCCTCCTCCGCCTCCTCCTCGCCCTCCGCCCCGCCGCCTCGAGGACCTGGCTCCGCCTCGGCGTCGACCCCGACGAGCTCTGCGCCGTCTTCGCCGCCGGGGCCGCCGGCGCCGGCGCGGCGCCGGCCGGCCAGGCGTGCCCCGTGGTCGGGGGGGCGACGCAGACCCAGAGATCCAACGTCCTGAAAAAATCAAGACGGAGGATTTTCGCAAATTTCGGCCCCTAGGGGCACTCGCCGGGCCTCGGGGCCGTCAAAAAACGACTCAGGATGAAAAACCGGTCCTGGGGAATGGATCGAAGCTTCCGGGGACCGCGCATTGAATCAATCACGACATCGGATCTCTGGGGACCCAGTCGTCAAGCAGTGATGAAGCGTCCTGGCGTGCCTATAGCCCCACCAAACAGTGTTCTTAGAATCTGTTGTGGTTCCCACGAGATGTTCTTAGAACAATTTCTGGCTGGGGCTGTGTTGTTTTGACACATCGGGCTGATGTTCTAAGAGCATTGTTTTTGTTCTTAGAGCATTTTTGTGTTCTAAGAACATTTCGTGGTATGACTATAGGAGTGCCGGGACGGTCGGTCCCTGCTCAAAGTCGGCTGCACGCAAGAGTGACCTCTGGCCGGAGCGACCGTTGGTGCGGGCACGGCGGGGTCCCAGGCTGGCCGGCTGCGGTGCGATGGCGGCAGCTTGCGCGCTCGGGTTTGGCCTCCTCGCGCCTCCGAGCGCCGCGCAGCAGAGGTCACTCCTGCCTGGGGCCGCTCTTGCGCGTAGCCGAGCCCAGCCCCCCTCGGGCCACGAGGAAGTCACGACGGGCGGCTTTCGCCAGTTTTCGGCCTCGGTGGGCCCTCGCCGGGCCGCGGGGCCGTCGAGTAACAGCTCGGGATGAAGAGCCGGTCCCGGGGACTGGGTCCAGACCGCTGCGGGTCCACGTCACGAGGGGCGGCTGGGGTCTGGGAGAGCGGGGAGGCCGAGGGCTGCGGGAAAGGGGCCCTGCGGGGGTCCAGAAGGGGCCTTTTTTGAGGCCCCGAAGGTGCACGACAGGTACACCCTTCGTAGCCCCCAAATCGAGGCCTCCCAGACGGGGTCGGAGCAGATGGGGTCGGAGGATCGCGCCGCATCGCCGATGCATCGCCGATGCGGCTCGACGTGGCGCCCGATTTGCTTCACGTTAGATCGGGTCGGAGAATCGCGCCGCATCGCCGATGCATCGCCTATGCGGCTCGATGTGGAGCCCGATTTGCTTCACGTCGACGTCGCCGATGCATCGCCGACGTCGACGATGCATCGCCGGTGCATCGTCGATACATCGCCGACACATCGCCGATGCATCGCCGATGTATGGGCGATGCGGCGCGATCCTCCGACCCAATCTACTCGGACCCCGGCCTCTACAAACGCTAGGTGCAGTTCAGTAGCGCTATCGTCCTTGGCGGACTCAAGCTGAACCCCAAAATAGGCTGCGGAACGGGAGACAGAGACACCGACGAGAAATTTCCCCATGACTCCTCCGCTGCATGAAGGCTGGCTTATGCAGAATGGGTTTTTGAGTTCATATACGGTGAAGGTGTTCGTCAAGAAATGGGCCTAGGAGGCGTCAGACTCTGGAGGATTCCATTATTCCTTATCTGATGAGAGCGGTGGTGATATACCCATGGCCAAGACTCGATTGGTGTCCTGGATTATTTGCCCAAGAGTTCCTTACACGATGCCCTCCCCGTCTAGAACTGGTTTTCCAATTCATTCACACATTCCCCCCCTCCCCTCGGTTCGACTACACGTAAGAGTGACCCTACGACAGAGTGACCTTTGGTGCGGGCCCACCAGGGTCCCACGATCGCCGAACGCGACGCGATAGTAGCGTCTTGCGCGCTTGTGTCTGGGCCTCCCGCGGCCCCCCCAAAAGCCGCGCACCAAAGGTCACTCTTACCCAGGGCCACTCCCAGGCCCCCGACGTCGTGTTTTTTTCGCAACGTCGACCCCAACAGGTCTGGACCCCTTCCCCGGGACTGGTTCTTCATCCTGAGTCGTTTTTTTGACGGTCCCAGCCCAGTCAGGGCCCGCAGAGGCCAAACATAGTGAAAAGACTTCCCGCCCTGTTTTTGTTCACGACGCGAGCATCTCTGGGTGCGTGTAGCCGAGCGGTTAAGCAGTACCCTTGCCGAGGCGCTGCTCGGGCCTCTGGTCAACGCGCTCAGCGTCCAGGTGCACACCAAGTGCGCGCTGCGCCGCGAGCCCGGCTTTGGCGGGCGCGCGGGCGCCGCCGCGGGCTCCGGCTGCTGTGCCCCGGGCTTCGCGGCGTCCGCGCTCGCGGGCCTTCGGCACCACCCAAGCACACTTATACTATGTACTCATACTCTGCGCGTGTGTGTGTGTGTGTGTGTGTGTGTGTGTGTGTGTGTGCGTGTGCGTGTGCGTGTGCGTGTGTGTGTGTGTGTGTGTGTGTGTGTGTGTGTGTGCGTGTGCGTGTGCGTGTGCGTGTGCGTGTGCGTGTGTGTGTGTGTGTGTGTGTGTGCGTCGCCCTCCCGCCCACTCCCAGGGGCAACGCGCGCGCTGGAAAGTCTTGTAGTGCAAGCCCCGTGGCATGCGCTTTCTGGCCACGCCGCTATGGAAACCATGAGCCCCGCGATGGGTGTACCAGGAAGCTGGTGTGGCCAGCCTGGACGAGAGCTGGACACGCTCGTGCCCGGATGTCCTTCCAGCGCCCGGCCCTCCACTGGACGTGCGGGCTGGGCTTCCGCACGTGCCCCCAGCGCGTGACCGCCCAAAGTTTCCGCGCGTGAGCCCGGCCGCGTGTGTGCTTCCAGCTTCTTGGTGCTGCATGCTCGCTTCGGGCGTGCGCCTCCGAGGGGTGGGCGCCATTGATCTTATCCCTATCCCTAAGATCGACACGCCAAAAGGCGATGACCACCTTAGGGGTGCGCCCTGAAAAACTAAGGGAATCCCTAAGATTGGCATTCTGATGAGGCGATGCCCAGCTTAGGGATAGGGATATGTTCCAGGCTGGTAACCTCTGGCGCCCGAGGCCTGCCCGCCCTGCCCGCCCCGCTCCGCGCCGCCCTGGCGGGGCGCGCCCGCCCGCGGGGGCCGCGCGGCGGGGGCCCGCAGGGCTGCGGGGCGCGGCTGCGCACGCGGAGCGTGCCTGGCGATGCGCGCTGGCGGGAGGGGGACTCCAGGGGCAGCGCGCCGAGGGCGGGGGGGGGGCATCGGGCGAAGAGAGAACTATGCACGCGCACCGGCCCTGGCAAGGCCCGTCCTGGACCCAGGATCGGTGCACATACCTTCCGGGCCAAGGCAGCGGGCGTATGCACCGACCCTGGGCTCAGGATGGACCTGGCCAGAATCGGTGTATGTGCATAGCTCTCTTTCCTTTAGGGGAGCGAGAGCGTTTTCTTGGTTCCCCAGCGATGGCGGGCGTTACCCGGGAAAAGGGGTGCGGGGAGGGGGGGGCGGCAACGTCACGTTTCGTGCTGGCGCTGTCTGGGAGTGTCCAGGGAGAACCAAAAATCATTCGGAGGTCAGCATGAATCGTGGCGTTACCGTGTGGTGGGGGAGGGGGGAGGGGGCGGGCGGGGCTAGTAACGGCCGTTATCGCGAACAATAAAAAAGCGCTCTCGCTCAGGGGTTCTGGCAATCGAGGTTTTCGGGCGCTTCCTCTAGGCCTCCCAGATGGGGCTGCGGCTCGATGTGGAGCCCGATTTTCTCCACGCCGACGTCGCCGATGCATCGCCGACGTCGCCTATGCATCGCCAATGCATCGGTGAGACAACGTATCGAAGATGGGGCGCGATCCTCTGGCCCCTTGTGCCCGGACCCCATCTAGCTGCAAGCCTCTACAAGGGGCAATACGTTAGGGGGGGATAGGCTCAGGGGTTCTGGCGTTCCAGGTTTTCGGGCGGCTCCGTCGGCTCCTGGAGGCTTTTGTTCAGCCTCGGGATGCGTTCCAGTGACTGCGCCTCGCGGGGAGCGTCCTCTGGGTGCCCAGATCGTCCCGAGCGGCCGCCGGAGACCCGAGCGAAAGCCAGACGGCGAGGGTCACTTGGGTGGGTAGGCCCAGGGGGGCTCGCATCGACCCTCAGTCGCCAACTCATCGCCGGTGGGGGCCTGGAAGCCCACCCCGCCTGGGAGCATGGTGGATTCGCCGCCGGGGGCCTCTCGTCAGTGTATCGGCGACTCATCGCCGAGTCGATCTCGATTCTTCCATCGCCGTGGAGCCGGCCCTCCCCTGATTGACGTTCCCCCTCAGGACTCCGGCCTGTTCTCCCACAGCTGCTCGTCGCCGTTCCTCACCTACTTTGGCCACCCGACGCTCACGGTCACCCGCTGCAAGTACTGCGCCGCCGCCTCGCTGCTGGGTCTGCAGCCTGGCGACCGCGTGCTCGACTTCGGGGCCGGCTGCGGGCTCGGGGCGGTGTGGCTGGCGGAGGCGTTCGGGGCCGTGGTGACGGTGGTGGACGCCTTCGCAGAGCATTTGGCTGGAGCGGAGGCGCACGCTGCGCGTGCCGGCGTGACCCTGGGGGCCGTCTGCAGGGGGGACGTGGCCGCGCTCGAGGCTTTCGCGGACGGCTCCTTTGACGCCGTCTTCACCAACAGCGCCCTGCAGGTGTCCCAGCCCCTCGCGGTGCAGTGTGCGGTGCTGCGGGCCCACTTCGTCCGCCTGCTGAGGCCAGGCGGTGTGCTCTGGTGGGGGGACCTGAATAACCCCTTCCACCGCCCGACGCACCGGAGCACCGAGGCGCAGTGGTCCTCCTGCCTCGGGCTCCTCGCCGCGGAGGGCCTCGTGGCGGCTGCCTGGGTGCCCGAGCTGGCCGCCTTCGGGGCCACCGAGGTCTTCTCTGCGCACTCGCGGTCGCTCCTCGCCGTGCGGCTGCCCGCCGCGGCGGGCGCGGCGCCCGCGCCGGGCGGCGGGAGCCTCGCCGTGGCGCTCGGGGAGCACGCCCGGCTCTACCGGTGCCCGGAGGCGGGCGCGGCGGGCTTCGCCGCGCCCGCGGCCCGAGCGGCCGCCGCCCTCGCCGAGGTGGCCAGCGCCGCGGCGGCGGCGGGCGCCGAGGCGCCCGGCCTGGAGGGGGCCTACGAGCCGGGCCCTTCGTTCTGGGAGTGCGCGCAGGGGCGGCTGCGCCTCCGAGGGGAGCAGCTCGCGCCGCGCCTGTGGGCGGTGCCCGGCTTCGCGGCGCCCCCGGAGGTGGGCTATCTGGCGGGGCTCGCGGAGGGCTGGCTGGCCGCGGCCGCGGGGGGGAACGCCTCCGCCTCGGGGCGCGCGCACGCGTGGCTCGACGACGTCATGGCGCCCACGGGCTCCGACGCGGTGCTCGACGGGCTCGAGGATCGGCTGGAGAGTGCCCTGGGCCTGCCCCGAGCCCACTCGGACCCCTGGCACATCCTGGTCTACCAGCCGGGCTACCAGGCGCACTGGCCGCACACGGACTGCCACCACCCAGGCTTCGACCCCGAGAACGACAGGCGCGTGACGGCGCTGCTCTGGCTGTCGCCCTGCGAGGGTGACGAGGGCTCGGGCGGATGCCGCCCGCGAGCGGCCCCGGGGGGAGTAGAGGAGGACGGTGCCACCGTTTTCCCCGCCTACGGCGTGCGGGTGCGCCTGCAGGCGGGGGGCCTCGCGGTCTACAGCAGCTACGCTGCTGGGCCATCTGGCGGCTGCGATGCCTCCGCGCTGCACTACGCGGCACCGCTGGCGGCCGACGCGCCAGGCCCGAAGGTGCTCCTGCAGAAGTGGTACTACGCCCGGCCCGTCGAGCCAAGCACCCCGGAGACGCCGGCGGTGTTCTGCGACGAGGGGCCTCGCAGCCAGTGCAAGCGCTTCCTCATGGCGCCCCCGAGCGGCGCGCAGGCCGTGCAGGCCAGCCTGGCGGCGCTGCAGCGCGCCATGGCCGGCTGGGAGCTCGGAAGTCTGGCCGCCGCGCTGTCCGTGGCCGAGAGCCCAGAGCTTCTGGCGCTGCGGCGCGCCCTGGAGCTCGAGGTGGCGCCGGGCTCCCTCGGTCGCACTGGCAGCTGGAGGGCCCTCAGCCTCCTCGCCAGTGCGGAGCTCATTGCCTGGCAGGCTGGCGCGGGCGAGTCGCTGCGGGCCGCCGCGCTGGAGAGGCTGCGCGCGGCGGCGCGGCGGTGCCCCTCGTGCGAGGAGGTGCTCTCCGTGCTGGTGGGCGCCCTGTCCGTGCAGGAGGGGCTGCCCGGCCGCGCCGCGGGGCAGGGGGTTTCAGAAGCCTCTGACACCGATCCCCCGTTCTGCCCCCGAAATGAGGCTGTCGGTGTGTCTTTGGAGGGTTTCGTTCTTCAAGGTGTCCTGAAGGTTTGGGGCGGTTTTCGGGAGCTTATGGAGGCTGCCACAGGGGAGGAAGAGGAGGAGGAGGAGGAGGAGGAGGAGGAGGAGGAGGAGAAGGAGGACCAGTGTAAAACCAAGAGTCATCAACGATGTTGGAATTAACCCTCCCTCCCTCCAAGCTCCCTCTTCATAGGCCCCCCACAACGGTTCATTTCCATTGAGGGAACTGCCTCGTTGGAAGACAACCGTTTGAAGACCCGGAAGCATGCCAAAACATTGTTCTTTGGACTTCAACGCCACGTATCAGCCTGACTGCTGCGTCTTGACGATCCGGAATCGTGCCAAAGCGACAATTTTGGGACTTCAACACCGCGAATCAACAAGCCTGAATCCTTCCAAAACGCAATTTCTGGTACGTGATCATGGGAACCCGTGAAGATCTTGCAAATGTTCAAAACGAATGTGCGCGGCGCTAAGGCAACAAGGAACCGCCCTCAATCCGTGAAGCTCTTGTGCATTTTTGAACGAATGTGCGCGGTGCTAAAGCGAGAGCTACATTTTGCAAACCACCCGCCCTCAATCCGTGAAGCTCTTGCAAATATTCAAAACGAATGTGCGCGGCGTGAAGGCGAGTGCCACAGTTTGAACACGACCCGCCGTCAATCCGTGAGACTCTTGCATTTTTTTGAACGAATGTGCGCGGCGCTCAGGCGAGAGCCACATTTTGAAAACCACCCGCCCTCAATCCGTGAAGGTTTGCAAATTGTTAAAACGAATTTGCGCGGCGCTAGAGCGAGAACCACACTTTGAAAACGACCCGCCCTCCATCTGTCAAGCTGTTGTCCCTTTCTAAGTTTCAGAGTCACGGATGGTGAGGAAGTCTGAGGCGAAACGCCCGGCCCGCCCTAAAATCTGGCCTCGGGGTGCGACAGGGAGGAGTTTTTTTTTTTTTTTTTTTTTTTTTTTTTTTTTTTTTTTTTTTTTTTTTATATATATATATATAATATATAAAACATTATAATTATATATATATATATATATATATATATATTATATATATATATAAGGAGAAGGAATGGAGGAGGAGGAGGAGGAGAGAGGAGGAGGAGGAGGAGGAGGAGGAGGAGGAGGAGGAGGACCAGTGTAGACCCAAGACTCATCAAGGCTGTTGGAATACCCCCCAGGCTCCCTCCTTCATATGCCCCATACAAAGGTTCGTTTCCACTCAGGGACGTGTCCCGTTGAGAAGCTACCGTGTAAACATTTAGACGCGCGCCCAAACATCATTCTCAGGCCGTCAACGCCACGAACCAACTTGATTGTTGCATCTTGACGGTCCTGAAGTGTGCCAGAGCGCCTTTCCTGGGACTTCAACACCGCGAATCAACGTAATCGTTGCTCCCCGACAATCCTGAATCGCTCCAGAACGCCATTTTCTGGAAGGTTAACCATGATAACCAGTGAACTTTTACAGTTTCTGATAACGAACATGCGCAGCGCTAAGGCGAGAGCCACATGTTAAAAAGGAACCGCCCTCCATCCGTGAACCCCTAGCACTTCTTAAAACTAATGTGCGCGGCGCTAGGGCGGGAACCGTATTTTGAAAAGGAGCCTCCCTGAATCCGTGAGGCTCTTGCATTAAAGAACGAATGTGCGCGGCGCTGGGGCGAGAGCCACATTTTGAACACCACCTGTCCTCCATCCGCGGAGCTCTCGAATTTCTTTAATAAGGAAAGTGCGCGGTGCTAAGGCGAGAGCCAGTTGTTCAACACGACCCGCCTTCAATCCGTGAGACTCTTGCAGAGTTTAAGCACGAATGCGCGCGGCGCTCAGGCGAGAGCCACATTTTGGAAACCACCCGCCCTCCTTTCGTGAAGCTGTTCTCAGTTTTTCAGCTTCAGCGGAAATGGCGAGAAAGTCTGAAGCGAAACGCTGGGCCCGCTCTTCCGACTGGCCACGGGGTGCGAAAGAGGACTCACGTATTTGGAAAGAAGAGTAATGGAGGAGAAGGAGGGTGAGGAGGAGAAGGGGGAAGAAAACGAGAACGATGATGATGATGATGCTGATGATGATGATGATGATGAGGATGATGATGATGATGATGATGATGATGATGATGATGATGAGGATGATGATGATGATGAGGATGATGATGATCATGATGATGATGCTGATGATGATGATGATCATGATGATGCTGATGATGATGAGGAGGGGGATTGCGTCTGGAAGCCTCGATCGCTGAGTGTCTTTACTGCCCCGCCTCGGCTTGGCGCGAAAGGCAGTGACCACATGGCGGCAACGGCCCTGGACCGCCTGCTGCACGGTCGCGAGCGTTGCTCCACGCCCCTCATCGGCCATCCTCCCCGGGTCTTGGTGGCGCTTCCTGGGTCGCGCTGCTTGCCGTCAGCTGCTGCCGCACGGAATGCCACTGAGCTCTTCCCCTCGCGGTGTGAGTCATGTTTCAGACACGTGGATCCCAGACTTCGTTCAAGAAAACCAAGAATATGGACTGGATCCTGGGCGCTTTCTTTGAGACTCTTTTATTCGGAGAGCGTTCGTACATGTGGACCCAGGCTGGGGCTTGAGACCACGCCTGGAGTGACGGCCGTATTGTTATCGTAGAGTTTTCTGAACTCCAAGCAGGGGTGAAATCCTCCCGAAGGGCAGCGGATCCATATGGGAACAAACAGTTCCGAGCGTTGCTCCACGCTGATCTGCGGCGGCTGGGAAACGCCTCCTGCGACGGCCAGGGTCCCCGCTCGGGACTGGCCGAGAAGCGCTAGCGATGTGGGCGGGGACTCCCGGGGCGAGCGCACTCGCAGTGGGGGGTGGAATGCGGCCGCCGAGGAGGGCTCTCCGTCCGCCGCCCTGCTGTTCAGCCTTGGCCCTGCGTGGCTCACGCCTGGCACGGCATCCTTCGGCCTATTGTGCATGGCCGGTAGCTTGGCAGCACCTGTGGCGGGACACGTGCTTGGCCATGACCCGCCCCGTTCCGCGGCAGATCTACCGCATCGAGGATCAGAAGCCGAGTATGACGTATACTGCCGTGAACGCGACGAGCAGCGTGAGCGGCACGTGCTTGGCTTGCTTCAGGAGGTATTGTGTTTCGACTGCCAGAAGCGGAGGGGCCGCGCAAGAGGCACCGCTTCGCGTTCCTCGGCCACGCTGGCGTGACGGAGTGTTCCCCCTCCCTTCGCTCGGGCTCCCCAATGGAGGTCGTGCTTGTGTGTGTGTGAGTGATCCGTTCTCCCCTCGCCATGGGCTCCTGCGCTCGCACCCGCTGGGGCCACCGTGTTGCAGAGCATACGGTCGCCGATGAAGTAAGTGTGTTGGCGTGTGTGTGTGTGTGCTCCGACGACAGACTGCCTCTGCCTCTGCTCCGACGTGGCGGCGGACGTCGCCGATGTATCGCCCAGGCATCGGCGATGGATTGCCGATGCGTCGGCGATGCGGCGCGATCCTTCGACCCCAGCTACTCGGACCACATCTGGGCGACCTCTAGGGACCCTGATCTCCGACGATGTTTTTTGTTACAGTGGGGGCTTTTCTGTTTGTTATTATTGTTGCTGTTGTTGTTGCTGTTGTAACTGTTATGGTTGTTGTTGTTGTTGTTGTTGCTGATGTTATTGTTGTTTTTCTTGTTGTCGTCGTTATGGTTGTTGTTGTTGTGTTGATGTTGGTGGTGGTGGTAGTGGTAGTGGTTGTTGCTGTTGTTGTTGGTGTTGTTGTCGTTGCTGTTTCTGCTGTTGTTGTTGTTGTTGCTGGTGCTGTTGAACATTATTTCTTCTTAAGAATAATTATTGTTGGGACCCCTGGTGCACGACCCCCCCGCCGCGCCTAGGCCGCAGCCACATTTTCATCATTTTCGTGAGGAAGTCTCAGGCAAAACGATTGGTACCGGATCCGGTTGTTTTGTTGTAATCCGTTTTCCCTTGCAAAAAACATCATAAAATGAAAATTCTTGTTCTTACTTGATCAAATTGCAAGAATCCCTTGCAAAAAATAAGGTAAAGTGGACATTCGTGCGCGCAAGACGAAATCCTTCCAAAACCTTAGGTTTCGTAACGATTTTAACATAAAAACATCAAAAACCCAATGGTTTTTTAAGAAAAAATTGTCAAAATGTCCTTCCGCGCGCGCTGTCCGAATCCCACAAAACCAATGGTTTTTCAACATTTATGTTACATGAGCTCGCGCGAGCTACTTTTTCTTGTTCTAACATAATCAAATTTCAATAATCCCTTGCAAAAAATAAGGTAAAGTGGACATTCGCGCGCGCAAGACGAAATCCTTCCAGAACCTTAGGTTTCGTAACGATTTCAACATAAAAACATCAAAAAGCCAATGGTTTTTCAAAAAAAAATGTCCAAATTTCATCCCGCGCGCGCTGTCCGACTCCCACAAAACCAATGGTTTTTCAACATTTATGTTACATAAGCTCGCGCGAGCTACTTTTTCTTGTTCTTACATAATCAAATTTCAACATCCCTTGCAAAAAAAAAGTAAAGTGGACATTCGCGCGCGCAAGACCAACAAAAAACACGACGATCTCAGGAACTTGCCCCAAAAATGTGACCAACTCCGCTCTCTCTGTCTCTCTCTCTGTCTGCTCTCTGTCTCTCTCTCTGTCTGTCTGTGTCATGTATTGTATGTCACAATTGCAGGATGCTGGGCACACGCGCGCCCCGAATAAGTGACCAAGTTCTGTGGGTGTGTACCCCACGCCAGTGTAGTAGCCACGGTCGTCCGCACGCCACGAAGTGAAGTGTCCCAACGTCATAGGGCGGGAAGCTGGGTTTGGGTGGTCGCGAAGAGTCGTTTGGATATTTGGTAGAGCTTGAACTGCCCCCCCACGAAGTGGGGGTATTGTCTCGCGTCGCATGAAAACCCTGGCACTGGTGAGAACACTGAGCGTTCGGGTAAAATGATGTTGTTGTTGTTGTTGTTGTTGTGTGAACATTATTACTTCTAAAGAATAATTATTGTTGGGCCCCCTGGTGCACGCCCCCCTCGCCGCGCCTAGGCCGCAGCCACATTTTCATCATTTTCGTGAGGAAGTCTCAGGCAAAACGGGGGAGTCCGGATCCGGTTGTTTTGTTGACGCCCGCTTTCCCTGTCAAAAAACAATATAAAATGACATGTCTTGTTCTAACATAACCAAACTTCAAGAATCCTTTGCAAAAAATGACACGAAGTGCACACTCGCGCGCGCAAGATGAAATCCTTCCAAAACCTTAGTTTTCGTAGCGATTTTAACATAAAAACATGAAAAACCCAATGGTTTTTCAAAAAAAAAAAAAAGTTTCAAAAATTCATCCCGCGCGCTCTTGCGGATTTCTTAGGAAACCCAATACTTTTTCAACATTTCTGTCAAACGGGCTCTTGCGAGCAACTTTTTCACGTGCTTCGAACTTCTGCAACAACGGTTGCGCGCATGCCAGGGCCATCATCCCTGTCAAATAATACCATATGGGACACATTCGTTTTTTCTTCGCGCGCGCACGCCGAAATCTTCAAACACCATTGGGTTTCTTAAGAATTTCAGCACCGCGTATCATAAAATCGCACGAATCGCACCGTAGGTCCTCGAAAAACACGTGCACGGATTTTCCAAATTTCTACCCGCGCGCGCTGTCCGAATCCTTAAAAACAAATGGTTTTTCAACATTTATGTTACATGAGCTCGCGCGAGCTACTTTCGCACGCTCTTTCAACGGCGTTCGCGCGCCTGCCAGGGGCCACAATCCCTTGCAAAAAATACCATGCGGGACACATGCGCGCGTCGTCGCGTCGTCGTCGTCGTCGTCGTCGTCGGCATGTTACCACAACAAGTCCGTGCGTCACCACGTCATCGAACAAAATCACTGATCACTGTCACATCCGTAGCCATCTCGGATCAAGGTATCGCCTGTGTTCTTGGATGGGTCATGGCTTTGTCGGCGAAAGCCCTTGACGACCAGTATGGCCCAGAGCTGTCGCGGCCTCCCTTGGCTGACTGCGGCAGCCCGTATCATTTGCATCAGGCGCTCGTTGCAAAGGGTATCCAGGCCAGTCACCAGGCGTGCAAGACTTGGTGGGGCAAGTATCGGGTTGTGCCTGGCAAGGTCAGTATTTCTAGCGCCAAGGAGCTGGAGGAGCAGCACGGCTCTGCCATCCGCCACCTGGGCATCGAGTATAATACAGCTTTCAAATTATGCGGGGCGCTCCGACAGTTGGATCCACCACTGTATGTGACAGATAGGTCGCAACGACGTGGCTACTGCAGTATTCTTCCAAAGAGACGCTTGTCAAAGTGCAGAACGCTGGCCATCTGGAGACCTGGTATGGAGAACGTATTCGCACAGACATGCCCGAGGGGACTACTGACGGGGCCGTCTTGAAGCAGTGGCTCCTGGGACATTTATCTGTATCTGCTGACGCCAGGGTATGCCAGAAGTGGCTCAGCACGGAGTGGGGCGCCAAGGGAGCATTGAATACTGCCCAAGCTGTGGAGGAATGCATAGGCCAGCGTCTTCGACTCAATCAGTATCGGGAGAGCTTCGCCGACGAGGCCGCCGCGGAGGTCCTCTCGCAGCTTCTCTCGGAGAGCGATCCCCCCGTCGCTGTCAGCGGTATGGTTTTGAGGCAATGGCACGTGAAGTATCACCCTGGCTCCGGACCTTTGCAGTATGACACGGCTGAAAAGCTCGACGCGGCACTTGGCGACCACATGCGCGCGGTATATCCAGGGCTGAAGTACCGCACGTTGCATACCGCGTTGCGTATGCGACGGAAAGCTGTCTTGGTGTCCCGAGGAGTGTTGAAACAGTGGTGCGATGTGTGTGCGTCGGTGAGCTCCTCAGTGCAGGCGGCGGCTTCATCCGCCCAGGCCGTCGCCAGGCGTGTATTGAAGCGCCCGGCGGCGCAGGTCGCAGGCGGGGCATTGAAACGGCCAGCTGCCACCGGATCTGTCCGCGTGGGCAAACGGCCTGCCGCGGTCGACTGGGAGGGGCCCGTATCGAAGCAGCAGGCCACGGCAGCTTCTTCCTCCACAGATGTGGTTTGTATACAGCTGCTGACGGGGGATGCTGTAGAGGCGGCATGCGGCAAGCGGTATCGAGAGCAGGTCTCCGACTTGGGCCTTGGCCTCGATTACCGGAATATGCAGGTTCGTCTGAAGGCCTGGGGGTATGAGGCGGGTCCGTATGTCTTGCGAGAGTGGCTCGCCAAGTATCGACTCGGAGACGGTGCCAAACATGGCAACTGCGCCGTCTACGCGTTGTCGCGCAGGGACCTCCGACAATCGGGACAACCATCGGGGCAATCATCGCGACAACCATCGGGACAACCACAACCATCAGGACCTCCAACCAGAGAGAGCTACTCACGTGTATTTCGTAGACGAATGAGCCAGTATTGCACGTTGAGGCCGGAACGACAACCACAGAACAACAATGAGCATGTATCGTCTCACAACAACGGAAACAAGTCCTGTGGTATGCTGGCGCCACCCACGTGGTACCACTCAAAATAAGTGTCTTCGCTTGTGTGGTACAGAAACGGAAAAACGTCGTATCAGACGCTAGCGCCTCACCAGCCAAAGCAGTCCATATCATTGTAGGACCTACAGACAGTACCGGCGTCGTACTGGTTTACCGTGGTTTCCTATTCTAGCGTCAGGAACATGTTACCACGAAAAACCAGTACAGGTGTCCAGTGTTGGAACAGGGGGAAAAGTCGTATACTAAGCTAGCTTACAGAAAATGTTACCACAACAAGTCACTGTACCCATGCGCCAGTGTAGTAGCCAAGGTCGTCCGCAGGCCACGAAGTGAAGTGTCCGAACGTCATAGGGCGGGAAGCTGGGTGTGGGTGGTGGCGAAGAGTCGTTTGGAAATTTGGTAGAGCTTGAACCGGCCCCCCCACAAAGTGGGGGTATTGCCCGCCTCCTATGAAAACCCTGGCACTGGTGAGAACGGAGTGTCCCCACGTGCTAGTAATTGTTGTTGTTGTTGTTGAACATTATTACTTCTAAAGAATAATTATTGTTGGGGCCCCTGGTGCACGACCCCCCCGCCGCGCCTAGGCCGCAGCCTCATTTTCATCATTTTCGTGAGGAAGTCTCAGGCAAAACGATTGGTACCGGATCCGGTTGTTTTGTTGACGCTCGTTTTCCCTTGCAAAAAACAATAAAAATGAAAATTCTTGTTCTTACTTGATCAAATTGCAAGAATCCCTTGCGAAAAATAAGGTAAAGTGGACATTCGTGCGCGCAAGACGAAATCCTTCCAAAACCTTAGGTTTCGTAACGATTTTAACATAAAAACATCAAAAACCCAATGGTTTTTTAAGAAAAAATTGTCAAAATGTCCTTCCGCGCGCGCTGTCCGAATCCTACAAAACCAATGGTTTTTCAACATTTATGTTACATGAGCTCGCGCGAGCTACTTTTTCTTGTTCTAACATAATCAAATTTCAATAATCCCTTGAAAAAAATAAGGTAAAGTGGACATTCGCGCGCGCAAGACGAAATCCTTCCAGAACCTTAGGTTTCGTAACGATTTCAACATAAAAACATCAAAAAGCCAATGGTTTTTCAAAAAAAATGTCCAAATTTCATCCCGCGCGCGCTGTCCGACTCCCACAAAACCAATGGTTTTTCAACATTTATGTTACATAAGCTCGCGCGAGCTACTTTTTCTTGTTCTTACATAATCAAATTTCAACATCCCTTGCCAAAAAAAAGTAAAGTGGACATTCGCGCGCGCAAGACCAACAAAAAACACGACGATCTCAGGAACTTGCCCCAAAAATGTGACCAACTCCGCTCTCTCTGTCTCTCTCTCTGTCTGCTCTCTGTCTCTCTCTCTGTCTGTCTGTGTCATGTATTGTATGTCACAATTGCAGGATGCTGGGCACACGCGCGCCCCGAATAAGTGACCAAGTTCTGTGGGTGTGTACCCCACGCCAGTGTAGTAGCCACGGTCGTCCGCACGCCACGAAGTGAAGTGTCCCAACGTCATAGGGCGGGAAGCTGGGTTTGGGTGGTCGCGAAGAGTCGTTTGGATATTTGGTAGAGCTTGTAATGCCCCCCCACGAAGTGGGGGTATAGTTCGCGTCGCATGAAATCCCGTGGCACTGGTGAGAACTAGGTGCTGTGCGGGTAAATATGATTGTTTGGGGTGTTGTTGTTGTGGTACGTTTGCGAAGATGATGATTGCAGTTGCCCATGCGGTGAATTTGGGGGGGTGGCATTGGGTAGGGGGTGTCAACGGGGAAGGGAGGGGGGGGGGGGTGGTAGGGGAGAGGGGGTAGGGTGGGGGGGGTGGGGGGGTGGTGGGTGATGCGGGGGGGTGTTTCGGTTTATGTTTTTTATTTTTTGTTTTTTTTTTTTATTTTTTTTTCGTTTTTTTTTTTTTTTTCTTTACTATTTTTTATTTTCGCATCCTATTGTTTCACCAGGGAGAGTCACTAGGCGCAAACTGCGTTGTTGACCCCCGGATTACAACAACAACGGCTTTTTGAGACTCCCTCACAGTTTAGCCAGGACCCCCGCTCCCGCCTGAGATTTCTTCGCATTATCCTCAGGAATCCTGCTCTCGTTTGGGACTTCTTTATTTTTTATTCAGGAATCGCTCTCTCGGCGCTCTGGAGTCGCGCTCTCGCTTCGAGACTTGTTTGCAAATTACTCAAGAATCGCGCTCTCGCGTTGGAATTCCTTGCAATTTACCAAAGCGCCGCGCTCCCGACACTGAGGCACCCAGGAGTCGAGCTCGCACTTAGGACCCCGTCACGGCATACTTAGGAATCGGGATCTCGCTGCCCTTCGTGGCCCCGTTGCAGCCCTTCGTGGCCCCCTCGCTGTCCTTCGTGGCACCGTTGCAGTCCTTGGCGGCCCCCTCGCTGCCCTTCGTGGACCCGTTGCAGCCCTTCGTGGCCCCCTCGCTGCCCTTCGCGACCCCGTTGCAGCCCTTCGTAGCCCCCTCGCTGTCCTTCGTGGCACCGTTGCAGTCCGTCCTGGCCCCGTTGCAGTCCTTCGTGGCCCCGCTGTCGCCCTTGGTGGCCCCCTCGCAGCCCTTCGTGGCCGCGTTGCAGCCCTTCGTGGCCCCCTCGCTGCCCTTCGTGGCCCCCTCGCTGCCCTTCGTGGCCCCGTTGCAACCCTTCGTGGCCCCCTCGCTGCCCTTCGTGGCCCCGTTGTCGCCCTTTGTGGCCCCCTCGCTGCCCTTCGTGTCCCCGTTGCAGCCCTTCGTGGCCCCCTCGCTGCCCTTCGTGGCACAGTTGCAGTCCTTCGTGGCCCCCTCGCTGTCCTTCGTGGCACCGTTGCAGTCCTTCGTGGCCCCCTCGCTGTCCTTCGTGGCCCCGTTGCAGTCCTTCGTGGCCCCCTCGCAGCCCTTCGTGGCCGCGTTGCAGCCCTTTGTGGCCCCCTCGCTGCCCTTCGTGGCCCCGTTGCAGCCCTTCGTGGCCCCCTCGCTTTGTTTCGTGGCACCGTTGCAGCCCTTCGTGGCCCCCTCCTGCCCTTCGCGGCCCCGTAGCCCTCCTCTGTGGCCCAGTTGCAGCCCTTCGTGGCCTCCTCGCTGCCTTCGTGGCCCCGTTGCAGCCCTTCGTGCCCCCCCCTCTCGCTGCCCTTCGTGGCCCCGTTGCAGCCCATCGTGGCCGTGGCCCCCTCGCTGTCCTTCGTGGCCCCGTTGCAGCCCTTCGTGGCCCCCCCTCGCTGCCCTTCGTGGCCCCATATATGTATGCCCTTCATGGCCCCCGCTCGTTCGCACTGGTCGTGTCCCCATATGCATGCACTTCGTGGCCCCGCTGTCGCCCTTTGTGGCCCCCTCGCGGTCCTACGTGTCCCCGTTGCTACCCTCAGTGGCCCCATCGTTGCCGTCTGTGGCCCCGCGTTACCTGCACTTCGTGGCCCCCGCTCGTTCGCGCCCTTCGTGGTCCCATACGAATGCACTTCGTGGCCCCGCTGTCGCCCTTCGTGGCCCACTTCCTGCCCTTCGTAGCCCCGCTGTCGCTCTCGCTCTCCCTCTCGCTCTGTCTCTCGCTTTCGCTCGTCGTCGTCGTCGTCGCCGTCGTTGCCGTCGTCGTCGTCGTCATGGTCGGTCCCCTGTCCGTCCCTTCTGGGATCGGGCTGCCGCCGATCAGCCCTGCCGCTGGCCAGGCGGGCGGTCCGCGGCCGCCCCCCCGCTTGCCGGGGAGCGGCCTGCAAGGAAGACAGATCTACCCCCCAAAAGGGGTACGATCGAAGACGAAGAGGGCGGGTATCGAGGGTTTGGGAAATACACGGTGAAGGACACTCGAGCAGAGAAGAGCGAATAGTCTTAAAATGATTGTTGTTGATACTGCTGCGGCTGTTGACGTCGTTGTTGGCGTTGTTGTTGCTGCTGTTGTTGTTGTTGTCGTTGTTGTCGTTGTCGTTGTCGCTGTCGTCGTTGTCGTTGCCGTTGTGTTCGTCGTCGTTGTTGTCGTTGTCGGTGTCGTCGTCGTTGGCGTCGTCTTCGTCGTCGTTGTGGCTGTTGTGGCTGTTGTTGTTGTTGTTGTTGTTGTTGTTGGTTGTTGTTATTGTTGTTGTGGTTGTTGAAGTTTACTTCCCGAAGAATAATTATTTCTGACACCCCCTGCGGTAACCATAGTGTATTTCTCAATTGAAATACTTCTCCCGGGTCTCGCGCCCGTCTTTTTACAAGGGTAAGTGGGGTGTCGCCAAACTGTGTTGTTGGGCCCCGGTTTACAGTAACAACGGTTCCTGCTTGAGACTTCCTCATAATGGATTCCCATATCGCGCTTTCTCACCGGACTTTTTTATAATTTATGGAGGAAGCGCGCTCTCGCGTGGGACTCCCTCGCCATGTACTCAGACGCCGCGTCCTCGACACTCAGGAATCTCGCTCTCGCTGTGGATTTCCTCACGGTTTATTTGAGAATCGCGCTGTCGCTCGAGACTTCTTCGCGGATCATGCAGGGCGCACGCTTCAGCAACCCGCCTGCCCCTTGTCCCTCCCTTCCATCCGTCCTCTCTTGCCCTGCCTTAGGGGCTGCACGAAATACACGTTGAAGGTAAGGAATGTATTCCCCTAGGGGGACACGATTGAAGACGAAGAGGGCGGGTTCGACGGTGTGGGATGTAGGTGTCGAGTTGCACGCGAGCAGAAATGAGCGAACAATCTTAACATGATTGTTGTTGTTGTCGTCGTCGTCGTCGTTGTTGCTAGCGTTGTTGCCTTTGTTGTTGAGGTTGTGGTTGTTGCTGCTGCCGTTGCTGTTGCTGTTGCTATTGTTGTTGGTATTGTTATTGTTGTTGCTGCTGCTGTTGTTGTTGTTGTTGTTGTTATTGTTTGTTGTTGTTTGTTGTTGTGATGGTGATTGTATTTGTTGTTGTTGTTGTTGTTGTTGGTTTGTTTGTTGTTGATGATGCTGATGTGGTTGCTGTTGTTGGTGTTGTTATTGTTGTTATTAGTAGTGTTGATGTTGTTGTTATGGTTGTTGTTCTTGATGTTTTTGTTGTATTTGTTGTTGTTGGTATTGTTGTTATGGTGGCTGTTTTTGTTGTTGTCACTGCTGCTGCTGTTGTTGTAGTTGTTGTTGTTGTTGTTGTTGAATTCTCATTTCTGAATAATAATTATTGGTGATCCCCCCCCCACCGGTGCATATTGTTTTTTCTCAATCAAAGTGTGCCCCTCGACGCTCGCACCCTGTTTTTTGACAGGGAAAGTCTTGATGCTCAAACTGGCCCGCTGGCGCCCGGGTTACAACAACAACGGCTCCCGCTTGAGACTTCCTTACAATTTAGCCAGGACCCCCGAATTCTCATTTCTGAATAATAATTATTGGTGATCCCCCCCCCACCGGTGCATATTGTTTTTTCTCAATCAAAGTGTGCCCCTCGACGCTCGCACCCTGTTTTTTGACAGGGAAAGTCTTGATGCTCAAACTGGCCCGCTGGCGCCCGGGTTACAACAACAACGGCTCCCGCTTGAGACTTCCTTACAATTTAGCCAGGACCCCCGCTCCCGCCCGAGACTTCCTCGCATTTTATTCAGGAATCGCGCTCTCGCTTGGGACTTCCTTACAATTTATTCAGGAATCGCTCTCCCGGCGTCTGGGAGGTCGCTGCTCTTCGCTGGAGGACTTGCTAGCAACTTACGGAAGAATGTGAAGAATGGCCTAGCGTGGGAATTTCTTGCAATTTTCCCAAGCGCCGCACTCCCGGACACCCAGGCACCCAGGAGTCGCGCCCGTTGTGGCACCATTTGCATCGCCCTTCGTGGCCGCGCTGTCGCCATTTGTGTCTCCCTCACTGTCCTACGTGGCCCAGTTGCTACCCTCAGTGGCCCCATAGTTGCCTTCTGTGGCCCCGCATTATCTGCACTTCGTGGCCCCCGCTCGTTCGCGCTGTTCGTGGCCCCATACGCATTCCCTTGTGTCCCCGCTGTCGCCCTTCGTGGCCTACTTCGTGCCCTTCGTGGCCCTGCTGTCGTTCTCTCTCGCTCTCGCTTTCTTTCGTCGTCGCTGTCGTCGTGGTCGTCGCCGTCGTCTTGGACGTCGTCGTCGTCGTCGTCGTCGTCGTCGTCGTCGTCGTCGTCGTGGTCGGTCCCTTGTCAGTCCCTCTTGGGGTCGGGTCGACGGTCCCGCGCGCTCTCGCCTCGACGCGGCTACATTTTCTTTTGAAACGAAGCTTCCGCTCCTCCCGCTCGAGCTTTGGCTTGAGCCTAAATGTGGGCCCTTGGAGGCCCAGCCACCACAACAACGGCTCTCGCTCGATATTTCCTCACAAGTTACCCCGAGACACCCTGGCCAGAGAGGCCCCCGAACTCAGGAACCGCGCTCTCGCTGGAGACTTCCTCGCAATTCAATTAAGTTGTCGGAGGCCCAGCCACGACGACAGGGGCTCCTGCTCGATACTTCTTCAGGATTTACTCCGAGAGCCCCTGGCCAAGAAGGCCCCCGAAATCAGGAACGGCGCTCCCGCTCGAGATTTTCCCGTGATTCACGCAAGTCGGTGGAGGCCTGGACACGGCGACAAGGGCTCCCCTTCGATATTTCTCCATAGGTATTCCGAGAGCCCCTGGCCAGAGAGGCCCCCGAACTCAGGAACGGCGCTCTCGCTCGAGACTTCTTCGCACTTCAGTCGGTGGCCGACAAGGAAGAGATTCCCCCCGAAAGGGGGTGCAATCGAAGACGAAGTGGGCGGGCATCGAGGGTTGGGGTATACGGAATGCAAGACACGCGTGCCAGTAAGAGCGAACAGTATTATATTGATTGTTGTTGTTGTTGTTGTTGTTGTTGTTGTTGTTGTTGTTGTTGTTGTTGTTGTTGAACTCTCATTCTTGAAGAATAATTATTGTTGATCCCCCCCCACCGGTGCACATTGTTTTTTTTTCGATTGAAGTGCCACCCCCGGGGCTCGCACCTTGTTTTTTCTCAAGGAAAGTCTTCCTGCTCAAACTGTGCCCCTGCCCCCCGGGCTACAACAACAACACTCACAGACAAAACTCACGCCTGAGCTTCCTCCAATTTACTCAGGACCCTCGCTCGGACGACTTCCTAACAATTTTGAGGATCGGTGCTTCCCGCCTGTGACTTACCTCGTATTTAGTCTGAGACACCTGCTCCCATCTGAGACTCCCTCACCATTTACTCAGGAACGGCGCTCCCGCTTGAGGCTTTCTCGCAATTGAGTCAAGACTTCCTCGCAATTGAATCAAGACCCCCGCTCCCGCCAGAGAGCCCCTCACATGTTATTCAGGAATTGCGCTCTCGCCTGCGACCTCCATGCAATTTATTTAGAAATCGCGCTTTCGACGCTCAGGAAACACGCTGCGCCAAGGACGTCGCTACAATTTACTTAGTAATCGCTCCTTCGCCATACTCAATCATCCCGCTTGAATGTCCCACCCGCCCGACCCGCCCGTCAGGGGATCGCCCGCCCGTCGTGGGCTCCCGCTCGAGACTTTCTTCAGGAACAGCGTTTTCGCCTAGGACTTCCTCGAACGTTCACGCTCTTACCTTCCTGCTCCTCCTCCTTCTCCCTCCTCCCTCCTCCCTCGTCCCCTCCTTTCTCTCTCCCTCCTTTCAACCTTCATCCTTATGCCTGTCTGCCCTATCCCCTCTCCCTCCTCTCCCTCCTCCCTTTTCCCTCCCCTCTCCTGTCTCCTACCTCCCTCTTTCTTTCGCTCTCTCTCTCTCTCTCTCTCTCTCTCCCCTCTCTCTCTCTCTCTTTCTCTACCTCTCTTATATGTTTTTTTTTGTTTCTCTCTCTCTCTCTCTCTGCCTCTAATCAATCGCCCCCCTCTTCGCTCCTTCTCTCCTGGCGTTTTCCCTCTTCCTTCGTCCCTCCCCCTCCCTTCCTCCCACTCTCCCTCGTTCTCCCCCTCCTCTTTTTGCAGGGCCCACACCAATTCCACTGGCGGGCGCATGTACGCCCACGAAGCATTGTCCGTCCGTTCAGGTTTGCCCGCCTGTCTAAGCCCGCCGCCCCCCCCCCACAAAGAGAATTATTAATCCCCACAAAGGGGGTGTGATCGAAGACAAAAAGGGCGGGTATCGAGGGTGTGGGGAACTCGTCTTGAATGACACACGGGGGCATGTAGTAGTAGTAAGTTAGTAGTAGTGTAGTAGTTAGTAGTAGTAGTAAGTTAGTAGTCGTAGTCGTTGTCGTAGTTCGTAGTCGTAGTCGTAGTAGTGTAGTAGTAGTAGTTTAGTAGTAGTAGTAGTAGTAGTAGTAGTAGTAGTAGTGGTAGTAGTAGTAGTAGTAGTGTTAGTAGTAGTAGTAGTAGTAGTTAGTAGTAGTAGTAGTGTAGTAGTAAGTAGTAGTAGTGTCGTAGGTAGTTAGAAGTTTGTAGTAGTAGTAGGATTCGTCGTAGTCAGTAGTAGTAGTAGTAGTAGTAGTAGTAGTAGTAGTAGTAGTAGTAGTAGTAGTAGTAGTAGTCGTAGTTAGTAGTAGTAGTAGTAGTAGTAGTAGTAGTAGTAGTAGTAGTAGTAGTAGTAGTAGTAGTAGTAGTAGTGGTAGTGGTAGTAGTAGTAGTAGTAGTAGTTGTTGTTGTTGTTGTTGCTGTTGTTGTTGAATTCTCATGTATGAAGAATTCTTATTGTTGATCCCCCCACGTGTGCACACTGTTTTTTCTCAATCAACGTGTCCCCCTCGACGCTCGCACCTTGTTTTTTTTGACAGGGAAAGTCTTGATGCTCAAACTGGCCCCCTGGCCCGCAGGTTACAACAACAGCGGCTCCCGCCTGAGACTTCCTTACAATTTAGCCAGGACCCCCGCTCCCGCCCGAGACTTCTTCGCATTTTATTCAGGAATTGGCTCTCGCTTGGGACTTCCTTACAATTTATTCAGGATTCGCTTCCCAATGCGCTCTGGAGTCGCGCTCTCGCTGGAGACTTGCTTGCAACTTACTGAAGAATAGCCTTGCGTTGGAATTTCCTGCAATTTGCCCAAGCGCCGCGCTCCCGACACCCAGGCACCCAGGAGTCGCGCCCGTTGTGGCCCCATGTGCATGCCCTTCGTGGCCCCTCTGTCGCAATTTGTGTCCCCCTCACTGTCCTACGTGGCCCAGTTGCTACCCTCAGTGGCCCCATAGTTGTCTTCTGTGGCCCCGCATTATCTGCACTTCGTGGCCCCCGCTCGTTCGCGCTCATCGTGGCCCCATACGCATTCCCTTCGTGTCCCCGCTGTCGCCCTTCGTGGCCTATCGTGGCCCTGCTGTCGTTCTCTCTCGCTCTCGCTTTCGCTCGTCGTCGCCGTCGTCGTCGTCGTCGCCGTCGTCTTCGTCGTCGCCGTCGTCTTCGACGTCGTCGTCGTCGTCATCGTGGTCGGTCCCCTGTCCGTCCCTCTTGGGGTCGGGTCGACGGTCCGCGGCCGCCCCGCCGATCAGCGCTGCCGCTGCCCAGGCCGACGGTCCGCGGCCGCCCCGCCGCTTGCCGGGGCCCGGCCTGCAGGGAAGAAGGGTATACCATCCAAAAGGGGTTCGATCGAAAACGAAGAAGGCGGGTATCGAGGTTTGGGAAATACGCGTTTTTGGACACTCGATCATATCAGGGCGAACAGTCTTAAACCTGTTGTTGTTGTTGTTGTTGTTGTTGTTGTTGTTGTTGTTGTTGTTGTTGTTGTTGTTGTTGTTGACTATTCATTTTTTGGGGAAAAAAACGTATCCCGGCAACTCAACCTAACAACGATGTGTATGTCTGTATACTGGTTCCCTGTATGCGTATACCCGTCTTCCCCCCTTTGGCCAGGACACGCCGCCCCAACACGTCCGTAGCCTGTTTGGGCTTTAGGATCCATGCATTCTTCGGGGTCACGGCCACGAGTGTCTCGGTGGCCGCGAGGCCTGCTGCGAGGCGCGCCATCCGCCCTCCTCGCGCTCCTGGCGGCGGCACTGGGAGGCGAGGGTCGCTGGCCTGACTCCTGGCAGGCGCGAAGCTGGGTGGCTCAGGCGGCTGACGAGGACCTCGACGGTGGAGACGAGGACCTCTGGGAGGCGCCGGAGGCCGTCGTGCCCGCGCCCGTGGAGGACGGGCCCGTGCCGATCGTCCCGTTGGCGGTGGCCCAGGGCAAATGCTACTGCAGCACGGGCTACGCAGCAGGCGGCCTTGAGCAGTGCCGGTTCGCGTGGCGGGCGCTGCGGGTCTCCAGCGCAGAGCCGCCGCTGCGCTTGCGGGCGCTGTTCGTCGAGAGCAAGGAGGCGAACCCAGAGGCGGCTTGGCCAGCAGCACGCCTCGGGCCGCTGGTCGCCGCCGCCGCCCCCGCGAGGCCCGCTGCGGTGGCCAAAGCGACGGGTCGCCCGCCAGCCGCAGCAGGTCCTCCCAGGGCCCCGCCTGGCGCTGCCCCCTTCGACGACTTCCTGAGCGTAGGAGGCTCGTCGCGCGGCCCTGGCTCAGAGCTGGCCGCAGATGAGGAGGCAGCTGCCGCGGGCGGCCTGGGAGGCAAGCTCGCAGGGGCTCGTGTGCGCCTCGAGGAGGGGAAGCGGGCTGCTGGGGACGTCAACCTGGACGGCTTCCCCCTCGGCGCAGAGGCGGCTGGCGAGGGGCCTGTGAAGAAGCGGTCGCTCGGGGACCTGCTGGTCGAGCGCGCCGCGAAGCTCAAGAGGGCCGCCTCGGACGCGGGCCCCCGAGGGTCAGGGGACCCTGTGCCCGAGCGGGCGCCGCCAGGAGCTGGTCTGAGCGGCGGCATGGCGGAGCTGGCGCAGGCGCTCGCGATGGCCATCCGCGAGGGCAAGGAGGCTCCCCCTGGCAACATCGGCGGGGGCGGCCTCGGCTCCGTGGACCCCGCGGCGGTGCCGCGCGACCTGGCCACGAAGAGGGCCTTCTGTCGTCGGATGGCCGCCGCCTCCCCGGGCCGCCTCACGGAGCTGAGCCTGCAGCAGGTGGCGGACTTCCTGGGCTCGCAGGAGGGGGGAGGCGGCCGTCGACGCGACGGGCCCGATCGCGCTGCGGCACCTCCTCACGATCTACCTGCCGCAGCATCCGGTGAAGGAGATCGGCGTGCAGACGTACCGCGAGCTCCGCACCCTCGCGGAGGCGGTGGACCTGCTGATGCAGGGGAAGGCGGCCCACGCCTGCGACCTGATCGTCCAGCGCCTAAAGGCGCTGCAGGTGGCAACGACGGACGGCTCGGGGGCGGCGGCGGAGTGGTGGGAGCTGATCCCGCCGCGCGACGAGCCCACGGCCATCCGCAGCGAGGAGGAGGAGCTCATCCGCAGCATCCAGCTCGGCGAGATGAGGTTGGACGAGCTCTCCGCGCGCCTGGCCTCTGCCAAGACGCCGGGATAGGGCGGGGGCCCGACGGGGGCGCGCCCGCCGCTGGCGCCTCCGTCTGTTGGCCAGGCAGGTGGGGCACCCCCGGCGACAGCGCAGGCAAAGGGACCTGGGGGGCAGGCCCCCCGCCAGCCGCGGGCTCGGCCGCCCCGCAGGAAGGTTTCTGCGGCGGCTCCACCAGCCCCCCTGGCGTCGGCCGCGGGCGGGCCTCCCCCGCGGGCCGAGGGGTCGGCAGCCCCACCGCCGTGGAAGATGTCCTTTGCGGAGATGCGGAAGGAGTTCCCGCAGCAGCCGGGGGAGACGAACACCCAGCACCGCCTGCGAGCCTTCAAAGCTCGTGCGGCGGCGCGCCCCCGTCGGACATGGGCGGCGGCAGCCTGCCGCCTGCCCCGCGCTATGGTGGAGCCTCCTCAGGGAGGGTGGCCGATGCCTCCATCAAAGGCGCGAGCCCTGCGGGGGGTGCTGGTGGGGGAGTCCGCGGCGTGGGCCAAACTCGGTTTACCGAGGGCGGAGATCGTGCCACCCTATGCGAGCGGGGTGAGGGCGTCGCGGAGCCCCCGCTGGCCACCGCGCTGCAGTGCTGGTCCGACGAGCTCTCCCTCGGCTTCGGCAAGAGCATCGTCGCGGTCGACCTGGCGGCGCAGCTGGCGGCAGCAGTGCGACGCCGCCCAGGCAGCCTTGGCCACTCCGCTCGGTCTTTCAGCATGCGTGCGGACACATTTTGTGGGAGCGGAGGGTCGTCGAACAGGAGGGTTCGGGACGCCCTGCCGCTTCCCCTTCCGTCGACCGAGGAGGTGGTCCGCTGGCTGGCCCACAGTGCCTTGCCCAAGGCGCGCAGGTGCCGCCGCCGCGCCGTGGCGCGGGAGGTCAGCGAGCAGGCGTGGCTGCGCCTCAGCGTGGTGGCGCTCAACTATGCGTTCTACGGCCGCGCGCAGGAAGGCTGGCGCCACAGGCCGGCCCTGTCGGAGGCGCAGACGCAGGTCTACGTGCACTTGAAGAGCCGAGCGGCGGCCCTGGCGGAGGACCCGCTCGCCATGGTCGTGGTCCCTGCGATCGACGAGCTGGCGGGCGGCTGCGGGTCAGCGTACGAGGGCGAGACGGGCGTGAAGGCCCTCCCCTGCCGGCTCTGCGAGCTGGCCCCTGGCCTGCCCGCGCGGGAGTGCGCTGCCACGCTCGACGCGATCGACTTCGTTGACGACGAGGTCGGCGCCTGGCTGCGCCGCCCCGAGCTGGCGCTCCTCGACCAGTCCGACTGGCCCGACCCGCTGCCGCGGGCCCGCGTGAACGTGGAGACGGAGGCGGACTGGGAGGAGCTGGCGCTGCACCTCGTGTCGCTCAGCATCTTCACCACGCTCGCGGAGAGCGAGCTGGTCCGCGTGAGGGGCGAGCCCGCGCTGAACGGCCTGTTCGCGGTGGAGAAGAAGGGCACCCCAGCGCCTGGCGCCACGCGGGTCACCAGGCCCATCCCCAACATGGTGCCAGGCAACTCGCTCCTGAAGGCCCACGTGGGCGAGGCGGCGCTGCTCGCGGCCTCGACGTCCTGGACGTCGGTCGTGATCCCCGAGGGGAAGCTGCTGCTGTGGTCGGGCGACGACCAGAAGGGGGCCTTCTTCGTGTGGCGGGTCCCGCCCGCGTGGCACCCCTACATGGCCGTGGGGCGGCCGCTCGCGGGCAAGCTGTTTGGCCGCTCGGAGCCCGTCGTCTACGTGACCTCGGCTGTCATCGCCAATTTTTAGTTATTCTTTTTATTTTGTATTTTTTTTATTTTTTTTGTTTTTTTTTTTTCTTATTTTTTTTATTTTATTTTTTTTTTTTTTTTTTTATTTTTAT
This sequence comes from Prorocentrum cordatum, assembly GCA_963575745.1. NCBI lineage: Eukaryota > Dinophyceae > Prorocentrales > Prorocentraceae > Prorocentrum > Prorocentrum cordatum. The sequence continues at coordinate 74,422 of CAUYUJ010021676.1, read as the reverse complement.
TTTTTGGTATTTTTTTTTTTATCTGTTTTATTTTTTTTTTTGTCTTTCTGTATTTTTTTTTTTCTTTTTTTTTTTTTATGTTTATATGTTCTTCTGTTATTTTTTTATTTTTTTGTTTATTGTTTATTGTTTCTTTCTTGTCGTCGCCATGGGCTGGTCGCTCGCGGTGCCCGTTTTCCAGCACATCCACCGACGGCTGCGCCGCCTGGCGCCGCCCCTCGGGGCGGGGCTTCCCCCAGACGGGGAGTGGCGCAAGGATTGCGCGCGGCCCCTGGTCGAGGCAGGCAGCGGCCAGGACGCTGGCTGGTGGCAGGTCTACATCGACGACTTCGATGCGCGCCGGAGATCGTCGAGGAGGTTTTGGCCCGCAAGCTCGCGGGGGCCCTGAGCGACCTCCAGCTGCAGGTCCGCGCCAGCTACGAGAGGGCGAGCGCCTCCTTCTCGGCCGAGAAGGCGCACTGCAGGCAGCTGAGGGTCGAGCGCATGGGCGCGGACGTCGACGGCGTCAGCGGGCGCCTCGCGGTCCCCGCCTCCAAGGCGCTGGCCACTGCGGGCCTCTGCTTGGCCGCGGCGCAGCGGCGCCTGGCCCCGCGGCGCGTTGCCATGGCGGCCCTCGGCAAGCTCGCGAGGGCCTTCGAGTTCAGGCGGCCGCTCTTCGGGGTCCTGAGCTCCGTCTGGACGCTGGCTGCGTCCTCATCGCAGGAGGCTTACCTGGACGCGGAGATGGTGGAGGAGCTCCTCATGGGCGTGATGGTCCTGCCGCTGGCCGCCTCCTCGCTGCGGGCGCGCATCGACGGCATGGTCACGTCCTCGGACGCGTCGGAGATGGGCGGCGGCGTGTGCACGTCAGCCGGCCTGCGCGAGAATGTCGCCGCCGCCTTGCAGGTGCCGAGGGCGGTCCCCGACCAGCTGGGGATAGGGGCCAGGCTCCTCAACATGCCCGAGGACTGCGCCCGACCGTGGGCGGCAGCCAACCCACGCGTCCCCGCCAGGGCAGTCCGCAGGGTGTTGTCGGTGCTGCTCATCGGCCTGTTCGACGGCATCGGAGGCCTCGCCGTCGCCTTTTCGAGACTGCCCTTCCGCATCGCGGCCTACGTCGCGGCCGAGGCGGACGCCAGGGCGAGGCGCGTTGCCAGGCTCCGCCGGCCAGGTGTCATCGACTGGGGCGACGTCACCCGCGTGGGCAGCGAGACGGTGCGGGACCTGTTCGAGGCGTTCGGCGGCCTCGTCGACCTCGCGGCGGTCGCTGCGGGCAGCCCCTGCCAGGACCTGTCGCGCCTCAACGTCGGCGGGCGCGGCCTCAGCGGCAGGAAGTCCTCGCTGTTCCACGAGGTGCCGCGTATCCTGGCTCTCCTCGCCGCCGTTTTCAGGGACAGGCTCGTTTGGTTCGTGGAGAACGCGGCCAGCATGTCCGACGTCAACGGTGCTGATCTCGGAGGCGCTGCAGGTGAGACCGACGCTGGCGTGCTCGTCGGTGTTCGTGCCGTGCCGCAGGCCGCGCCTGTTCTGGACGAGTTGGGGCGTCACCGCGTCGGCGCCTCTTCGGCTGACCGACCGCGGGGTCCACGACGAGCTGGTGGGCCCTGGCGCCCCGCCCATGGACCTCGCGTGGGAGGACGAGGGCTGCTCTTGGCCAGGGAGACCGAGGTACACCTCCCTAGCCACCAAGGGCTCGAACCCTCAGGACGCCTCCGACGCCAGGGCCTTCCTCCTCGGCAACAGCTTCAGTATTCACGTCGGGGCATGGTTGTGCCAGCAACTCCTGCACCGCCGCGGCGCGCTGAACGGGGGGCTGTCGATAGAAGAGCTGCCCCCCGTCCGCGAGTGCCGGGCGACGTGGGACCAGGCGGGGGCCTTCGTCACGGGGCCAGGGGAGCCAGACACCGCGGAGGCGAGGCAGCTGGTCCTGCACTACCTCAGCCGCGCGGAGAAGGGCGGGTCGGACGTCAGGCTGGACTACGGCGCCCCCTACCGCCCGCGAGGTTGGCCGAGGACGAGCCTGGACCCGTTAGTGTGGATGTGGCGCGTGGTGGTCAGCATGGCGTGGCCCAGCCGGAGCTCCACCCACATAAACGTGAGAGAGCTGCAGGCGGCCACGTCGGCGATCAGGTGGCGCGCCCGCAAGGTCGCGCAGCGCGGGAGCAGGTTCTTGCACCTCGTCGACAGCCAGGTGGTCGCGGCCATCGTGACGAGGGGCCGCAGCAGCAGCAGGAAGCTCCAGCCCATCCTGAAGCGCTGGATGGCCGTCGTTGTGGCGGCCGACATGTACCCACTGATCGGCTACGTGGTCTCGGAGGGCAGCCCTGCGTGGCTCGAAGCCCAGGAGGCGAGGGCGACCCGTGCCGCGCGCGCGGCCGCTCACCGCTGGCCCGTGCCCGTGAGGCGCCGCGGGACGCGCTGCCAGACTCTCTCTTCCCTGAAGGTGTCGGCGGAGACGCGGCGGCGCTACGAACGGGCTCTGCGGGCCCTGCTGGCCCACTTCGGAGCCGAGCAGGCGGGGGCGGGCGCCTTGCGCGGGGACCCCGAGGACGCCGACGCCCTCGTCGCGGAGTACCTCAATGGCCTGTGGGCCTCTGGTGCGGGCATCGCGGCCGCCAGCAACACGCTGGCAGAGGGGTGCTTCGCGGCGCCTCGTTCGAGGCGACCACTTGACCTGAGCTGGACTCTCCTCAAGGCATGGAGGCAGCATGAGCCAGCGTCCAGGGTGCTGCCGCTCACGACCCAGGCCGTCGCGGCCATGGCGGGTTTCGCTTGCGCTGCAGGCGCTTTCGACGTGGCCGCCCTCCTTCTCGTCAACCTTGAAGGCATGCTCCAAGGCGCGGAGGTGTTTGCCCTGACGGTGGGCGACATCGTCACCGCAACGTGCTGTTCGTGGTCCGGATCAGCTCGTTCAAGACCACGGCTGGCAAGGACTGCGCGGAGGCAGTCGTCGTCCGCAGCAGGATGGCCGTGGCGCTCCTGCGGATTGCGGTCCGCAGCCTTGGTGCAGGCGCGCGGCTCTCCACCGCACGCCTGTGCATCGAGGGCGCGGTGGCCGGCTCAGTGCGCGCCCAGCCCGGGAGCAAGCAGCCCGCGCCGTTGCGCGAGGACTGCGGCTCCTGCAGCTGGCCACTGTAAAAGGCCACTGCTTGCGCCCAACAGTGCTTGCCGAAAATCGGGCGTTTGTCTTCGCTGCGGCGAAGGCAACCGCCCTCCCGCCGTGGGGCCGCGTGGCTCTCTCTCTTTCTCTGGTCCTGGTTTCCTGGGGCCCCTGGGCCCGCCCGTTGTGTGGGGCGCTCTCTGTTTGGGGTCCGCGCCCGTCTCACCTCCTCCGCGCTTCGTGTCGCCTCCTCCCGTCGCCTCCCCCCGTCGCCTCCTCCTCGAACGTGCCAACCCTTTCGGGGCCCAACGGCCGTGAGAACGGGGCCCAGAGGGGGGGATAACACTCTGCGCGGCCTGCCCTTTGGGCGTTGCCGCGCCGCTCCGGCGGCTGCAGAGTGTTGTCCCCCTCCTGGGCACCGTCCCCACGGTCCTTGGACCCCAGAAAAGGCTGCCGTGCCGTGTGGAGGGCAAGGGCTGGAGAAGGGCGTGGAGTGGGGGAGTGTGCTCAGGGGCCAAACCAGGGGGCTGCTGGGGGATGTCTGGCACGTCTAGGGCCGCCCTGTGCGGTGCCTGCCCCGCGTCAGGCCTGTGGCCTGGCGCGGGTGGCGTGGCCAGACCTCCCTGGCAGTCCTGTGGTTTGCCCCCCCGCACACCCCCGAGTTAAGGACCGGCATAAATATGTCATTTTCAGGGGGGTTGGGAGTTAAACACGGACGGCCTACGTAGCCTTAAGGCCAGTAGGTGGGGGAGTTAGATAGCGTAGGCCCCCTCCCCAGATTGCTGTATGCGAACGGTGGAGGACCACCTCGCACGCCTTAGGTGGCAAGCGCGCGGTGCGGTAGGCGCCGCGTGCTTGCCGCCTGGGTAATGCGTGGCGTAGGGTACCCTTGCATCCCGGTGCGTACAGTAGCTGGGGGGTTTGAGGGGGGTCTAGCCTACTCTGACCATTGGCGTGTCCGCGCGCAAAAAGGTGGGGCAGGGTATGTCTGTATACTGGTTCCCTGTATGCGTATACCCGTCTTCCCCCATTTGGCCAGGACACGCCGCCCCAACACGTCCGTAGCCTGTTTGGGCTCCCGCCCGCGGTCCACCCCTTCCGTGTTGAGGCACGCTTTCTGCTGGTGCCGTAGCCCAGAAGATAGCGTAGGCCCCCTCCCCAGATTGCTGTATGCGAACGGTGGAAGACCACCTCGCACGCCTTAGGTGGCAAGCGCGCGGTGCGGTAGGCGCCGCGTGCTTGCCGCCTAGGAAATGCGTGGCGTAGGGTACCCTTGCATCCCGGTGCGTACAGTAGCTGGGGGGTTTGAGGGGGGTCTAGCCTACTCTGACCATTGGCGTGTCCGCACGCAAAAAGGTGGGGCAGGGTATATATATATATATTATTATATATGTATATATATATATATATATTATATATATATATATAATAATATATATACAATGTGCGGGGGCCGAGCGGTCATTGATTGTCCCTGGGTGCGTGGCTGAATCAGGATTTCGGGGTGATAAATTGTGCTTGTTGCGTTGTTGTTGTTGCTGAGTATTTCTGAAGAACAATTATTGTTGATCCCCCCCGTCTGGTGCACATTGCTTTTTGTGTCGATTGAAGTGCCCTTCCCGGGGCTCGCACCTTGATTTTTATTACGGAAAGTCTTGAGGGTCAAATTGTGTCGTTGGCCCCCTGGTTACAACAACGGTTCCCGCCTGATTTTCTTTACCATGTATTGAACAATCGCGCTCTCGCTTGGGACTTCCTTGCAATTTGCCACCGGATCGCGGCTCCCGCTTGATATTTCTGCACCATGTATTGAAGAATCGCGGTCTCGATTCGGATTTCCTGGCAACTTACCACCGAATCGCGGCTCCCGCCTGATACTTCCTTACAATTTATTCAGATGCCGTTCCTCGGCACTCAGGAGTCGCGCTCCCGCTACATATTGCCTGGCGGTTCAGGCAGACTTTGCGTTTCAGCGACCCGCCCGCTCGATCCGCCCGTCTGGGCCTGCCCGCCCGACCAGCCCATTAGAGACTGCAGTCGCCGCTCGCTGCCCTTCGGCCGCCTTCGATGCCCCCCGCTGCCCGTACTGGTTCCGCGGTCGCCTTATCTTGCTGCCCTTTGTGGCCCCGTTGCTGCCCTCAGTGGCCCCGTCGCTGCCCAGTGTGGCCTCGCATTTTATGCCCTTTCGTAGACCCCGCTCGCAGTCGCCCGTCGTGGCCATACGCATGCCCTTCGTAGCCCCGCTGTCGCCCTGCGTGGCCCTCTCGCTGCCCTTCGTGGCCCCTTTGCTGCCCTCGGTGGCCCCGCTGTCGCCCTTTGTGGCCCCATATACGAATGCCCTTCGTGGACCCCGCTCGCTCGCGCCCGTCGTGGCCCCACCTGCATGCCATTCGTGGCCCCGCTGTCGCCCTTCGTGGCCCCCTCTCTGCCCTTCGTGGCCCCGTTTCTGCCCTCAGCGGCCCCGCTGCCCTCTGCGGTTCCGGATTAATTGCCCTTCGTGGCCCCCGCTCGCTCGCGCCCTTCGTGGTCTCATACACATGCGTTTCGTCGCCCGGCTGTCGGAATTCGCGGCCCCCTCGCTGCCTTTCGTGGCCCACTTTCTGCGCTCAGTGGCCCCGCTGTTGTCCGTTCTGGCCCATATATGTATGCCCTTCGTGGCCCCCGCTCGTTCGCGCCCGTCGTGGCCCCATATGCATGCCCTTCATGGCCCCGCTGTCGCTCTTCGTGGCCCCCTCTCTTCCCTCCGTGGCCCCGTTTCAGCCCTCAGCGGCTCCATTGCTGCCCTCTGCGGCCCCCTATACGTATGCCTTTCGGGGCCCCCGCTCGTTCGCGCCCGTCGTGGCCCGCGCTAACAACGGTTCCCGCCTGTGTGCCCGCAGGTTTTCGGAGCCTCTGGACTTGTTCGGTGGTCATTGAGGCCATTCCGAGGCCCCCCAGAGGTCATAGGAGGCTTTCGGGTGCCTTCCAATCCCCCCGCGCTTTGATTCCGCACCAGTCTCCGCTCGTATCCACCTGCCCCCACTTTTCAGATTTCTTTCCCAGTCTTCCCCACTCTTTACTTTTATCTCCTTCCCCAGTTTATTCCCAGCTCGTACTCCACTGTGCTATTCCTCAGTTCTTCGCTTGTCGCCCACTCCTCCCCAGGCCACTCCATCCCACGCCAACAATCGCTACCCCTTCCCGCTCGCATTCCGCATTTCTCCCAAATTATTCCCAGTCCTTCCTCCAGATTCCTCCGTGCGCCCCCCGCCCCTCTGCATCCCTCCCGGTTTCTCTTCTCCACTCCTTGCCGTCCCTCCTCCTGAGACCCTATTCTTGTCCACTCCATCCTAATCCACTCCACGTCCCCGCGCTCCTCTCGACGCGGTTGCAGTTCTCACTGTCCTTCCGCCCCGCTCCCCCAACGTCCCGCTTCTTTTCTAGGTTCCATGACATTTGTTTCTGGCGCCAGTTCGCAGCTGCGCGCCCCCTTCCGTGGGGGTATCCACGATGTGTTATTTCAAGTGGGTGGTACGTGGCGCTGTGTATGGCGCGGCCCATGGCGAAACGTATTGTTAACCTGTGTTGGAGTGGCTCGCGCAAGCCATGGCGCAAGCTGAACCGCCACTCGCAGCGCCAAGCATCGTCCTCCCTCCTTGCCCCTTCCCCTCCCTTCCTCCGACCCCTTCGTCTTCATTCCCCCCCGTTGCCTGCCACCCTTTGGTTTAAAAAGGGCTTCACCAACCGCGCGGGGCAAGGAATGAGTATACCCCCCAAAAGGGGGTGCGATCGAATACGAAGAGGGCGGGTGCCCAGGGTTTGGGATGTGCATATGGAAGGACACGCGAGAATCTAAGAGCGAACCGTCGTTTAATGATTGTTGCTGTTGTTGTTCGTGCTGTTGTTGTTCGTGCTGTTGTTGTGTTGCCTGCCAGGGCCATCATCCCTGTCAAATAATACCATGCGGGACACATTCGTTTTTTGCGCGCGCACGCCGAAATCTCCAAAAACCATTGGGTTCTTAAGAATTTTAGCACCGCGCATGTGTACCCACGCCAGTGTAGTAGCCACGGTCGTCCGCACGCCACGAAGTGAAGTGTCCCAACGTCATAGGGCGGGAAGCTGGGTTTGGGTGGTCGCGAAGAGTCGTTTGGATATTTGGTAGAGCTTGTAATGCCCCCCCACGAAGTGGGGGTATTGCCTGGTGTCGTATGAAAACCCTGGCACTGGGGAGAACACCACGCGTTCGGGTAAAATGATTGTTGTTGTTGTTGTTGTTACTGTTGCTGTTGCTGTTGCTGTTGCTGTTGCTGTTGTTGTTGTTGTTGTTGTTGTTGGTGGTGGTGTTGTTGTTGTTGTGCGTGTCGTTGTTGTTGTTGTTGTTGGTGGTGGTGGTGATGGTGGTGGTGGTGTTGTTGCTCTTGTTGTTGTTTGTGTGGTCGTCGTTGTTGTGGTGGTTGTTGTTGGTGGTGGTGTTGCTGTTGTTGTTGCTGCTGTTGCTGTTGTTGTTGTTGCTGCTGCTGTTGTTGTTGTCATCGCCCCACCCGCGACCCACAGGCGACCCACCCCGCGACCTACCCCGCGACCCACCCCGCGACCCACTTGCGACACAGCCCGTGACCCACACGCGACCCAACCCGCGACCCACCCGCGACCCACCCGCGACCCACCCGCGACCCAACCCGCGACCCACCCGCGAGCCACCCCGCGACCCATCGGCGACCCATCCGCGACCCATCCGCGACCTACCCCGCGACCCACCCGCGACCGACCCCGAAACCCACCCTCAGGGGAGGGAGAGCCACCCGGAACCGAAATTGACGTTTACTAAACGGCTTCGGGCGTTGATTCAACAGCCCCGCCCTGTTCGATTCATTCCTAGTGTGCGTTAACTGAACGGCTTCGCTTGTCGGGGTGATTCGTATTGGGTGGATTCTCTGCCCTCTACACCCGCGATCCAACAACGATCCACCCGCGACCCACCCGCGACCCATTTGCGACCTACCCACATTGGTTTGATTAACGAAAAAATCTGCGCTTGCGGCGGGCTCGTTGCACGTAGCACCCCGCAAATGCGGATAGGAGTGGGGGTGCGGAGGGGACGTCGGTAGTTTGCGTGACTCCGGAGAAGGCCACCGCAGGCGCCAAAGTTTCATTAATTATACAACGAGCCCGCCGCAGGCGCCGATTTTTTCGTCAAACCAACGTGGGTAGGTCGCAAATGGGTCGCGGGTGGGTCGCGGGTGGATCGTTGTTGGATCGCGGGTGTAGAGGGCAGAGAATCCACCCAATACGAATCACCCCGACAAGCGAAGCCGTTCAGTTAACGCACGCAAGGAATGAATCGAAAAGGGCGGGGCTGTTTAGTCAACGCCCAGGGCCGTTTACTAAACGTCAATTGTTGGGTACGGGTGTTTTTTCCTCACTTGCGGGTGGGTCGCGGGGTGGGTCGCGGGGTTGGTCGCGGGTGGGTCCCGGGTGGGTCGCGGGTGGGTCGCGGGGTGGGTCTCGGGTGGGTCGTGGGTTGGGTCGCGGGTTGGGTCGCGGGGTGGGTCGCGGGGTGGGTCGCGGGGTGGGTCGCGGGATGGGTCGCGGGTGGGTCGCGGGGTGGGTCGCGGGTGGGACGACGACAACAACAACAATCATTTTAAAATTGTTCGTTCTTATTGGCACGCATGCTTTGCATTCCGCCAGTTCGTCTTCGATACCCGCCCACTTCGTCTTCGATTGCGCCCCTTTTCGGGGGAGAGTCTCTTCCTTGTCGGACATTGAGTGAAGTGCGAAGAAGTCTCGAGTGAGAGCGCCGTTCCTGAGTTCGGGGGCCTCTGGCCAGGGGCTCTCGGAATCCATATGGAGAAATATCGAACGGGAGCCATTGTCGCCGCGTCCTGGCCTCCACCAACTTGCCTGAATTACGGGAGTTTCGAGCGAAAGCGCCGTTCCTGAGTTCGGGGGCCTTCTTGGCCCAGGGGCTCTCGGAGTAAACCGTGAGAAGGTATCGAGCAGGAGCCCTTGTCATCGTAGCTGGGCCTCCGCCGATTTAGTTGAATTGCGAGGAAGTCTCGAGCGAGAGCGCCGTTTCCCTCGCTTTCAAAGAAAATGTAGCCGGCGTCGAGGCGAGAGCACGCGGAACCGTTTCTGGAGATCAACTAACTATAATAATTTGTTAGAAATGAGTCTTCCACAACAACGACAGCAACAACAACGCAAGAAGCAGAATTCTCACCACGAGTTCTATATTCAGCCACGCCCCCGGGGACAATGAATGAAAGTTTGCTCCCCCCCACTCTGATGTTTGTATGTTCGGATGTATATGTATGTATGCATGTTGGTAGGTCGGTCGGTCGGTAGGTAGGTAGGTGTGCATGCAAACATGCATGTGTGTATGACTATCTAGCTGTGTATAGTTGTGCATGCGTATACGTCTATATATGGCCGTGTATATGTGTACATGCACATTCTTTTTTTCATTGTGAGTGCACACTCCAGGGTACCAGATGCCAACCGGAGTACCAGCACCCTGCCGGATGACCCCCCTTCCCCGGCACCAGACATCTGGACTTTGGACCCCCTCCGTGTCTTCCCAGGCCTCCCTGTGGCGTCCCGAAACGGCTGTGGAGCGCATGCAGAAGCGACCAGAAGATTGTTTCAATATGGCCCAAGGGGCCCCCAAAGATGCCCGCCGAGAGGGCGCCAGGACACCAGAGTTACAACATCCCTAAGGGAAAGCGTGCACTTTTAGCATACTCGTTTTTGTTGGCTTCAACAGCGCCCAAGACGGCGGACGAGAACCCCAAAATCGCCCCAAGGCGGCCCAAGCGGTTCCCAAGAGGGCCCGAGGACGGCCCGAGAGAGTCCCAAGACGGTCCACGAGGCGCCCCCTAGGCTCTGCCTAGAGGGTCAGCTTAACTTTGCTTAGCTTAGCTTAGCATAGCGCAGCGCTGCATCATCATAACATAGCATAGCATAGCCAATCATAGCATAGCATATCATAGCATAGCGCAGCATAGCATAACGCATCATAGCATATTATAGCATATCATAGCATTTCATAGCATAGCATAGCGCAGTTTAGCATAGCATAGCATAGCATAACTTAGCATATCACAGCGCAGCATGGCACAGCTTAGCATAGCATAGCATAGCCTAGCATATCATAGCGCAGCATAGCATAGCATAGCATAGCATAGCATAGCATAGCATAGCGCAGCATAGCATGGCGTAGCATCGCATAACATAGCATAGCAACTAATGCTGCTTTCCTAGGGGCTCTTACTTCTCTGGGGTACTTTTAGTCCCAGGGGCCGGTGGGCCTTCGGAAGGCTCCGGGGGGGTTTGAAGGCTCCGTTTTTTTTTTTTTCTCGGGGCATCCAGAGGCCCAACCTCCAGGGCTTATAGCGTCAGACAAACATCAACAATAACAATAACAACAACAACAACAACAACAACAACCACAACACCAACAACAACAACAACAACGACAACGACAACGACAACGACAACAACAACAACAACAACAACAACAACAACAACACCACCAACAACAACAACAACACCAACACCAACAGCAACACCAACAACACCAACAACAACACCAACAGCAACAACAACAACAGCAGCAGCAACAGCAGCAGCAGCAACAACAATCAGTCACCCATTCCTCCCCATGCGACTGCCCCTCCTCTTCATCCTCCACCTCCCCTCAATTCCTCCTGCCACTGCTTCCGAGGCAGGTCATGCTCCCGTGCCCTCCTCCCTACTCCTCCCAGGGTGGGCTGGCGAGCGCCTGCCCGGCCCCGTCCCGTGCGCCCCCCCACCCACCCCCGCCAGGCGAGCGAGACTCGTGCTCCTTGCTGCAGCCGCACGGGCAGGCGACGCCCGCCGCCTCCCTCGTCGTCGTCGTCGTCGTCGTCGTCGTCGTCGTCGCCGTCGTCGCCGCACGCCTCGTCGTCGCCGCTCTCCTCGATCGGTCCGTCGGTCGGCGTCGTCGCCCCTCGAAAGGCCGAGCGCTTCGGGCGCCTCCGGGCCTCCTTCGGAACTCCAGGACTCTCGAATGGGGTCCGGGCTGATGGGGTCTGGAGATCCTGGTGCATCGGCGATGCGGCTTGATGTGGATATTTTTGTTTATCTCCACGTCCACATTGCCGATGCATCGCCGATGCATCGCCGACGTTTCGCCGATGCGGCCCGACCCTCCGACCCTCCTCTACTTCGGCGGCGAGCGAGGGGGGGAAGTGAGAAGGGGCGGGCCGTTTCGAAGGCTCGGAAGTTCCGCGGCTTTCTGAGAAGTTTCCTGAGCCTTCCCCGAAGACAGACAGAATTTTCTCAGAGGCGCGAGGGCGTCTGAGAAGTCCCGCCGCCTTCTGAGAAGGACTTCCCTTCTCCCTCTCGCCGAGCGCGTTCCACTAATTACTCGCAGAGTGCCTACTCGCAAACGTCCAAAAGACGTGCGATAGCCTCGACGCGGCATGCCGCAAATCCCCCGCGGCGGATCCACGCCGTTTGCGAGTGGTTCCTTTGCGAGTGGTGGAACAGGGGCCTGTCTCTTTCTCACTTCCCCCTCCTCCTCCTCCTCCTCCTCCTCCTCCTCCTCCTCCTCCTCCTCCTTTTCTTCCTCCTCCTCCTCCTCCTCCTTTTCCTCCTCCTCCTCCTCCTCCTCCTCCTCCTCCTCGGACCCCCTCTCGGAGGCCTCTCTCCCCACGCTCGGAGAGGGCGGCGGGCGCCCTCTGTAGGGGGCCACATGCGAACCCCGCCCCCACCCCCCACGACCTCTGAGGGGGAGGGTTGGGTTCACTTCGCTCGAGAGCTCCCGAGCGAAGTGAACCCCGCCCTCCCCTCAGAAATCGTGGGGGGTATGGGTAGGGTTCGCATGTGGCCCCCCACTCTGGGGGCGGGGGGCGTGTGCGCCGGCCGGGCCGCCGACATGGAGCAGGGCGAGCTCCTGAGAGGCGCGCCCTCAAGCGCCAGCGACCCCACGAGCAGGAGCACCACGGTCAGCTCGAAATGGAGAAGGGGGAGGAAAACCAGGAGGAGGAGGAAGAGGAGGAGGAGGAGTGGGAGGAGGAGTAGGAGGACGAGGAGGAGGAAGAGGGGGGGAGGAGGAGGGAGGAGGAGGAGAAGGAGGAGAGGAGGAGGAGGAGGAGGAGGAGGAGGAGGAGGAGGAGGAGGAAGAGGAGGGGGAGGAGCAGGATCAGGAGGAGGAGGATGATGATGATGATGAGGGGAGGAGGGAGGAGAAGGAGAGAGGAGGAGGAGAGGAGGAGAGGAGGAGGAGGAGGAGGAGGGGAGGAGGAGGAGGGAGAGGAGGGAGGAGGAGGAGGAGGAGGAGGGAGGAGGAGGAGGAGGAGGAGGAGGAGGAGGAGGAGGAGGAGGAGGAGGAGGGAGGAGGAGGAGGAGGAGGAGGAGGAGGAGGAGGAGGAGGAGGAGGAGAGGAGGAGAGAGGAGGAGGAGGAGAGAGAGGAGGAGAGAGGAGGAGAGGAGAGGAGGGAGGAGGAGAGGGAGGAGGGAGAGGAGGAGGAGGAGGAGGGGGAGGAGGAGGAGGAGGAGGAGAGGAGAGGAGGAGGAGGAGGAGGAGCAGGAGGAGAGGAGGAGGAGGAGGACGAGGAGGAGGAGGGAGGAGGAGGAGGGAGGAGGAGGAGGGAGGAGGAGGAGCAGGAGGAGGAGGGAGGAGGAAGCAGGAGCGGCAGGAGCAGGAGGATGAGACCGAGGACGGGGACCTGGTTCCTGCGAGAGAGGCAATGGTGGCGGCGACGACGACATAGATCTGGGCGTCGAGGAAGAGGAGAATGGCAACAACGAGAAAAGGGCGAGGACGCGGTGGACGATGACAGAGAGAGAGAGAGAGAGAGACGAGAAAGAGAGAGAGAGAGAGAGAGAACAAGAGAGAAACAAGAGAGAAATAGAGAGAGAGAGAGAGAGACAGACAGACGAGAGACGAGAGAGGGAGAGAGAGAGAGAGAGAGAGAGAGAGAGAGCGACGAGAGACAAGAGCGAAAGAGAGAGAGAGGCAAGAGAGAGAGAGAGAGAGCGACAGAGCGAGCCTCATGGAGAGGCGAGACCCCCACACGGGGAAGCCGCTGGCCTGGCTGCTGCTGTGCTGGCGCCGTTGGCGTGCCGTTGGCGGGGCCCCCTCGCGCGGGCCGCGCGCCAGGGCCCCCGGGGCGTCGCCCGCTGGGGGAGCGCGCGGCCGCGCGACGGACGAGTGCCCAGCGGCGGGCCGGGGCCAGCCGCCCCGCTGCGCGGGCGGGTGGCGTGGGGCTGCCGCGCCCCCGCTTTGATGAACGCGAAAACTATAGAAAGCTATATCGGCCTATAGGTTTCCATAGGGTTGTATCAACATATAGCATGGAATAGTGAAGAAATAGTGAATAAATAGTGAAACCGTAGTGAAACAGAGTGAATACAGATTGAGACATAGTGCAAATAGTGAAACATGTTGAACAATAGTGAGGAATAGTGAAAAATAGCAAATAAATAGTGAAACTAGCAACCATGTTGAACATATTGAAAAATAGTGAAGCCGTTCGCAAAATTTCGAAGCAAAGCGGTTGGCCCGCTCCTCCTCCTTCCCCTCCTCCCACGAGAACCCAACAAATCTCCCAGCAGGCGGAGGAGGAGGAGGAGCAGGAGGAGGAGGAGGAGCAGCAGGAGGAGGAGGAGGAGGAGCAGGAGGAGGATCTCCCAGCAGGAGGGGGAGGAAGAGGAGGAGGAGGAACAGGAGGAGGAGGAGCAGGAGGAGGCGCAGGAGGAGGAGCAGGAGGAGCAGGAGGAGGAGGAGGAGCAGGAGGAGGAGGAGGAGGAGGGGCGGGAGGAGGAGCAGGAGGAGCAGGAGGAGGAGGAGGAGGAGGAGGAGGAGGATCTCCCAGCAGGAGGAGGAGGAGGAGGAGGATCTGAGTTCTGGGGTCGGGGTTCGGGGGTTGAAAAACCCAAAAAACTGTAGAAAAACAACGGTGAAACAAAATCAAGAAAAAAAACTGTAGACCCCCCTCAAAAAAAGAAACGGGAGGGTGAAACAAAAGGGTTCGAGAGAGAGAGAGAGAGGAGAGAGAGAGAGAGAGAGAGAGAGAGAGAGAGAGACAGAGAAAGAGAGAGAGAGAGAGGGAGAGACCCCAGGCAAACGCCAGAGGAACCCATGACAATTCCAGACAAACTCAGACAATACCAGACAGCACCAGGCAACAAAAAACAACAAAACCAACAAACAACAACACACAACTACGACAGACAACATTCAAGAACACAAACACACCACAATACAACATGTTGTGTTTTGTTGTGTGTTGTTGTGTTGGTGTTGTTTTTTTGTGCGGGCGCGCCCAGGCAACACAAGACAACACAAAACAACACACAACAACATACATCAACAACAAACGACGCAACACAACACCAGACAACACCCAGACAACATCCAGATAACACCCAATAGGGTAGACTCGGAGGAAGCATGCGGAGAGACACGGGAGGGGCGCGGGAGGTACACGGGAGGAGTGGGGGCACGGGAGGGACACTGGAGGGACACGGGAGGGACACGGGAGGGACACGGGAGGGACACGGGAGGGACACGGGAGGAGTGAGATAAGGGACACGGGAGGGACACGTGAGGGACACGGGAGGGACATGGGAGGGACACGGGAGGAGTGGCATAAGGGACACGGCACGGACACGGGAGGGACACGGGAGGGACACGGGAGGGACACGGGAGGGACACGGGAGAGACACGGGAGGGACACGGGAGGGACACGGGAGGGACACGGGAGGGACACGGGAGGGACACGGGAGGGACACGGGAGAGACACGGGAGGGACTCGGGAGTGACACGGGAGGGACACGGGAGGGACACGGGAGGGACATGGGAGGGACACGGGAGGGACACGGTAGGAACGCAGCGTTTTTTTTCAAGCGAGGATGTCGAGCGCACGGCTCGACGGAAGAGATCGTCGGGCGCACGGCTCGAGAGTCGAGCGAACCGCCGCCTCTCGCAAAAAAATAGTGAAACACAGTGAAAAATAGTGAAAATTAGTAAAACAAATAGTGAAGAATTTTTGAAAGTTAGTGAAATTAGTGACACATCGTGAAAATAGTGAAAAATAATAGTGAAAAATAGTGAAAACATTGTGAAAAATGCGAAAACATAGACAGCTTTAGGCTTCGCAGCTATCGCTGATGATAGGAGCCTATAGCCCCTATAGGACGAAATAGTGGACCTAATCGTCACTAAAGCTAAAGGCCACCCTAACCGATCCTAAATAGCATCCTAACCTATCCTAAACCCTCCTAATGAGTTCTAACATAGCATCACTATAATCATTTATAAATACTCACTGCTTCGCGTTCATCGAAGCGCGGGCGCAGCGCTGCGCGCCTGCGGCCGAGCCTGGGCTCGTCCGCGGCCGCGCCGAGGGCGGAGCGCAGAGAGAGAGAGAGAAAGAGATAGAGAGAGAGAGAGAAAAAAAAAAAAAAAAAGAGAGAGAGAGAGAGAGAGAAGAGAAAACATAAAGAAGGAGGAGAGAGAGAGAGAGAGAGAAAACAAAAACAACAACTCAAGAGAGAGACGAGAGGCAAGAGAGAGGAAGCAGAGGAGCGACGAGCGACGAGAGACGAGCGCCGAGCGAGGAGCGCCGCCGACGCCGCCGCCGCTGCCGCCGCCGCCAGCGCCAGCGCCAGCGCCGCCGCCCGAGCCCGAGCCCGAGGCGCCGCCGGCGCCGCCCGAGCCCGAGGCGCTGCCCGAGGCGCTGCCCGCGCCCGGCGGCGCCGGCGGCCTGCCGCGGAGGCCCCTGGGGCCCGCCGCGCTCCGAGGCCCCGCCGGGGGCTTCAAAAGCAGTGGCGAAGCGTCCCGGCGTGCCTATATTTTGGACGCCCGAAATGAAGCAGTGGCGAAGCGTCCTGGCCCGCCTAAAGCCTTACCAATGTTCTAAGAGCCTTTTGTGGTTGCCACGGAATGTGCTTAGAACATTTCTGGCCGGGACTGTCTTGTTTTAGCACATCGGGTTTACTTTCTCAGAACAGTGCTTTTGTTATTGGAACATTTTTGGGTTCTAGGAACATCTCGTGGTATGACTATAGGAATGCCGGGACGGTCGGTCCCTGCTCAACGAAATGGGTACGGAAAGAATGGGTACAATGCCCAACAGCATTTCTTGCTCATTCTGAGCAGGATTCGCGGTCGGCGCCGCCGCGGCCTGTGTCCATTCAAGACAGAAGGCCGCCTGCCCAACAGCGGCCGCTGTTGGTTTGGGACAACATTTGTTGTTGGGCATTGTACCCATTTTTCCGTACCCATTTCGGGCGTCCAAATACCAAAGAAACGGAGTTGGATAGACCTCCCACCCTGACACGTCGACTAAGGAATTGGCCGCTTCGGTTCGCGAGAGGGCGTCGCGGCCGTCATTTTTGCGGGTCCAGGTCCGTCGGTTTCGGTCCCAGGCCTTTTTCTCTAAGGGGAGGTTTACTAAAAAGAGGTTTGTCCACCGCCGAAAGAATGTTGAAGGAACCTCTCTGTGGTGTTTGTCCACGGCATGTTCTTGGAACATTTCTGGCTGGGGCCCTCTTGTGTTAACGCACGGGGTGTATGTTCTGAGAACATGGTTTTCGTTCTCAGAACATGTTTGGGTTCTAAGAACATGCTGTGGTAGGCCTACAGGAATGCCGGGACGGTCGGTCCCTGCTCAACGGGGGGGGCCGCGCCGTCGGCGTCGTCGCCGTCGCCGTCGCTGTCGTCGTCGTCGTCGTCGTCGTCGCCGCTATTGCTGCATTCGCCGTCGCCGTCGCCGTCGCCGCCGTCGTCGTCGTCGTCTGGCCCGTTCCGGGCAAAGCCCCCGTTGGCGCGAGGTGGATTGGAATCGCCGAGGGCGACGAAGCCAATCCTGAGTGCTGTTCCCGGCCTGTGGCCCGGCAACTTTATGAGTTGCATGTCAAAGAAAAGGGTGCATTTACAGCCGGCCTCCATGGGGGATCTAACAATTGCCAGTCTTCATGGCCGTCACCGAGGGAATGGGGCATGACCGATGGGCGCGTGGGAAAGGGCACAAGCTGGGGATTTTCAGATGCAAGACGGCCACGCTTTAACGCCGAGGCCAAAGAAAGGCACCTCGCACCGGGCATGCGTGGTAGGCTTGTTCAAGTCAGCGCGCGGCGCTCGCGGCGCCGCCAGCAAATGGGAGTCGTTCTAAGTACATGGGTCTTGCACGTGGCAATGGTATCGACTGCGGGATTGCATCCCAACGCGCGTTCGAACATTTGACGCTGCGAGTCTGGCTCGCAGATCGTGGAGACGGCCCTATCTTATATTGTGTCAGTTTGTTGATATCGATTGGTCCAAGAGGTAATTCAGAAAGGATTTTGAAATTTCAATCTGGGGCAACAGAGAACCGTGGCTGCCGATTTGAAGTCAGTCGGGATGATCAACCGAATTGAGGACTTGAGCCAGCATGGGCTACGGCATCGGAAGGATCAGAGGCATGCTGAGGTATTCATCAGAGAATCAGGCCTAGACCAATACAATGTGAGATGTGAGATGCCCGGTGCAATGCAGCCTCAGGAAGAAGATCCAGGCACCCCTACCAGGCCATGAAGTTAACATCTGCCAAATCCTGGTGGCCAGGGTGAACGATTCAGCACAGGACCACTGAGATATCCAATCCGCAGTCAAGGAGATTGCGCGGTCTATGTCAGCCCCGACCCTGGGGGCGTGGACCAGCCTTGCATCAGTGGGCAAGTGCGCCAAGAACCACGAAAGGTGTTGGCCTCAGAATTTGTTGTACTCAGAGCGTCCTAAGGACTTAACCGAAAGGGGTTGACACCGATTATGCTGGTTGCAAGAGAACGCTCAAGTCAACGCGCGCAGGAACAGTATTTTAGATAAAAGAGTTCATCAGGCCGAGGAATTCGACTCAGAGTGTAGTGACGTTATTTTCTGGAGAAGCAGAGTCTTGCGGAATGGTGAGGGGTCGCCCAGTAGTGTTGGCAACGTAAGCCGTTCTCAAATGCTTGGATGTGTGACGTATCATTGAGGAGCGATGCCAGCGCAGCCTCTGCCACCTGCTAGCAGGCGGGGACTAGGAACGTCATTCATATCGAGATTTGGCAGCTTTGGTTACAGGAGAAGTACGGGGATGAGACATCAGAATGGTCGAAGTAGGGATCCAGGAGTGGATTGCAGATGCTTTGGCTAGAAATGCCGGCAGGACTTGGTGCTTTGCACCACTTGAATATCACGTATCGCTTGTTAGGAAGATCTTGCTCGCATTCGCCCAATTGAGTTTCGCTTCCTGCCTGCACCTCCATGTTTGTTGGGATCCCGAACGCGAGTGAAGCCAACTCGCGAAGGAATCGCGTTAGTTCAGCATTTTAACCGTCTGGGGTGCGTGTTACTTCCTGATCCATGAAACCGTTAACCCCCGCGTTTTGCGTACGTGCGGCTCTAGAGTCTGTACTTGCTGGTAACAAACCGAACACCGATAGCATCGGTACAACGAGGTGTTGACTGACTACATAAGTTATAAGATCGGGGTTGTATCACATCACATCCGCGTCAGCCCTGTGAAGTTCGGCCGCTACCACATGCATTGTGTATTGTATCGTTGTCGTCGGTTTCAAATCAACGCTTTCTCCGCCAACTATGCGGCCACGCTGGCCGATGGGGGGTACCATGTCAGTGGTGACAGGGTCAGAAGTGTGTAGCATAGCAATTCCCCGGGAAGTGTCCAGAAAGGTTTTTTCCAGACAATTTTAATTTGGTTCAAAATATGTTTGCTTCCAATCGGAGGTTGATAGACTTCCTACACTAACACGTCGATTTGCGGATTGGCCGTTTTCGGTTCGCGGGAGGGCGTCGCGGCCGTCATTTTTGCGGGTCCAGGTCCGTCGGTTTCGGTCTTAGGCCGTTTTCATTACAGAGTGGTTTGCTACGAGAGCGTTTGTCCACCGCCGATGAAAAAAGCTCCGATCGAATTGTCAGAGGGTGAAGAGGGGAGGAGGAGGAGAAGGAGGAGGAGGAGGAGGAGGAGGAGGAGGACTAGGAGGAACAGGAGAAGGAGGGGGAGGAGGAGGATGAGAAGGAGGCGGTGGGGGCAAAAGGCCAGGAGGAACAGGAGGATGACGTGAGGAAGAGGGGTGGAGGAGGAAAAGGAACAGCAGGTGGAGGATGACGACGTGAGGAGAAGTGGAGAGCGTTGAACAGGAGGACGTGGTGGGAAAAAGGACGCCGAGGAGGACGACGACGTCGCGAGGAGGTGGCCGGCGATCCTGCCGCTCGCCCCCGCGCGAGGCGGTTCCCCGCCGGGTCCGGCGGCGTTCCAGAAGCGGTCCTGGGCGGAAAGGCTGGAAGAACTCAGGCGCTCGCGCGCCCGGACCTGAAAGCATTGATGAGTGAGCCCTGGCTTCCCGCCTGCGCGTTCGTCGTCGTCAGCCTGCCCCTGGGTTCCTGTCCCTCCGTCCTTCCTCTCTAGGGCCCCCAAACGCTGTGGTGTTCACACCTCGTGGTGAATCAGTGGGGGTTCGGGGTCACCGCATGGTTTTGGGACCCGGGTCGTTCTGCGAGGACGGCTCGGGCGACAGGGGCCTCCGAGGTCCAAAATGCATGCGGTGACGGACCACGTGCTCGCGGTGAGGTCGCTGGGGGTTCCGAGGTCACCACGCGGTCCGCCACGACACGGTTTGAGGCCCCAGATTTTTTGCCAGGCTGCACCGACAGCTGGGAGAGCCGACGGTACCTTCGCGGAGGCCCGCGTCGGTTTGCGGCGTGTTGGAGCATTTTGGAGGACTTTGGACCGATTAGCATGTGCCTGCCTCTAGCTAGGCATTCCCAAATCATGTAATTATTAAAGCGCGTGGAGACAACGGCGATAACGGGCGTGACGAAGATTAGAGAAAGGAGAGGTTCCCATACCGCTACCCTCTGCTCGTTTTCCCATTGTTGTGACTCGTGGGAGGCCATCGCCGCCATCGCTAGAATCACTTCGAGATTCTGGTCAGAACGCACCCCAGGAGAGGTCCAGGTAGTAGCAGCATCGGCCGAGGGAAAGGCGGTAGCGGTCGGGGGCCAGTCACGTCATGATTCGCGCCGGTACTGTTTCGGGGGAATGCTAGGACCGTCCTGGACCAGCGAAAGGAGGGGAGCAGGCCGGGCCAGTCACGGGCGTTATCGCGAAGAATAGAGGGCGCCTGGTGTAGGCCCACCCAGAACATGTGCTAAGGCGTATGGTTTGTATTGAATGTTCGTAAGGCGTTCCTGTTGAAGGCAGCCCTGTGCCTTGTTTGAAATGTATTTGTTGGTTGGCTCTGGGGGCATTGCTCTCGATTGTGAAAAGGTGGGTGTTCAGCACAGTAGTGTGGTAGCATTTGTGAGTACTTCGTACTGGCGGGGACACCCGGTCCAGCATCGTTTATCCAACCCCCATCCCCATCTTCATCCCCTCTGAGACCCCCACCCAATTGCCACCCCAGTTGGGGATACACCTCTCGAAACCCGAAGGGGACGGCCTATGTCCACATATATCCCCATCTAGGGCGGTAAATCGGCCAGTGGGGCCCAGGCCACGCCACCGGGGACGGGGATCGGATAAACGGTAACCATCGGTCCATAATCACCTGCCCCGCGGGCGAATGGAGGTTGCCGTCGCCGACCGTTCGATCAAGGGGGTTCCAACGTTGAGTGTCGAGGTTTTCGGGGCGCGTGTCGCGGCTGTGGTGCCTCCGAGTGGCTCCCGATTGGCGCGGCTGGACCCGCCGCCGCGAGATTGCAGTCAAAACGCGCTGCAGGACAGGACCCGGGGTCAATTCCTTGACCCCTGGTGCCGCTGGGCTTCTTCGCGCTGTGATCTCATCGCCCAACACTGCGTTTCTGCTGTTCTCTGCCCCCGGGGGCCTTTGCCGTGCCTCAGGGCCCTCCTCCTCCTCCTCCTCCTCCTCCTCCTCCTCCTCCTCCTCCTCCTCCTCCTCATCATCATCATCATCATCATCATCATCCTCCCCCTCCTCCTCCTCCTCCTCCTTCTCCTCCTGCTCCTTATCCTCCTCCTCCTGCTTCCCCTGATGTACCTCCGCCACTGTCCCACCTTCCTACCTCCTCTCCCGACTTCCTCCACGACCTGGGATGATGAAATGCTGGCCAGGGTCTGCGCCGCGAAAAAATCGCTGCGTCGGGGGTCTCGGGAGTTTTGACATTCCTAGTGGGGTTCTGCCCTTCCTCGGCCTCCCGGACGCCTCTCGTCGCCACGGCTGGGGCAAAACGCACCTCCAGGAGAGGTCCAGAGGTCGGTCGCCGCCGTCAGCGTCGTTGTCGCCGCCGCTGCTGTCCGTCGTCGGTCCTCGGCGACCCTCGGCGGCCCTTCGTCGACGAATCGTAAAACTATCTTGGCGAAGGACCCAACCATTTGCAGTTGCGAAAGCCGTCGTTGTGAGTATCGCCCTCGGTGGATCCCCTTTCGGGGCCACGAAGCGTGCGCAGGGCGTGCTGAAATGGGGCGGGGCGTGCTGCCATTGGGGCTTCAGATGGAGCCTCCTTCTGCGGCAACGAGGCATGTGATGGGTATGCCGCAAGGGGCGGGGGCCGCCACGCGGGCGCTGTCGCTGTGGCCTTCGGTGGAGCTCCCTGTGGGACGACGGAAAGTGTGAGGGGTGTGCCGAAATGAGTGGGGCCGCCACATGTTGACACCGCCACTTGGACCTCTGGTGGTGGAGCTCCCTATGTGGCCACGAAACGTGTGAGGGCTTCGCCGACCGCATGCGGACACCGCCGCTGAAGCTCCCTATGGGGCCGCGAAGCGTGTAAGGGCTGTGCTGGAATGGGTAGGGCGGCCGCATGTGGACACCGCCATCGGGGCCGTCGGTGGAGCTCCCTATGGGGCCACGAAGCGCGTGAGGGGT
>CAUYUJ010021676.1:20000-47500 GCA_963575745.1 Prorocentrum cordatum | reverse complement strand
AGGGGCATCGTTCCTTATTCAGGGCTCCTTGGGTCAACGCCCCGACTGTGCCGCTTTGTGGTATCGCATTCGGTGGAGCTCCCTATGGGCCCACGAAGCGCGTGAGGGGTGTGGCAGAATGGGCGGGGGTGACGCATGCGACCGCGGCCACTGGGGTCTTCGGTGGAGCGCCCTATATGGGGGACTCGTGGGGCTCCCTATGGGGCCACGAAGCGCTAGACTGGGTGGGGCAGACGCATGCCGCCGCGGCCACTGGGGCCTTCGGTGGAGCTCCCTGTGGAGCCACGAAGCGCTGTACTGTGTGGGACGCATGCGGCCGGGCCCACTGGTCTTCGGTGGCGCGGACTCATCCGGCCGCGGCCATTGGGGCCTTCGATGAAGCTTCCTGTGGAGCCACGAAGCGCTGCACTGGGAGGGAGTGTCGCTTGCGAACTCTGCCACACGGGCCTTCGGAGGAGCTCCCTATGGGTCCACGAAGCTCGCGAGAGGTGTGCCGAACTGGTCGACTGATGCGGAGATCAGAAGTGAGGAGCAGGAGGAGGAGGGGGAGGGGGATGAGGAGGGGAGGAGGAGAGGACGCGGGGCGCTTGCCTGCTCAGAACGAGGACCCGACACCACATAATGCTTTTAGGAACTCTCTGCAGATTCTGTCACCGCTCTCGCCCGTGCGCGGATCCTCCTGGGGACTCTCCCTGGGCGGTGCCCCCGGGCCTCCCCCGGTGTGGGCTCTGCTAAGGGCTGGGGTCCTCCTTCGCCTCCTCCTCCTCCTCCTCCTCCTCTTTCCTCCTCCCCCTCCTCCTCCTCCTCTTCCTCCTCCTCCTAGCTGCCAGCTCGGCCCGATTTGGGGTGCCGAGCCCGCGCCATCGGCGCTCGCGCGCCGCCCGCGGCCTTCGCGGCCGCCCTTCCTCTCCCTCGCCGCGCTTCGTCTCGCTCCCTCAGGGCCGCGATGGATCCGGAGCCCCTGCGGCGGCGTGCTCGCCGGCCGAACCGGACGGCCGCCCAGCGCCGCGCGCAATATGCGCGGGCGCAAGGCCGAGTGGCGCAGCATCTGCTGAAGGCCTTCGACGAGATCGTGGGCCACCGTGGCCAGCAACTCACCTTTTATCGGCAAGGCACTCCGAGAGGCGCTCGCTGGCGGCCCGGATGGAGGACCCGATGATGCTGTTGCAAGTGCTGAGCCCGCTGACGTCCCGCCACACGGTGAAGGTGGAGACGACGAGCGGGGTGCACCTCTTCTTCAGCCTGGAGATGCTGAGGCCAGGGGAAATGGGGGGAGCCATAAGGGCGTTGCCCTGGCACTGACCCACCCGCCCCTGGCGACGGCTGCAGCGGCGGGCGCGGCGGCGGCGGCAGCGTTTGCCCCCGCGGGCACGCAGGAGGGCGAGATCAGCATCGTGGAAATGGTCCACGCCCTCCGCGCGGAGATCGCCGCTGCAACGAGCCAGGCGGGGGCCCCCACGGCCAGCGCCGTGCATGCAGGGGACACCGAGCGTGAGGAGAAGGCGGTGGCGGCGCATGAGGTGCTGCGGGGCGTGCGGGGCGGCTATTTTGGTACTGTGCGCGGCGGAGGAGGACGAGGTGCTGCTACGGGGTCCGCGGCTTCCGCGACTGCGACCTCTCCTGCCCCAGGGGCTGCTGCTGCCAGGAGGCCACTCCCAGGCATTTCGCCGCCCACTGACGAGCAGTGCAAACAGCCGTGATCGCTGAACTGGCTGCGGTGCGCGTTCACCGTCGCGACCCTCGTCGTGCTCAGCGCGGTAGAGTTCTTCATCGTCTCCTTTCCTTTCCATGTGTTCGCGGTGCGCTACCATGTGCTCGCGTTCGCCGTGAAGGCCAGGGGAGAGGTAGTGCTTTGTTACATGAGTTCGACATTGCTCTCGTCTCGTCTCGCCTCCTCCTCCTCCTCCTCCTCTCTCTTCTCCTCCTCTCTCTCCTCCTCCTCCTCCTCCTCCTCCTCCTCCTCCTCCTCCTCCTCCTCCTCCTCCTCCTCCCCCCCCTCCTCCTCCTCCTCCTCAGCCGTTTCGAGGCCCACAGGGGGCCTTGGTCAATCCCGAACTTTTCGAAACGGCCTTGCGATTGCGAGCCAATTTCTTCTTTCCACCAGTCTTCACTTGCTGCAGCCATGGCGGCTGATGGTGGCAACGGCGCTGCGGGCCGCTGGCGTCGGGCAAGGGGTCTCCAACCATCGCTCCCACTGCGTCCTGGTCCACAGCTTCAGCAACAGCCTGAAGGACAGCGACAGCAAGGGTGAGCATCCTCTCAACCAAGGGCACGTGAAGCCTTGTGTAAATGTGAGTTTTGCGGCTGCCGCAAAAATCGCATGCCATGGTGGTGGCGCAAGCACTGCAAGGCGCCGTGGCAAGCATCGACTACGTTGCCCACTGGAGACGCTGGAGGAGGTGCAGCTCGAGGAGCGGCGGCTCCAGCTTCAGGGGAAGAAGGCGGCAACGCTGCCTCTGCCAAACCCAAGATCGAGAAGGGCACCGAACAGCTCCCCCTTTTTGCCGAGATCGACCAGCTCGCCAGCATCATGGGTAAAATGGGGGCACAGAGGCAGCAGCCATGCATCGCGAGGAAGCTGCTGCCCGACGCGCGCCTGGCATGGTGCCCCCGATTCAGACTCAAGACAATGTGTTTGTTATATATATATATATATATATATATATAAAACGGTTGCTGAGAAGAAGTTGCAACCAACAGTTGCGAGGTTTGAGGGGCAGCAGACAACCGTGGTCAAACAGCGGGAACTAGTTGTGGAACTACGTGCCGAGCTGGGTGCAACCGAACAATCTCACAAGCAGTTGGTGGCCAAATTATCCCAGAGCGTTCAAGCCCAGCCTCCTGCTCCTGCAGTCCTGTCGGTCAAAGCATCCTCGAGGGCAACTTGGAGCAGACCCTTGTTGTGGACGCTAACTTCGTCACGGCCAGTGAACCGGACTACGAGATCAGCGGGTCGGACAAGCGCGAGATTGACGCTCGTCGTAGAGCCCCCAATGAAGGTCTCAAGAAGATGCGCGTTGACCTCTTTGCCCAGGCCAAGGGCGCCGCTGACCGTATCAAGATCTAGCATGAGGCTCACGTCGAGCGGCTTTCGGCCAGGCGGGCTCGCGTGTAACAAGCTCCAGGCACTGGCGACGGGGCGCCTGAAAGCGCTGGGGGTGCAACTCCAGTCGGCGCGGGCGCTGATCCAGCGTCGTGGGGGGCAGCGGCGGCCACCTCTCCCGAGGCTCGTGGCGCCGACGGCGCTCGGCCGCCTGAGGGCGCAGCAGCCGCAGCCGCATCCGAGCCTTCCGTTGCCAGCCTCAGGTCGAGATCTGAAGATTCTTGCAGATGCGCCCCCCGCTGCGCCCGCTGACGAAGAGCTCTGGAGCGGTCGTGGGGGCGGGGGGGGGGGGGGTATATTTTCACAACTCCCGATTGTAAACCTGCGGCCTCTCGGCCCTTCTCCCGCCGACCCCCCCCGACAAAGGAGGCGTTGCGCTTGCCTCCAGTCAGTTTCGAGGCTTGCGTGGTGCTGTGCGACGCGCGCTCTGGAGGGCTGATCGAGTTTTGAACAGATTCGGACCGACCCGCGCATCTCTGCCAGCTGATTCCCCGTGTAAGCTGGCCGATTTGGGCGTCGCTCAGGAGCAGTGCCCTGTCCTGGGGTACCCGGGCCTTGGCAGTCCTATGGAGCTGGTCCCTGGACCCAGGCCCCTGCCCCCTCCTCGGCCTTCTCCCTGCCCTTTCTCAACCCCTGCTGATCTGGGCCTCCTGGCCGGGCCCCGGACCCCGAAGGGGTGGGTTCAGCGCGGCTGAAGGTGCGCGGTATCAACTGCACCTCGCGGGGCGCTCTCAAGCCGATGCTTCCTGGCGCGCCTGCCGACGTCGCGTTGGCTCAGGAGCACCGCCTCCTTCACGCGGTGGCTTTATATTCTGCCCCTCAGCGGTGCGCCCACAATGGCTGGAAGTCTCGTCGGGGTCCTGCTTTGCCCGCGGAAGCTGACGCCAGTGGAGGCGTCGTGATTCTGGTGCGAGACTGGCTTGGCCTGTTCGCGCCTAGTGAAGGCACAGTGGTCAGCCCTGCCCACGCGACGTTGGTCAACGCCCAGGCCCCAGGTGGGTTCAGCTTTTCGGTTGGAGGCGCGCACTTCTTCCACTCGGAGGGACTTCCGGGGCAAAACATGGGCGCGTTGGCCTTGTTGGGCGCGAGGAGTTCATCTCTTCAGGGCTCGTTTGTCTTAGGTTGGGGCGTCGACGTGCCCCGGGGGTCCTCCTGTCTTCCAAGTGCGCGCGTGAGCTCCAGGGGCAGTTAGTTGATTCTGGCGATGTTACCTACTTCGGGGAGGGCCCCCCGACCAAATATGACATGTTCGTTTATAGTGGAGGCTTAGGGAAGGCAGTTGCCCGCCGCGGCGTGGTGAATGTCGCGGAGTTTAGTCCGCGCAGGCCTGTGGATCTCCAGTTTTATGTTTCGCCTGCCCCCCCTTCCCCTCGAGACTTAGTCTTTGTCCCCGGCCTTCGGCCACAGGTTTGGGATCGAGTTTTAGACGCAGCCGAGGCGGGGCTCCGAGCGGTCGAGGAGGGCGACGCGGCCAGGGCGGCAAAGCTCCTCTCCACGGGCAACGGAGCCTGAGCCGGCGTTGCGCGAGCAGGGCTCATCCCTCTGTTCGGCGCTGACTCAGTTAAGGTTGGGACTAGGGGTTCAGAGCCTCAGCTTATGTGGAAGTCAGGTGCGGGGAAGGATTGGAAACTCGACCAAGGGGGCAAGCGTGGCAAGCGAGTCCATATCATCACCAAGGATCCTACGCCTCGGAGACCAACGGTTACGCTGGCCGCGGACGGGTCAGTGGTTTCGGATCCCCTTTCCCTTCGTGCCAAGGGGGTCACGGATCAGGCCCCGCCCGTCCTCTGAAGATCGCGCCAGCGCTGCCTAGGGCCACCCCCGACCAGCTGCGTTTGGCGTCTAGGATGTATAGGTTAGGCTCTGCGGTCACTTATGACGGCTCCGATTGTCGTCACCGCCGTCTCCTCTGCGATGAGGCTCTATTTGCCCTCGGCATGCTGTTTGAGTTGATGGAGACGGTCGGAGTGCTCCCTCGCCAGATTTCTGCGGTGCCCATTGCCCTCCTCGTCGCGCCCACTGGCGGCTGCAGGCCGATAGGGGTGTTCTGCTCTTGATGCAGAGTCTGGGGTCACCTCGGGCGGCCCCATGCTCTGTCCTGGGAGCAGCAGCACCCCCGTCGGCACTGGGCTGCAGGGGCTTTTCGACGCGCGGGCGACGTTGTTTGGCGTCAACCGGTCCGAGCCGAGGCAGGCGTAGCTCGCAGGGGATGCAGTGCCAGTGTTTTCTACGATATGCGTAAGTACGATGAAACGATAGGTCTTGACAGGCTGGGGGCCAAGTGCAACGAGCACGGACCCCCTGAAGCTCTCACGCGCGTCTCGCTCTATGCCTATCGCTGCGGCAGGCTCATTTCTATAGCTGGCCCGCGTGACGGCCCACTCGCCGTGCTTAACGGCGTGATTGCAGGGTGCAGCCCTGCGACCATTCACAATCGGATTTTCGCAATGGATGCGTTTGACGCGTTGTCCACGCATGTGAACATTGATTTTGATGTATATTGATGACACAGGGGTCTCCCACACCGGCTTTCATGATCAGGTTGTTCAACGCATCGCGTCCATGTCGCTTGTCTTATTCAGTGTTATCACAGGTGAGATACAGTGCCAACTCCCGCTTGATAAAGTTTGCATATTGGCTTCGAGCATGAGGATTGTCAAGGACATCTTCCCTATCTAGTACAGTTGGGAAGGGGGCGCGTTGGATTCCATTGTTAATCTAGGAGTTGACTTTTGCGTCGGCTGGTCGGCTCGAGTCCCGGGCAGGAGCTCCAAGCTGAAAGCGAGGTGTGCGCTCATGTGAAGAAAGGCTAGACGCCTCAGAAAGCAGACTGAGCACGTTGGCAGGCCTGCGCTCAAAATCTTTGCTGCGGCCCCCTTCGCTGAAGGGGCTTACGGGGCAGAGATGTCGGGCGTCTCGGACCAGCGGCCCCTGCTCTATGCGGCGCCAAGCGTTCTCCACTGCCCGCCCCTTTGCCAAGAGTAGGTCCCTCACTGCTGTCAGCATCCTTTCGGATGGCCCTTGCTGGAGAGCTGCCTGCGCTCCCATAGTGCGTTGGATCAGAGAGATTTGGATCGCTCTCGCGTTTTTTTTGTGTTTTTTTTTGTTGTTGTTGTTTTTTGTAGTTGCTGTGTCTCCGTGGTTTGCCTTGTTGCGCGCTGCTTGGCGCGTGGCCATCTCGCAGGAGCGCGCGTCTTGGCCTGCGGTCGTGGGCCCCCGCCTCTCCCCTCCGCCTCTCCCTCCTCAGGCGTGGGTGGGGAATGCGAGATTTCATAGCCATTGCCGATGATCGAGGTTATGCAATTTTCCTTGGCCTCACCCCTACCAAGTCGCTTGCAACTCAGGTTGGGGCCGCTGACATGCGAGGACTGGGAAGGGACTCGGGTGGCAAGTGTGGCGCGGGGAGAAGGATGTACTTGGACATTCCTTCTTCCGCGTGCGCGTCCAAGATGTTTGCGCCAGCTCAGCGCGGCTGGCTCCGCGCTTGCACGAGCTGCGCTATCTGGACAGCTGGTTGCGCGGCCAGCTGCGGCTCTGGAGTGGGCCCGCCGCGCCCCCGCTGCCGGCAGGGACCCGACTCCATTTCCCACGCATCGAGAAGTTGCCGAGCAATGGGCTCAGCTGGCCCCCGCCTCAGCGGCTGATAAAGCGAGCGCGGCCCTGACAGTTGAGGCCACCAGCGAGGTCATGCTTATACTCCCGAGGAGATTCCGCCCATCCCGCCGATTACCTGCCTACCCTGACTCTCCATGTGTGGCGCTCTGGGGCGCCTGCAACGTTTAGTTGCATGTTGAGAAAAACCTTACTTACAAAACAATGTATGTTAAGAAAAAGTGAACCTGCAAGTCTACCTTTCATGTAGGAAAACCTCTAACATGGAAAGTCGCCTTGCATGTTGCGCATGGCTTAATATAGCATAATGCCGGCGCGTGTGCATAATATGAATGGAGCTTAGGAAGACGGGGAGCGATATGAATTCTTATGTCGCGTTTTTTTTGCGCCGCGTCTCATCCTTGCCACGCAAGTGCGACGTCGAACTTAACGCGTCCACGCTAATCCCCCAAAAAATACCCAAAACAACTCCCTCGGTGTCCCAAACCTCTACCTCTTCCCCTCTCCCACAATTGGCGGTGGCCGCGGGGGGATGCGTGGGGGCAACCGCATGTGATGCCAACATGGGTGCACAATGTGCAGGGGGGGGCGGGGCTAAGAGCGAATGCCAAACCTACGACCCCCCCCAAAACGCATTTGTTTCCGCGGGGTGTATCTAAGACTAGGGAACCTGACACATGGGCGAAGCACAAGTGCCACGAAGGAACAGCACTTATTTGGCGCAGATCGCCCGAATATATGGTTGTATGTATGTCTGTATGTACGTACGTATGTCTGTATGAATGTATGTTTGTATGTATGTATGTATGTATGGATTCATGTAAGTATGTACGTGTGTATGGGTGTATGTATGTATGTACATCTGTAAATGTGCATATGTTGTGTATGTGTTGTGTATGTGTGTATGTATGTATGTATGTTTGTATGCCTGTACGTATGTATGTATGTATGTATGTATGTATGTATGTATGTATGGATGTACGCATGTATGTATGAATGTGTGAATGTATGTATGAGTGCCCCAAGACGGCACAAGAGGGCCCCGAAACGGCCCAAGAGAGCCCCAAGACGGCCCAAGAAAGCCCCAAAAGAGCTCCAAGACGGCCCCAAGACGGCCCAGGAATGATGTCCAGCAAGTGTTTCTTGAGAGGGCTTCCCAAAAACACTTCCCACGGCTGCCCAAAAGATGCCCGAAGAGGCCCCGAGAGGTCCCGAGAGAGCCCCAAGACTGGCCCAGGGGACTCCGAGAGAGCCCCGAGACGGCCCCAAGACGGCCCAGGAAAGTTGGCCAGCAAGTGTTTTGTCTTAGGGCCCCCAAAAAACCTTTCCCACTCCTCCGTCCCCCCGGCGCGCATTTGGCGCGTCGACGCGGATCCTGGCCGCCTTGTGCACGCATGTGGTGTGCAAAAACCTTTCCCACTCCTCCGTCCTCCCGGCGCGCATTTGGCGCGTCGACGCGGATCCTGGCCGCCTTGCGCACGCATGTGGTGTGCAATTGTCACTGGCGTGTCGTTTCGGCTGCTTCGTTCGTTTGTTCGCCCAAGAGATGCCCCGAGAGGCGCCAACAGCCTCCGAGAGGGCCCCCAGACTGGCTCTGGAGGCTCCGAGAGCCCGAGAGGACCCCAAGACGGCCCCAAAACGGTTCCAGGAGGCCCCTACGGACCACCTAAAAGCCCCAAGAGGCCCCTCAAGAGGCCCCCAAGAGGCCCCCAAAGGGGCTCAAAGAGGCCCCTCAAGAGGCCCCCAAGAGGCCCCTCAGTAGGCCCCCAAGAGGCCCCTCAGGAGGCCCCTCAAGAGGCCGCAATTGGACTCCCAAGAAGGCTGCGTGTCCCTCCTCCTCCTCCCTCCTCTCCCCTCCTCCTCATCTCATTCCTCCCTCCTCTCCTCCTCCTCCTCCTCCTCCTCCTCCTCCTCCTCCTCCTCCTCCTCCTCCTCCTCCTCCTCCTCCCCCTCCCACTCCTCCTCGTCCTCGTCCTCCTCCTCCTCCTCCTCCTCCTCCCTCATTCTCCCTGTATTCCCTCCCTCACTCCTCCCTCCTCTCTGCCTCCTCCTCCTCCTCCTCCTCCTCCTCCTCCTCCTCATCTTCGTCGTCCTCCTCCTCCTTCTCCTCCTCCTCCTCCTGCCTCTCCTCCTTGTTCCTCCTTCGCCTCCTCCTCCTCTTCCTCCTCCTCCTTCTCCTCGTGTTCCTCCTCCTCTTCCTCCTCCTCCTCCTCCTCCTCGTGTTCCTCCTCGCGTTCCTCCTCTTCCCCCTCCTCCTCCACTTCCTTATCCTCCTTCTCCTCTTCTCCTCGGCCATGCTCTTCCTTACCCTGAGGGCCCAATGTTCACCGTGGATTTCCTGGGATCCACCGCTCCAGAGAGCTTGGGCATGGTCTTGCTGTCTTCTGCAGCCGTTTTGGCTGTGTGCTCTTTCATAGAGCCAGGCTGCAGACGCCAGAGAGCGCAGCGGCCATGGCCAATCGTGTGTTCGCCGCGTACTACGGCCAGGACGCCGAGGCGCAGTGCGAGAAGGCCAAGAGTCAGGTCGGATCATACGCGGCCGCCTTGGTACGCAGCGAGATGTGGACGCCTGGCGAGCCGCTCACAGAACTTGAGAAAGATTCGCAGTCTCCAGCGCTGGAGAAGGTGACCATGTCGTGCTTCGAGAAGCCCGGCACGTTCGAATGCCTGAAGGAGTTGTTGGCCTCTTTGCCGGGTCCGCCGCCGCCGTCGGTGCAGATCCGAGATGGCCTTCGAGCTGCTGATGCTCTGACGGCCTTCAAGCTCAGTGGCAATGAGCGGACCAGCGCTATGTGGTGCAGGGAGGAGTCGGAGAAGCTCCACATGCTGTGGGGATATATCTGGTCGTGCTTCAGCCGAAGCCCCGATCGGAGCAAGAGCGTGCCGATGCAGCGCCTGAAGTTCGTCCTCAGCCAGGGCGGTGCCACTCCGACGACGCCGAGTCCTGCGAGAAGCGACTCTCAGGACAGCCTAGCTTGCACTTGCTCAAAAAGATCGGACTCCCTCCTCTCCTCCTCCCCCTCAGCCCCCTCCAGGAGAGAACCCCAAAAAGCTTTCCAGGAGGAGGGAGGGGAGGGGGAGAGCAGAGGGAGGAGGAGGAGGAGGAGGAGGAGGAGGAGGAAGAGAGGGAGGAGGAGGAAGAGGAGGAGGAGGAGGAGGAGGAGGAGGAGGAAGAGGAGGAGGAGGAGGAGGAGGAGGAGGAGGAGGAAGAGGAGACAAGTTTCGAGAATCCACGAGGAATCATTCATCGCCACGTCCGCTGTTCAGGTGATCGAGTCGGACACCGAGGCAGAGAGCCATGCTGGCAGCAAAACTGAGCACGAGTTCGACGACGAGTACCCTGATGCTGATGCTGATGACACCAGGCGCGAGCTCCACTTCGGCGAGGCCTCGGAGGACGAGGACGACGCGATCGAGGACGGCAAGGTCGAGGACAACTTCGAGGACGAGCCCATGCCGATCAACGACGAGAGCATCGACGGCACGCCGCTAGGCAGCGAGGACATGGAGGCGATCGCGATCGACGACGGCTTCCCGCTAAGCAGCGAGGACCTGAAGACGTTCGACGGCGACTTCCCGCTGGGCAGCGAGGACATGAAGACGTTCGACGATGACGACGGCGTCCCGCTAGGCAGCTCGGTCCTGAAGACGTTCGACTGCGACGACGGCTTCCCGCTAGGCAGCGAGGACATGAAGACGTTCGACGGCGACGACGGCTTCCCGCTAGGCAGCGAGGACATGAAGACGTTCAACGGCGACGACGGCTTCCCGCTAGGCAGCTCGGACATGAAGACGTTCGACGGCGACCGCGGCTTCCCGCTAGGCAGCTCGGACATGAAGACTCTCGACGGTGACGACGGCTTCCCGGTGGCTCCAGCGGGGCCCTGCTCGGCAGAGTTGCCCGAGTGGCAAGTGCGACGCGCCGAGAAGGCCCAGGGGATCGACTCTATCATCACGCAGGGTGGCAAGTACGGCATCCTGCTCGAACCCGACGACCACATCGGCGACGTCCCCATCGAGAGCTCCTCGCGCTACCACGACCGCCTGGAGGCCAAGACGACGGCCGCCCTCGACGCGCTGGACGAGATGATCGGCAAAACATTCGAGATTAAGGACCGAATGGGAGGAGGATGGATGAGCAGGAGGATGATGATGATGAGGAGGAGGAGCAGGAGGAGGAGGAGGAAAAAGAGGAGGAGAATGAGGAGGAGGAGGAAGAGGAGGAATAAGATCGACGAGAAAAGGATGAATGGGGGAAGAGATGAAGTGAGGAGACAGAGAAGGAAGAGATGAAGAGAGGGGAAACTGAGGAGAGAGAGGCGGAGAAGGAGAAGGAGAAGGAAGAGGAGGAGGAGGAGGAGGAGGAGGGGGAGGAGGAGGAAAGAGGAGGAGGAGGAGGAGGAGGAGGAGGAGGAGGAGAAGGAGGAGGAGGAGGAGGAGGAGGAGGAGGAGGAGGAGGGGGTCAAAGGGAGACATGAGACCAACTCCCCTACCTGCCCTCGCCCACCCTCCACTTCTCTTCTCTCCCCTGGTCCCATCTCCGCTCCTCGCAGGACTCCTTCTAAAGGGGGATGGTGTAGGCGGGGCCCCGCTGCGCCCCCCTCCCAGGACTCCGACTCCGACAATGAGGGCCTGCCTCACCTGGACGCGGGGTTCCCGATCGGCTCAAGTGACCTTGCAGACACGTTGGACTCCGTCGGAACCCCGATCACCCAGAAGGAGAGGAACCCCAAAAAGAAGAAGCCCTCGGACAAGAAGACGCCCCCGAAGGTCCTGAAAGCGAAGGCGAAGGCAAAGTATCCAGTCATGCCAGACCTCGACGATCCCCAGGGGTCCTTCGTGCAGCCGCCCGCGAAGGCCGTGCCCAAGTCGGAGCGCCAGGCTCAATTTTACCAGGTGTGCTTCATGTATCGTGGTGGGAAAAAAACGGCCCTCTGCCAGCTGCACCCGGGCGCGCTGGACCGTACGCTCGAGGAGTGCAAGATGATGGCCGATGCGATCGCCGACAGCATCAATCAGCAGTCCTTCGCCTCTGCGGCGGAGGCCAAGCACTTCGCCAAGGAGCAGAAGGCGAGCCTCACGTCGTGACGCCAGGCAGCCAGTCAGCCTGGACAGTGTGCTCCAGGAGCCTCTTGGGTCGGCCTATATGGCCAGAGTGCTCCAGGGGCGTTCAGGGCTGTCGAGAAGCTCGACAGCCAGGGTCCTCCAGAACCTCTGGGGGACCGCGCTCGGAGGCCCGCTGTCGGGGACCCTGGGACCTCGGCCCTTCACACTTTCCGAGGTCCTGGGGGCAGCGGAGCCCGTTTCAGACAAACTAGGAAGGTTTGGAAAACAAGCCCCGCGTAAGTCCACCCTCCAGACCCCTTCCAGGCTCTGCGCCTTCATTCCCTATCCCCGTCTATCATATATGCCCTTCCATCCCCCTCAACTTCCCTCTACCCTCCTCCATCCCACTCCATCCCACTCCCACCGCCCGCAGTCCAGATCGCTTCTCCATCCATCCACCCAGCAATGCCCGACGTCGGTGGAAGCATTTGAGTCCTTCGTTTCTGCATGGCTGCATGCCTCGAGTCGAGCACCACTCAGTCTCAGCCGATCGCCAAAGCTTGAGCCATTCAATTGAAAGCTCAATCCAATACCATAGCCAAAAGTGAGCCTAAGCCAAAACGATAACAGAGAAACGATAGCCCAAACCATAGCCACCCCACTCCCCCCTCTTCCGCTCCTGTGGAGGGCGAGAGAGGAGGCTGAGGGATGAGGACGAGGAAGAGGAGGAGGAAGAGGAGGAGGAGGAGGAGGAGGAGGAGGAAGAGGAAGGAGAAGGAGGAGAAGAAGGAGGAGGAAGAAGTGGAGGTGGGCTCACCTCGAGGTGAGTTGTTCGGGCCCCTCCTCTGGTCTGACCCCGCTCCGACGCCCATCCGTCGCGCCCCCCGGTGCGCTCTGTGACCGTCGAGCCTTTTTTGGCCGAGCTGCTCCTCTGGCGGGCTGCCCGCGGACCGACGGCAAGGTCGTCGACAGCCGATGGTGCGCCCCGCCCCCGCCCCCCTCCGCCGTGCTTTCTGAGCGTGCAGGGTCGATCACAGCACTTTGTAGAGCGATGAGATCCCGAGGGGATGAAGGGCCCCAGGGCTGCGATGTTCCAGGACAAGAGCATTATGTTGGGAATCATTCCCAACATAATGCTCACAACTTGGCGAAGACAACTTGGCGAAGACAATAACAACTCAAATAACAACTCAAATAACAAATCGAATAACAACCCACTGAACCTCTAAAATAACAACTCAACAACAACAACTGAAATAACAACTCATATGCCAAATAACAAGTCGAACAACAACTCAAGTAGCATCTCAAATAACAACTCAACTAACAACTCACATACCAACATAAATACCAGATAACAGCAACAACTCAAACAACAACAGCACGGACAATGCAAATAACAGGACTGCTGGAAATGGTTCAATAACAACTTGGTTCAATAACAACAGCGTTAAGGTTGGGAATGGTTCAAACAACAAATGGTGAGGGGCAGCAGCGCTCCCCTCTCGCAAAAAGAAACGCTCGAAGCCCCCCCCCAAGCAAACAAACATAAGAACACACATCGGGGGGTCATAAGGGCTTTCGGCTCCTGAGGGGCCTCTGAACACTTGCAGCCGTTTTTTTTCTCAGAGGCATTCCGATGGCGCCCAAACGCAGGCTCACACAGAAGACTTCCGACGATGCTCTACATCCGTACATGCCATCTTCTTTGTCTCAGTCGTGCGTTGCCGAGGGCATTGGGGTCAGTTTGTACACATACAAGACTATGAAAAAGATGGGAATGCCGAAGTTGCTGTATCCGATCATGTTTGCCCTGACGCACATGCCTGAATTCCCGTCCCAAAGCATCGATTGCATCGAATATTTCAGTGGTGTTGGACATATCTATTCCAAGTTTGTGAGTGTGGGGCTCCCTGCTGTGGGTTACGACATCGAGTACGATCCGGCTAACAATGACCTGTGCTCTCCTCAGGGCTTCATCTTCGCACTGGTATGCATGATGAGACTTTCTGGCGATGGCCTCGCATGGTTTGCAACTGTATGCAGCACTTGGATTTGGTTGGCCTCGAGCTCGACCAAGAGAACCCGTACTCGCCCGCTGGGAAGGGCGGATAGTCAAACAGTTCGGCAAGGTAACATTCAAGTTGCTCGGAGTGCTGTGCTGATGGGATTGTGTCATGCGAAGCACGCCTGGTGGGGATTAGAACAACCTCTGAAATCGTTGATGGTACATCATCCGGCTATGCAGTGGGTTGCTAAGACCGTCGATTGGGTTGAAGTCTCGACTATGATGGGTGCCTTCGGTGCTTGCACGTTGAAACCAAGCTCGTTGTTCGGCAACTCTGGCTGGGTGCGGGGGCTCCATAGACAACGACCGAAGAAGTTCAAATCGACAAATGTTGATACAGTTATTTACGAAGTGTTCAACGGGAAAAGGGGTGTATGTGGAAGCAAGGGGCTCAAGAAAACCCAAGAGTACACCCCAGAGTTTGCCGACAAAGTGTTCGAGTGTTTCGTCGCGTTCCGATCCACGCATGCTGAGAACATCGATTCTTCAGACGATGAGGCGGCGCCGGCGACCGAGGAGTTCGATACTGCCCTATTCCCTGAAGTGTTGAGGGTGCTAATGCCCGAGCCATCCCCGCTCGGGTGATCCCGCGGCCACCTCCTTAGCCTCCCTCCGCCTCCACCTTTATGCACAGTATCTCTCCTTTGCTCCTCCTTTTCCATGGATGGCCCTATAGGTTGGCATTGCTCAGGAACCGACGCGCTGCGGCGCACGCTGAAGCATCCTCACATCTCGATCCCATCTCGTGCTGGACTACCTTGGGGTCATTGTGCTCATGTGGGGTCTCCACAGTGGGACCCAACCCATCATGGATCCACTCCCCCCCTCGCCCTCCCCCTCCCTCCGCACTTCCCGCCCCTAAGCCCTCCTCCGCGGCCCTCGCCCCCCCTTCCCCCTCCGCCCGCCACGCCCCCAATCCCACCCCGCCCGCCCCGCCCTGCTCTGCCCCGACTCGCAAACGAACGTTGGCGTGAGTTAGCGTGAGTTAGCGTGAGTTAGCGTGAGTTAGCGTGAGTTAGCGTGAGTTATCGTGAGTTATCGTGAGTTAGCGTGAGTTGGCGTGAGTTGGCGTAGGACGGGTCGGGGCCAACCAGGCTCCTGGATTTCAAGGGGGGGGCTGCGATCCGATCGCTCCGATGCTGATTTCCTTGTGAGGTCCCTGCCGACGTCCGCGCTCTCAGAATCATTCGTTTCCCCACGCATTCGTTTCAAAAAGGGTCTCATTCCCAGTCGGGCAGTTCAGAATGTGATCGTCGGCTCTTTGGGCTTCCTCCCTCCTCCCAAGGTTCCAGAGGGTCCCAAAGTGCCGTCTCGTCTCACTTGCTCCTCCTGCCCTCCTCGTCTGTCTCATCCGTTTACAGCTGCTCATCGTCCTCGTCCCACTCGTCCTGCGCTCCGCCCAGGGATATGCCACCTAGCTGGAGGAAACGCAGATCGGCGTGCGATAACCTACCGGATCAAGGCGACCCCGCGCCCCGTGCTGCAGGGCAATGGTCGGAGGAGGACCTCTTGGAGGGAAGAGGGGGGAGCATGGATGGAGAGAAGATGGAGGAATACATAATACGATGAACAATGAAGGAATGCGGATGTTCACGACTTCGAGGATCAGATAGGCAAACGCAAACCGAGGAGGAAGCTCAAGACACGGAGCATGGTAGACAGGGTCTGGGGTTGAATGGGGAAGGATGAAGCGATGAGCAGCGCACGCAACAACAGACAGGAAGAAATATGATCACGCCAGTCAACAAACAATCAGATCCCCTTCCCCTCTGACAGCGTGGGCGCGGGCGTTTGATATAGCATTACACAGGAGAAGTACCCCAATCAGTGGATGGTTAGATGAGATCGATGGTGAGATCGATTGAGTAAGATGAACAGTGATATCGACCATGAGAACGTAACCCCTGCCAACCTCTGGGGGCCCAACTGGGGCCCGCTCGAACATTATAGGGCGGCGCCGTGACAGAAACCAGAGATTCCCCGAAATGCCAGCGCCGTTCGCCACCTCAGTAGCCGTTTTGGCTCGAAGCTGGCTGCATATCTGAGCCCGCTTACTTCCGCGGTTTCCTGAGAACGTGTCATGGCCGAAGAATCCACCGAGGTCGCATCAGATGTGAAACTTGAGGAAGAATCTACGCCGCTGGCAGGGATTCGAGATTTCCTGAGGAAGAATCCGCAGAGGCCGCCAGCGAAGAGGAGCTCGAGCGCGGATGAGCCCGCCGACACCAGCAGTGCGCCTACACCTAAGAGGCCGAAGACGGGCGGGGGCCGCGGCCGCGGCAAAGGTGGCAAGGGCAAGGCTCCAATGGCGAAGGCTCCTGGCACGACGGCAAAGGGGATGTCCGCGAAGCCGCCTCAGGGCAAGCCGCCTCCGCCGCCGCCTGCGAAGGTTGCAAGCTCTCCGGGAACAACGCCGCCGACCCCCATCACGCCATGCGCCAAGAAGTCTGCCCTGCCCAACTCGCCAGGGATATCGCCGCCTTGCCCAGTCAAGCCTGCAGCTCCAGCAGCCCAGCCTCTTGCCATCGCAGCGGTTGCCAAGGCTAAGAGCGTGCTGCAGGTCGCCAACACCATGGACCCGAAGGAGCGGCACAGGCGCTGGGCGGCCTTCGTGAGGAGCCAGGAGCCGCCCAAAAAAGGACAAACAACTCGCTCGGAGAAGCTGCCAGACCAACTCAGGGCGGACGTCGAGGCGAACCCGCAGAAGTGGTTCGACGTCTGGGTGGCGCAAGGCATGTCGTGGGGGAAGGTCGTGATCGAGGAGGAGCGGAAGAGCTCGGCGAAGGCAGAGACCGAGTCGCAGGGGAACTGGACCTGGGGGCACGAGATCGACAAGACGATGCCGCCGGAGGTCGCCGCCGCTTTGAAGAGGGCATTGCGGGGCACCGATCAGCATCGCACGTACCCTGGCGCTGAGCAGGCGTCGCCAGAAGACCTCGCCTACTTGGAGCAGTTCGCCATCGTCACAGACACTTGGTCGCAGAGGAGGTCAGAGGAGGCATCTTCGTCGAAGAAGCTGACAGCTGAGGCTTCAGAGATCTCCGCGGACGCCTTGGCGTACGTCGGCGACGGCAGCAACGTGCAGGGCACCACCAGCGTCGTGGCCGAGGTCGAAGAGACTCCAGAGGCGGCCGCTGCGAAGGCGCAGGAGAAGGAGATGAAAAAAGCAAGCGCGGCTGGCCAAGTTGCAGAAGCCCGAGGTCGCCGTCCAGACGTGGCTGAGCAGCCTTCCCAAGGAGATCAAGGACGCCAAGAAGATCAAGCAGGAGATCCACAACAACAAGAACGTACCACAGGAGCAGAAGGACGAGTACGAGAAGAAGTTCACCGAGCACATCGAGAGCCTCAACAACTTGAGAAACGTTTTGGAGAACAGCCAGGCCAACAACGACGAGGCCAACGTAGACTTGAAGACGCCGAAGGCAGCCATCATCCGCTTGCGTAGCGACTCCAAGGAGCGGGTCGGCGTCCGGGACTTGTACGACCCAGAGGCGTCGAGGGCCGCATCCTCGGCCTAGGAGTAGCCGCTGCGCCTCCGGGGCGCCTTACCCCTTCTTCTCCTCCTCCGCCAATCTCCGATTATCATCCTCATCCTCGTCCTCCTCCTCATCGTCATTCTCATCGTCATCCTCATCACCATCATCCTCAACATAATGACCAACAACATCCTCATCCTCATCCTCACCCTCCGCTCAGGCTGCTTTTGCCAGAGGGTACTTGAAGGCAGTAGTGCGAATCGACACTCGGAAAACATGATATTGCTTGCGCCATTGCGCAAGAGCAAAACAACTTATGTTCAGAGTTGCGCAATGACATCTGATTCGCACGAGGTAGTCGGAGACAGCCGCCGTCCCTTGACAAATGATTAAAGAGGGGGTAGAGTCCAGAATCCGAACTCCGAAGTTCGGAATCAAGAGCCCCACCTCGAAATCCGAAGTCAGACACCACGAAATCAGATATCCATATATACATACATACATACATACATGCATACATACATACATACGTACATACGTACATACATACATACATACATACATACACACACAGACATACATACATACATACATACATACATACATACGTACGTACGTACGTACGTACGTACGTACGTACATACATACATACATACACATATATACGTTCGATCAAACATATAACCGAATCGAAATGCGAAACCTTCCCAAATCTCCTCAGATAAATGTGGGGTGCAAGTCTTGGTGTGACGACGGTGTCTCCGAAATGCACTCTCGGTCAGATCGCCCCCCCCATCCAGTCGCTCTATCTCCTTGTTCCCTCGTGCCCGCTCCTGCCGCTGCGCCCAGGAGATGATGATCCGCAGGGGGCTTTTCATCAACTACTGATTCGACAAGTTTCTTGTGGGGAGCCCCGCCGCCCTCCCTTCGGACCAGCTCAGAGTTTGAATTACTCAGGGGCTGCAGCTAGTATCTCAGCCAACTGGAGCTCGGAGAAATGATAGCAAAAACAATGGGTCTCTTCAGAGGGCCTTTCACGTTTCGGACCAGGGTTAAACCGCATGAATCAGATGACCTTGGACCCCGCGTCGAGGCGCGAGAGTTTCGGGAAACCCTCACTCTCACGCCATTGCTCTTCCGAGCACTCGTCGCACGAACCCCGTCCAACCCCATCTTCCTTATCCTCCTCCAAGGCCCCCGTCTCCACGCTCTGCCTCCGTACTCCTGTTCCCATTGCTCCTCACAGTCTCCTTATCCTCCACCCCCTCCATTTGTACTGGTACTGTGCTTTCGCGTTGGATTCATCTGCTCCACGCAGACATCAATTTCAATGCGACCGCAATCGTGGTGTTCTTTTGCATATTGCTCATTCTTCTTGTCGCCTGCCGCGCTCGTCTCCCCGGCTGGCCTCGGCGCGCCAGGAGAGATTCTGCACGGATGTCATCAGGGAGGCTGCTGCGGCCTGCAAGGAGGGTCGTATGTCGCTGGCAACCCAGCACCTCGGTTCTCTGACCATCCAGAATCCTGAGAGAGACTTGACTAGTCATTGTAGGCGATTCTGCAACAACATTTGTGATTTGGATCCGTATACATTTCCCATGCCATTCATGAAAAAGGGGGAGATTGGCACCGATGTCAAACATGTTGGGATTTTACTTCCACACGAAATATTTGCTCGACTGTATTCGGAGAACCGGGGCGAGTTCATCAAGGTTTTCGGGACCGAGGGAGCGAGGATTCAATATTGGGCTGATGTTGGTTCTCGCGAGGCTTGGTTCAACGATCATCCTGACAAAGACGAGATCTTGAGATATCCACAGTGGTGCTGCCCCCTTACGCTTCATGGCGACGACGTTTGCTGCAAGAGGGGCCTATCGCCATTATCTGCATTGGTACAGTCTTTGTCGTCTCCTGTGTCCTGGCACCACTTCGATGCTGTCCTTCTCGTGGCGTGCATTGTATTGAAGTGGCTCCGGGATGACTCGCTCAGATTCCTGTATGACGTCGTTCAATGGTCCATGAATTGCATCGTGAGCGGCCGCTGGCCAGACCGTGACCATGCGAATAGATCGTTTGCAGGGGATGGAACTTACAGGGAGCGGTACGCGGGGCAGTGGCTTGCACCTGTTAGCGACGACGTTGGCTTGCGGGGCTTCCTCACAAATTTTCTTGCTGATCAGAAGTATTGCAAAGAAGCGTTTGAAATGCCATTTTGGTACGGGGTGAACTCTTGTTGCTACTTGTGCAATGCATCAAAAGATAGTGGGCCCTTGTATTTTGGAGATTTCAGGCGCGGCGCGTGGCAAAGGAGAGATCGCAGGTCCCTAGCTCAATATATGGCTTCGTTCGCGACGCCGCCACCATTGACAAAGATCAGAGGTTTCACTTTAGATATGCTGTCCGTTGATTTTCTCCATTGTGATCATCTAGGCGTCGCTGGGTGGCTTGCCGGGAATGGTCTGGTCCGCGTCGCAGAAGTAAAATCTCAAGGTCAGCCTGGGTCTTGGGAACGCAGAATGGAGTCGGCACTTCGTTTGATCTATTACGATTTCGTTGATTGGGCGAAAAACAATGGGGTGTCAGAATCGGCTATCTATGGGACTTCGCTCGGCCGTGGGTGGGCAATCTGCTTTCATTCAAGCAAGATAAGGCGTTAAGTAAAATCTGTAGGGTGGGCAGGCGTGCACGATTTCGTTGATTGGGCGAAAAACAATGGGGTGCAACATTCAGAACGTGCGTTCCCCCTGCGTCGGCTATCAATTAAATCCCAGAACGGCCAATGGCCAGACTTCAAGGGTAAGGCTCACAACACGGCCGTGGTTTGTAGATTTTTAACATGGTATTTGCAATCTCAGCCAGGCTTTCATTCAGAGCAAGATAAGGTTTTAATTAACTCTTTTGTAGGGTGGGCAGGCGTGCAGAGTGTCATGCATGCTGCTGGACCATCCCTGAGTCAAGACCAGGCTAGCAAGATGTTGCACAATGGTCTCCAATTTGTGCGGTCGTGGGCCCTTTTGGCTGAAGTGTATGCCCGCAGTCGTCGGCTTCGGTGCCAGTTGAAGCCAAAACACCATTTTTGGGAGGAGGGCATCAGAAACGCCCACCGCACCAGGATCAATCCTCGCACGACCTGGGTGTACAAACACGAGAGCTTTGTGGGGCTGGTTTCTAGGATTGCTGGAAAGACTCATCCAGCAACGAGCAGCCGAACTGTTTTGAGACGGTGGCTCCTTGGCCTCACGAGTTCCCGGGGAAAGGTTCTCACGCGCAGGGCCAGATTGAAGGCGCGACGTCGCGTTCGCATGTGCAGGTGAATTTGAAGCGCACCTGCAGGATGGTACTGAAGAGTATCGTCCTCCAGCCTGACTGCTGTTCTCCTTCATCCTACTCCGTCCTTGTATCCTCCGTCTTCCCCCTCGCCCCCTCTTTCAGTCAGCCCACCCGCTGGGCAGACGCTGCAACTTGCTCAAGGGACGTGTTTGACGTCCCAAGGTCGCGTGCCTCAGAAGCCCACTTGCTTTCTCAAGCCTTCGGCCACGTGCGCCAGGCCCCGCGATCCGCGCGAGGGGTGTGCCGAAATCTCGTGGGCTCTAGCGGGCTCTCGTGGGCTCTAGCGGGCTCTCGTGGGCTCTGGGGTCCCAGGGCCTCTCAGGGCCCAATGGCCTCACTATTTTTCTCAAGCCTTCGGCCACGTGCGCCAGGCCCCGCGATCCGCGCGAGGGGTGTGCCGAAATCTCGCGGGCTCTAGCGGGCTCTCGTGGGCTCTGGGGTCCCAGGGCCTCTCAGGGCCCAATGGCTTCACTATTCTTCTCAAGCCTTCGGCCCCGTCCGCCAGGCCCCGCGATACGCGCGAGCGTTGTGCCGAAATCTCTCGGGCTCTCGTGGGCTCTCGTGGGCTCTGGGGTCCCAGGGCCTCTCAGGGCCCAATGGGTTCACTATTCTTCTCAAGCCTTCGGCCCCGTCCGCCAGACCCCGCGATCCGCGCGAGGGGTGTGCCGACATCTCTTGGGCTCTCGCGGGCTCTCGTGGGCTCTGGGGTCCCAGGGCCTCTCAGGGCCCAATGGGTTCACTATTCTTCTCAAGCCTTCGGC
Source organism: Prorocentrum cordatum (assembly GCA_963575745.1). Lineage (NCBI taxonomy): Eukaryota > Dinophyceae > Prorocentrales > Prorocentraceae > Prorocentrum > Prorocentrum cordatum. The sequence goes on along the minus strand of CAUYUJ010021676.1, from coordinate 26,104 downwards.
CCCGTCCGCCAGACCCCGCGATCCGCGCGGAGGTGTGCCGAAATCTCTCGGGCTCTAGCGGGCGCTCGTGGGCTCTGGGGTCCCAGGGCCTCTCAGGGCCCAATGGCTTCACTATTCTTCTCAAGCCCCCGGCCACGTCCGCCAGACCCCGCGATCCGCGCGAGGGGTGTGCCGACATCTCTTGGGCTCTCGTGGGCTCTCGTGGGCTCTGGGGTCCCAGGGCCTCTCAGGGCCCAATGGGTTCACTATTCTTCTCAAGCCTTCGGCCCCGTCCGCCAGACCCCGCGATCCGCGCGAGCGTTGTGCCGAAATCTCGTGGGCTCTCGTGGCCTCTGGGGCCCCAGGGCCTCTCATGGCCCAATGGCTTCACTATTCTTCTCAAGCCTTCGGCCCCGTCCGCCAGACCCCGCGATCCGCGCGAGGGGTGTGCCGAAATCTCTCGGGCTCTAGCGGGCTCTCGTGGGCTCTGGGGTCCCAGGGCCTCTCAGGGCCCAATGGGTTCACTATTCTTCTCAAGCCTTCGGCCCCGTCCGCCAGACCCCGCGATCCGCGCGAGGGGTAAGCCGAAATCTCTCGGGCTCTCGTGGGCTCTCGTGGACTCTGGAGCCCCAGGGCCTCTCAGGGCCCAATGGGTTCACTATTCTTCTCAAGCCTTCGGCCCCGTCCGCCAGACCCCGCGATCCGCGCGAGGGGTGTGCCGTAATCCCGTGGGCTCTAGCGGGCTCTCGTGGGCTCTGGTGTCCCAGGGCCTCTCAGGGCCCAATGGGTTCACTATTCCTCTCAAGCCTTCGGCTCCGTCCGCCAGACCCCGCGATCCGCGCGAGGGGTGTGCCGAAATCTCTCGGGCTCTCGTGGGCTCTCGCGGGCTCTGGGGTCCCAGGGCCTCTCGGGGCCCAATGGGTTCACTATTCTTCTCAAGCCTTCGGCCCCGTCCGCCAGACCCCGCGATACGCGCGAGCGTTGTGCCGAAATCTCTCTGGCTCTCGTGGGCTCTGGGGTCCCAGGGCCTCTCAGGGCCCGATGGGTTCACTATTCTGCTCAAGCCTTCGGCCCCGTCCGCCAGACCCCGCGATCCGCGCGAGGGGCGTGCCGAAATCTCGTGGGTTCTCGCGGCCTCTGGGGCTCCAGGGCCTCTCAGGGCCCAATGGCTTCACTATTCTTCTCAAGCCTTCGGCCCCGTCCGCCAGACCCCGCGATCCGCGCGCAACTGTGATCATAATATCATTGTTCCAGGAAGAGAACACGAGTACACGTGGTGCCTTAATAACCAGGAAGTCATGTTGATGGAAGTCATGTTGATGATGATGGCGTTGATGATAATGATGTCGATGATGGTGGTGGTGCGGATGTTTTTTTTATGCGTGTGAAGATGAACAGACGAAAACGCGCGCAGCCGCGCCCGCACTTACAAACCAAAACCACAACTAACCACTCATGGGGCCAACACATCGAAGCACACGTACAACTTTAACACCAAATGCGCTCATGGTAGCTAGTTCCGGTGTAACGTACATGGACAGCCCAACTTACCATGTTACCAAATACGTAACATGGAAGGTTACCTTCTATGCTGTGAAATTTGTAACTTAGAACACCTTCCATGTGCGTGAAAACCTATCATTGAAAGTTGCTTTGCTTGTGCCCCCCAGGGTCCCACATGGAGAGTCAGGGTAGGCCTGCCCTGGAAGGCACCAACGCCCTAGCTGCAGCACCGCGCTGAGCTGGAAGGCCCCGAGGGCCCCAGGGCCGCGACCAACGGAGAAATGCGGGGCCACCCGTTTATCGATGGCTCGTGCCATGCCCATCCAGTTCGAGAGCTCCCTCGCGCCGCTTGGGCTGCCGCCGCGAATTCGGATGTCGGGGGGTGCCTTGGAGAGGCGCGTGGCCCTGCGCGGGCTCAGCTTCCGCAGACGCCACAGGCTGCGGAGTTTTCGGCTTGTTGCGTTGTCTCCCAGCTCAGGGCGCCCCCTGCGTGATTTAATCGGACTGCGCGAATGTGGCGCACCAGTGTCAGTTGCCAGTGCCCGACAGGCACTCGGGTAAAAGAGCCTACTCGGGTGATTCTCCAGGCCAACACGTTCGAGCAGCAACTAGTTAGATAAGTGACCAAAGTGAAAGACCACCCCGATGTAATTGCCGACGGCATCTCGGAGGGCGAGCGTTTTACAGGAAAGGTGACTCTGGCGCGGATGCAGGATCCAAGCATGGGCTCCAGCTCCACCCTTCGTCGGCAGGTGATTTGAATGACATTTCTGGGTTTGTCGATGCTTCTCGAGCGCATTGCATCCTCGCTGCCAACCTGTTGCCGCTTTGGCCTAAGCTGTCCTTGTGTGCTCCATGCTCTCCGCCTCTGTCGGCGCCGAGCGGCTCTTCGGCTCCGCAGGTGCCGCGCAGGTGGGAGAGATGGTCGGGGATCTGGAGGTGTGTGGTGTGTCTCAGAGGCAGGCGCGCAGGTAGGATGCCACCTCCAGGCCGCTGTGCGATCGTTTCTAAGTTGCATGCGGCACGGCAGCAATAACTGGGCCACCGCGCGGTGGCTCTCCCGTGCTCGGATGGAACAGTCCTGTCCACCTGCCTGCGCTGCAAGTGTCATTATTCGGGGGCCTCGGTGCGAGGCTTAGCCGGGTGCTGCGCGCCGCCTCCAATTCGTGCAGCTTTTTACTGATGGGGGTACTTTTGCAACAGTAAGCACCCCCAGTACGCCTGCAGGAAGCGAGGCGCCACGGCTGACACCGACGACTGCATGGCTTGTTTCGTCGCTGTGGGCGCAGGCGAATAGCTGCAGCAGCTGCAGCCCGACAGCGGAGATTTTTAGGCCCACATCAGGGGCGAGGCTCCGCCATCGTCCTGGCTTTGGCTCCACCAGGGGTCGGCGGAGCCTCGTCGTCCTTGCGTCGCCTCCTGCCTGTCTCGTGCATGTGCGTGCGTGTGTGCGTGTGTGTGTGCGTGTGTGTGTGTGTGTGTGTGTGTGTGTGTGTGTGTGTGTGTGTGTGTGTGTGTGTGTGTGCGTGTGGTGTGTGTGCGTGTGCGTGCGTGCGTGCGTGCGTGCGTGCGTGCGTGCGTGCGTGCGTGCGTGCGTGCGTGCGTGCGTGCGTGCGTGCGTGCGTGCGTGCGTGCGCGCGTGCGTGCGTGCGTGCGTGCAAGCGTGCAAGCGTGCAAGCGTGCAAGCGTGCAAGCGTGCAAGCGTGCAAGCGTGCGTGAAAACGTGCAAGCGTGCAAGCGTGCAAGCGTGCATGTGTGTGTGTGTGTGTGTGCGTGCGTGCGTGCGTGCGTGCGTGCGTGCGTGCGTGCGTGCGTGCGTGCGTGCGTGCGTGCGTGTGTGTGTGTGTGTGTGTGTGTGTGTGTGTCTGTGTGTCTGTGTGTGTGCGGTGCGTCCTGTCTGCACGCGTGTCAGGCACCCCGCTCCAGGGGGGAAGGCGCATTCGTTTCTGGGCGCTCTTCGCCCTTGGCCTTTTCTTCTTGTGTCGGCAGCGTCCTGTCGTTTCTGTTTTGTTTTTCTGTTTGAGCTGGTGGTGCTCCAGTTCCGCCAGCCACGGCCGAGTCTCACTGTGGGTAAAGTTCGACAGTGCGTGGCTCGAAGCCTTCCGGGTGGAACACCCTGGCCGCCACAGGGGAGGTGACAGCCTGCCCTCGCTCCTGGAGGTCCCGCGCTGCAGGAGGCAGTCATCAGCGGTGCGAGCGTCGAGTTCACACAAATCCTCCTCCTCCTCCCCCCCCCCTTTTTCGGCAGCACGGCTGGATCCTTCTCCATGCACAGGTCAGAACGCCTCCCGGGAGAGGTCCGCGGAGTTTTTTCGCGCCCGGCGCTGGGCCCCGCGGCCCTCAGGGAACGACCCGTCTGTGATTTTTGCTACGGTGTTGCAGTTTTCGGGGGCGGCCAAGAGGGGGGCATGACTGGGGGGGGTGGACACCATGGCGTGGGTCATGATATTTCCCCGGATTTCATGGCGCCCTTTGTCATTTCATTACGTTCCTGGCCCCCACCCCTGGGCCGCGCACGTGCCGCCGGCCATGTGTCCCACCCCCCTTGGACGTTTCCTTCTTGGCCGCTCCCGAAGTTTGTTCGTGTCGCCGGATTTCAGGGAGGCGCCGCTCTCGACGGGCTGTTAGCTAGTGGTGAGAGTTCGTCCAGGAGGTGGGCAACATTCTCGGTCGCCTGCGGGGAGCTCTTCGTGGGAGCGTTCCAAGGGAGCGTTTCTCGGAGGCGTTCGGGGGCCTTTTAGTTCGCCAATCTAGTGCCCATAGACAGCCACCGTTATCGAGATGGTCTTGGATGGTAGGCTCGAGTCTCAGATTGCTGGCACATCTTTTCTGTCCATGCGCGGCACCAGACGAAAGTACGAGCGAGCGGAACTCGATAGGAATAGCTTCCATGGTCCATGATAGGAGCTCAGCAGTTTTTGTTGGAACCCAACGCCCCGGCGACTCAGATCAGGCTTGCTGCTCCATTTCTCAGTTCCTCTATTGATTCTCTCTTTCTCTCTCTGTCCCAGCGGGGCCAGAGCGGGGCCGAGAACGTTTCAGAACCGATGACGCGGGGAACGCGGAGGAGACGAGAAGGAGGGGGATGCAGTGGAGACAATTTGCATTAGGAGGAGGAGGAGGTGGTGGATGATGTTGTTCTTGGTGATGAGTATGATGATGATGATTAAGATGATGGTGATGCTGATGCTGATGGGTATGATGATGACTCTTATTATTATTATGATGATGATGATGATGATGAGGAGGAGGAGGAGGATGAGGATGAGGATGAGGACGATGAGGATGATGATACTGAGGATGATTATCATGATCGTGACGTTGATGCTGCTGGTGATGATGTATGATGATGCGGATTATGTTGACGATGATGATGGTGATGGTGATGATGACGATGATGATGGTTAGGTTTATGATGATCTTGATGGTGTTAATGATGGTCATGATGTTCATCATGGTACTGATGATGATGAGGATGATGAGGATGATGGTAGTGGTGATGGTGATTAGTATGATAATGCCACTGATGATAATGAAGATGCTGATGATGATGATGATGATGATGATCATGATCATGATCATGATCATGATCATGATTCTGATGACGCTGATGCTGCTTATGCTGAGGATGGTGATGATGATGCTGCTGATGATTCTGATGTTTATGATGGCAATGGTGATGGGTATGATAATGCTGATGATGATGAAGAGGAGGGGAAGGAGGAGGAGGAAGATGAAGACGAGGAGGTGGGCGACTCCCACGGAATAGACCACTTCGTGTTATGCGCAATCGGAAAGAGGGGAGTTGCGTGCACTGGAGGAGGAGGTGGCGGGAGAGCAGGACGATGAGCGGGAGTGAAAGGACGAGGACGAGCAGCAGCAGCATCAGCAGGACTTGAAGCGGAAGCATCGGGATGAATAGGAGGGCCATGGGAAGACGGAAGAGGGGAAGTGAGGGGGGCGACAAGTATACAGCAAGATTTGTAATCAGACAAGTGGCCCGCGCTGGGGCGAGACGAACAGCAGCAGCAGAAATTGGAGTGGAAGGAGTTGGAGGAACAGGAGGAGAACCAGGGGAAGGCGGAGGAGGGAAACTGAAAGTGGGATACCACAGTGAAGCAAGAATCGAGCCCAGAAAAGTGACCCGCGTTGGGGCGAGAGCGCCATCCGAACATGAGGCTGACGTTGCAGCAGGAGTAGCATTGTAACACACCGGGAACAGTCGGATTATGTTTGAAATCTTGTGTGTCAAGAAAATACGCAGAGGTTTGCGAAATCTTCTGGACAATTTCAGGGGAGGAGGGAGAGTCGTGTTCATACTGTATTTTTGTTGAGGAGGAGGTGGCGAGAACGTGGAGGAGGAGGAGGAGGAGACAGTGGCAAGAAGGAGGTCGAGAAGCAGGCGAAGGAGGAGAAGGAGGAGGTGAGGAAGAGGAGGAGGACCAGTGCAATCCCAAAACATCCTCAATGATGTTGAATACACTCTCCCCCCAATATCCCTCTTCACTGGCCCCTACAAGGGGTCATTTCCACTTGGGGAACTGCCCCGTTGGGGAACAACGGTGTGAAGATTTTGAAGCGTGCCTAGACACCATTGTCGAGTTTTCAACTCATGAGTATAT
>CAUYUJ010021676.1:0-7500 GCA_963575745.1 Prorocentrum cordatum | reverse complement strand
TCTTGGTGCTCCCAGAACTCCATTCCCGGGCCACATTTTGGATGCCCGGAGCCAACTGTAGGCCACTTCGTGCTCTTCGACTTCCCAGAACTCCATTCCCGGGCCACATTTTGGATGCCCGGAGCCAACTGTAGGCCACTTCGTGCTCTTCGATTTCCCAGAACTCCATTCCCGGGCCACATTTTGGATGCCCGGAGCCAACTGTAGGCCACTTCGTGCTCTTCAAGTTCCCAGAACTCCATTCCTGGGCATGATTTTGAATGCCCGGAGCCAACTGTAGGCCACTTCGTGTTCTTCTAGTTCCCAGAACTCCATTCCTGGGCCACATTTTGAATGCTGAGGCAGGCTGATGCTGCGGCCGAGGCAGGCTGAGGCTGAGGCAGGCTGAGGCTGAGGCCGAGGCTGAAGGCAGACTGAGGCTGAGGCTGAAGCAGGCTGAGGCTGAGGCTGAGGCAGGCTGAGGCTGAGGCAGGCTGAGGCTGAGGCTGAGGCAGGCTGAGGCTGAGGCTGTGACTGCGACTGCCGTTGCCGCTGCGACTGTCATCGCGAATGCGACTACGACTGCGAGAACAGCAGAATTCTACAACTGGATTTTCATCTGAATCTTAAGGGGAATGCTTTCAGATATGCTTATACATATCGCTGTTAGGTTGCTTTGCCGGGATAATTTGTATTATTAGTCAGAGCGCCGGATCTTGCAGGATCCTGCAGGGCCAGGGTCGCTCTGACCTGGGCTTGGGTACAGGATCCTGCAGGGTCCTGCAGGATCTTGCAGGATCCTGCAACGCCTGACTGACCCGGGTCTGCATTGACCCGGGTCAGTAGATCATTGAGGCTGGTCACCGGCGGAAGGCCCCCAGTGTTTTCTGGGACCTATTTTTGTCGGGGCCCGCTCGCTTGCATGCCAGAGCACGAGTGCCGTGCGCATCTCATCGGCGACCGCCGCTCGAGCCCGCCCTCCTCCTCCCCCTCTTCGCCGCCGCCGTCGCCGCCGCCGCTGCCGCCGCCGCCGCTGCCGCCGCCAACGCCCCGTCGCCGCCGCTGTGTTGCCGCCGCTGCCGCCACCGCCGCCGCCCCGCCATCGCCGCCGGCATCGCCGCCGCCGCCCCGTCATCGCCGCCGTCGCCGCTGCCGCCGCAGGTGCCCCGGCGCGGCGCGGCCGCAGCGCCGCGGCCTTTGCGGGCCGCGGCTGCCGCCGCCACGCGGCGGGCCGTGCGCGCAGAGGCGCGTCCGGCGGCGCGCGCAAGGAGGGCTCGGCCTCCAAGCTGGGGTCTGAGGGTCGCGCCACATTGCCGATGCATCGCCGATGCGGCTGGATACGGAGCCCGACTTGCTTCGTGCCGACGTCGCCGAGGCACCGCCGACGCCGCCGATGCGTCGCCGGTGCATCACCGATGCACCGCCGATGCGGCGCCGATACGTCGCCGATGCGGCGCGATCATCCGTCCCCACCTGCTCCGACCCCATCTGGGAGGCCTCTATCAGGAGGGGAGGGGAAAAACACACAGACACAATTAATCGTCGATTCCCAGGAGAATAGAGGAAAATATGGGAAGTGGGGGGAAGACAGAAACCCAGAAAATAAAGGGAAATATGGTGGTTCCTGTTATTTGTGTGTATTTGTTTGTGTGTCCCAGGGCCCCTTGACCCTAATTCTTGCTCGGAGGCCCGCGCTGATCTCCTGGATCGGCGCCGGGTCCCCCCTGGCGGGCTTCCCGCGCCGCCCCTGGCGCGCTCCGCGCCCGGGGGGGGCGGTCCGGCGCCTGGCCAAGACACCCGCGCGGGCCTCCGAGAGCCCGCGCTCGAGCATTGTTGCTGTTCCTCGGGGAGGGGCCCCCCGGCGCTGTGGCTACCACGCCGCTCCCCCTCCTCCCCTCACCGCTGCTCCTCTCCTCCGCCTCCTCCTCGTCCTCCTCTTCCTCCTCCTGCTCCTCCACCTCCTCCTCCTCCTCCTCCTCCATCTCCATCTCCTCCTCCTCTTTCCCCCTCCCCGTCGCCCCTCCTCCTCCCCGCGGATTATAAGCACTCACGGCTCGCTCTACGGATACCTCCTCCGTCAGGAGACCGTCTTGTTGATACACTGGAGATGGTGGGCGTGAACGGAGGGGTCGGGGGGGGGGGCGGTCACGTCACGATTCACGCCAGCGCCGTCTGGGAATGGTGAGGCACGGCTAATTCCCATACGGGGCGCCGGCGCGAATCGTGCCGTGACCAGGGGGGGCAGGGCGGGGGGGCGGTCATGGGCGTTCTCGCGAACGAAAAACAAAACGGGCTTCAGTGCGGGCTCGGTCGGCGTCACCCCAACATACTTCTACTACATGTGCGGCTCCCCTCCAGGGGCGACGCGCGCACCGAGAAATGCTATAGTATATGCGTCGTGGCCGGCGCTTTCTGGCCACACCGCTCGGGAAAGGATCTACTACAAGATGGGTATACTATGTGTTCGGGTCGGACGCCCGCCTCCAAGGAGGACATATAGTACTAGTGTGTCTCTGTGCGTCCCACTCGGGGTCACCACGCGGTCTGGGGACTCTGGTCGTTCTCCGAGGACGTCTCGAGCCACTGGGGCCTCCGAGGTTCCGAAACCGTGTCGTTCAGGAGGGGGAAAAACACACAGACACAAGTAATCGTCGATTCCCAGGAGAATAGAGGAAAATATGGGAAGTGGGGGGGAATACAAAAACACAGAAAATATTGGAAAATATTGAGAATCCTTTTATTTGTGTGTATATATTTGTGTGTCCCAGGGTCCCTTCAGTAGTGACGGACCGCGCGGTGATGTCGTTGGAGCTCTGGAGGTCACCGCGCCGGCCGTCACCACACCGGGGCCCGTGCCCCGAGCAGAGCAGGGGGCCTTCGCAGGAGGCGCAGGAGGCCTCTAATAGGAGAAGCTCTCTGGGACCTCTCCGCAGGAACGGGCAGCTTCTGTTAGCAGGCGAAGATCGAAAACGAAACAACACATAAACTCGGGAGTGGACAGACCTCCTACCCTGACACGTCGATTAGCGAATTAGCCGTTTTCAGTTCGCGAGAGGGTCGCGCGGCCGTAATTTTTGCGGGTCCAGGTCCTTCGGTTTCGGTCTTTGGCGGTTTTCACTAAAAGGGAGGTTTGTCAGCCGCCGAGCGAAGATCGAAAACGAAAACACACATAAACAGAAATTGTTGGTGCTCCGCTCGAATTTCTTGGATCCGCGCCTGCCGCCACTGGCGCGCTCCGCGCGCCAGGGACGGGGGTCCGGCGCGGATGCAAGAACTCCCCGCGGAGCGCCAACAGTTTACGTTTATGTTTGTTGGTTTCTTTCCTTCTGATGACATAAACTTTCCCGCCGCCCCCTAGGCGGCTGGCAAGTTTGCACCCCTGCGCGTGGTAGCCGCAGGGGTGTAAAAGCTTAGCAGCCGCCCGGGAGGCAGGCGTCCCCGGCGGCGGAGCAGATTACTTTTATGCCGTGCTTCGGCCCCTGTATTTTTTTAGGGCGGGCATGTCCCCCTACAGGGGGATCTTGAAGGATACATTTAAAGATACCCCAACAAAAATCCCAAACAAATCCGAACAAATGTCACAAAGTCGTCCCCGTATGATGTTTTGGGTTATCTTTTCTTGAGCCTCCTGTAGAGGGACGGGCCCGACTTGACCTTGATTCTGAGGAGGCCGCGGGGCTCCTGAGAAGCCCCGCCGTCTTCCGAGGAGGCCCGCCCCCTCTCACTCCCCCCTTGGGCGCACCGTCGATCGGCGGCGGCGTCCTCGTGTGTGGGGGTCGTCTGGGGTTAAGTCGGGCCTGTCCCTCTACAGGGAGAGTATTCAAAAATAGTAAGAAATAGTAAGGGGAGTTTTTTTTGAGTATTATTGGGCATCTGTTGATTATTTATTTGGCGTATTTTTTATATGTCGTCTAAAATCCGCCTGTAGGGGGAAAGGCTTGACCTAATCGTAGGGGTTCGATGGTCTCCAGGATCTTTGGGAGCATCCTGGTTCTCTTGGGGCGCCCCTCTCGGATATCAAGAGCAGCATCGGCGTCACGCCCGCCGGGGTTACCGCGCGCGAGCAAGGCACGCACAGTTCGAAGGACGTTGCGCGTGTCATGGATACGCTGTGCCGCTTCCCGAGCCTCGTGGATGCGTTGTCTTCGGCATCGTCGGTGTCGGCGTCGGCCTCGGCGACCGCGTATGCATCGGCGTCGTCGTTAGCGTGGTCGTCGTCGCCTAAGGCTCGAGCTAAACGGTGTTTTGGCGATTTCGTGGACCGTTGTCGTTTTGGTTTCGATTTGTAGTAACGGCAGAACCAAGACAGAACGAAGGATAACGAAATCCTGAAGAAAAGGAAACCCACTGTTTAGCTCGAGCACAGTCGTCCTCGTTCTTGTTCGCGTACTTGCGTCACGTCTCTCTGTCGTCAATCGTTCGAGCTTCTTCATCGTTTCTCAGCACTTGTGCCGTCGGATGCTTCCAGTGTCTTCCGCGGGCGTCGGCGGACGGCCGCGGCAGCCCAGAGAGCTACCTTGGCGACCTCCGGAGACTGCCGCGGCGGCGTCGGCGGCGGCGTCGGCTGCCATCGTCGTCGTCGGCGGTCGGTGCGGGGGTTTTGGTCGTGGTCGGTGGTCGTCGCCGACGCCGACGCGTGAGGGTCGGGGGAGGAAGGGGGGAGGATGAGAGAGGGGGCAGGGAGGGCGAGGAGAGGGGCAGGGTCAAGCTCGAAGAAGAGGGAGAGGGAGAGGAGGCGCACGAGACAGGAGGAAGGACGTAGAGGAGATAGGAGGAGGAGGAGGAGGAGAAGGAGGAGGAGGAGTAGGACGAGGAGGAGCGGGAGGGTGGGGAGCCGACGACTGTCCTATAGTACGGCACCCGGCAATGCAGGCCCAGTACTCTGTGTCCCTCAATAGTTTTGGGGCCCCGGACTACAGGTACCCCCCAGACTATAAGTACCCCTCCCCCGGACTACAGGTACCCCCCCCCGGGCTACAGGTACCCCCCCCCCCGGACTACAAGTACCCCCCCGCGGACTACAGGTACCCCCCCCCCCCCGACTACAGGTACCCCTCTAGCTCCCGGAGCTACAAGCCCCCCCCGCGTTCGCTACGTAGTCTCTGAAAGCCAAAGCGGCCCGCCAAGATGCGTCCGCACATTTTCACTTAGGCGTGCTAAGAAATTCGCCATCGTTGGCTGTGACCTAAGCAGGCAGCGCAATCATGCAATATCTGGAAAGTTGTCATTGTCATGATGCAGAGTGTCTGTGCGTGCGCGCGTGTGCGTGCGTGTGTGCTTGCGTGTGCGTGTGTGTGCGGATTCCGTGCGGTTGCGTGCGCGCGTGCGTGCGTGCGTGTGAGTCTGCGCGTGCATGCGCGCGTGCGCGCGGGCGTGTCGTGTGCAACGATGCGCGTGAGGTCCCGCGCGCGTAAGTACTAAACACCCGCGTGCGTGGAACCACGCGTGCTTTGAGGCATGACCATATGCCCCCCCCCCGGACTACAAGTACCCCCAGGCGCGCCCCCCCCGGACTACAGGTACCCCCCTCCGGACTACAGGTCCCCACCCCCTGGACTACAAGTACCCCCCCCCGGACTACAGGTACCCCCCCCCGGACTACAAGTACCCCCCCCCCCCCCGACTATAGGTACCCCCCCCGGACTACAGGTACCCCCAGAATTATTGAGGGACACTGAGTAGGGTATATTCTGGCGTGGTGGGGACGATGGCCATACGATGGTGATCACGTTGCGATGGTGGGAAGGCAACGGCAGCACCAGCACCGTGGGGCCAGTGGCAATTGTGCAGTGAGATGCCCGCCTCACGAGCGCCTGGACGGACCAAACATGTTTACAGGGCAACTGCGGAAACACAGGGCCAACTACCGCTCTCGGGCCTCTCACTGGCGGAGACGAGGAGGGGAAGGGGCAGAAGGAAGAGCAGCAGCAGCAGCCAGCGTCGTGGGGGGGCCGCGAGCAGCCAAACAGCCAGATCTGCATTGCGATTCTACGATTGAGCGCTGGGAAGCGGGGAGGATGCGTGGAGCACTTGCCCTTCTGGCGGGCTGCGGCGGCCACACTTGCGGCCGTCATAGCAGAGGTGGCAAAGGTGGTTGGGGTTGACGATGTGGGAAGGGCCGCAGCAGTTTTCTCTCCGGGCAGGCAACGGCGCGAGTGCTGCGCAGCGAGGAGGAGCTGCTGTCGGGCCAGCTGGAGAAGCTTGGATCTCTGATCAGGCATCCCTCTGCGACATGGGGTGGAGGCGCACTAAACTCGGGGAAACGTAATAAGACTCGAGTGCGCCGGAACTCGGGTTTGCCAACTTTTCTGACGAGCGCGTCCTGGATTTTGGCGGTCCAGTTGTCTTGGGATGTTTGCAGCGGGAGCTCGCGCCAAATTCTTGACGTTTCGCGTATCCCCACCAGAGGTGCAATTCAGCAGCTTGCAGACCCTGGCAGTCGACCCCCCTGGCAGACGGTTCCTCTGCAGCTCGTTGCATGCGTGCAACCCCTGGCAGTGCAGCTACCTTGACAGCCGCAGCCAGCCCCTTTCCACTCGCCGGCCTGCCCGCCGAGGTGCCGCGTGAGGCTCCGGCCCATCGGTTTTAGACCGTCTTTGCGCGGCCCGCTCTCACTCGATTCGCCGCTGGCGTTCTCGCCTGCGGTCGCTGACTAAAAAAGTATCCCCACCAGCCTACTCGCACGTTGCAACTTCCCAGCCGCCTCCGCTGCTGGCAGCTCCCACCCCTCGGCGCAGCCCAGCCCCGGCGCAGCTCCCCTCGGCGGTAAGTTTCGTCTGCTTGCTCGGCGCGCGCGCCGGCAATTAGGGTGCTCGTGGCCCGCGCTACTCTACTGATGCTGTCGGCGCGCTCGCTTGCAGCTGCGACTGAAAAGTATCCCCACCAGCCCATCCAGACACGATCAGCAGGGGACTTGGTAAATCGAGGACGGCTGGAAGCATGCAGTTGCGCGGCCGTCCTGAAAACAAAACAGGGATTACACATAGCTTTCCGCATTTAAGTTTCCGATGGGAATCGGTGCAATATACGACGTGGTGCTCCCCGTGGTAAGCGTCTCTAGCGCAGGCTGTTGTATCCACCCTGGGCCATGATGGTCAAGGATCACACGTTTTTTCGCGCAGCGAAGTTTAGGATGGAAACTGGTGCAATATACGCCGGGGTGCGCACTGAGGTACGCGTCTCTGGCGCAGGCGATTGTATCTATAATTTGTCGCCTTTGGCGCACAGTCGAGAGCCACATCCCCATATTCATCCTTGATATTTGCCCCCGCACCGAAAACGATCTTAAACCGCGTGCGGCTGCTGGTGATGGAAGTGGTGGTGGGGATGCTCTGTCCACCTGGGGGCCATATTGGAGCAAGTGGTGTTGCTGGTGCTGGTGATGCCTTGGGCCAGGGCCTTGGGCCATCTTGGAGGTAAAATGATTAGTAGTAGTAGTAGTAGTAGTAGTAGTAGTAGTAGTAGTAGTAGTAGTAGTAGTAGTAGTAGTAGTAGTAGTAGTAGCAGTAGTACTAGTAGTAG
>CAUYUJ010021675.1:130000-135575 GCA_963575745.1 Prorocentrum cordatum | reverse complement strand
CCCCAGGACAGCCCGAAGTGGACCTATGGCAAACAACACATGGGAACAACAGTGCAGAGGTCTCTTCATTCTTTTCCAAGTCATGGGGTTCGCTTTGTTTCAGTCAACGATGGCTCCACAAGGATCTCGGAGAAGCCGATGAACGACGAAGCAGACGCCCGGAGGGCTGCAATAGGATCCAACACATGTCCCAGGACTGGCCCAAGAAGGCCCCGGAAGCTGCAGGCCCCCTCATGGAGGGAGAACTCGAGGGACGTGCGCCCCGAGCGTTCCAGCAACGCTTCGCCAGAACGTTCTGGATGCCCTAGCGCCGCCTGGTTTGAAGACCGCTGATCTGGCGGACGAAGGCCTCGGCAAACCACCACAGAAGAGAACTCTGGGGAAATGTGTTCGCATTGTTCCGGCGGAGCTCCGCCAGAAAGTCATGGGCGCCCCGGCACCAAACGTTCGAAGAATTATGTTTGGGCGGCATGATGGCATGGCCCAGGCCCATCATGGCAAGCGGCCGTGGAAGAGAGTTGCGGGAGAACACCCGTTCCCGTTGGGCCCTCCCTGAACGTTCTCAGCGAGCTCGATGGCCACCGCGCCGTCTCGCAAGAACTACGAGCCCGAAGATTACCCGAGTTGCCGCAATCATTTCCGAAGCCCATCAATGTCCCCCACGCTGCGCTCAGGCATTATACTTTCTGCGACCGAAGATGGTTCTCAGAAGGCTTCGGAGAAGCCAGTGGCGACTGAGGAGGCGCCCGTCGCACCGCGCGATACTCCAAGCGCAATCCAGGATTGCGCAAGCAGGGCCCGGAGGGCCTCTCTGGGGAGCTCGCGACGAATGCTGAGGACATTCAGACTGGCCCAAGATGGCTCGTTGACCATAGCGCCCCACCGCATGTCCCGAGGGAGCTCCAAGCCAGCTCTACTGTGACCAACGATGGTTTCAACGCGGCCGCGTGAGTGCCCGAGGGCCCTAAGGAAATCCCAACCATGGTTCCACGCAGCCCATGAGCAGCCCCAAGAGGGGCCCCAAATAATGTTGAGCAGGGCTCCAGGATAGCCCCGAGAAGGCCTCGCGCGAGTCCCGCGGAGAAACGCGCGTTCGGCCTCTGGGGGCCATTTCGGCCCCATTCGGCCCCAGGGCTGTCCGAAATCAGCCCGGGGGGCAAAGCTGAGGAGACATCTGCCAGCGGTGCGCCTGGAACGAGCAGGGGCCCAGCCGGCGGGGCGCTGGGCCCCCGCGAGATTCTGACCAGAACGAGCCCATGGACATGTCTGGAGCTACTCCTGACCCCGAGCCAGGATATATATATATATATATATACATACATACATACACACATACATATACATATACACACATATATATATATATATATATATATATATATATCACGACGGATGGGGCAGGAAGGGGCGGGGGGGGGGGGGGCGTGGGCGAGGGCGGGGGCGAGGGGATGGAGGAGAAAGAGGAGGGCGAGGGCGAAGGAGGAGGAGGGGGAGGAGGATTGGGAGAGAAGGAGAACGAGCATCGAGGTTTAGGGGCCTCCATGAGCTTCAATCCATGCTGGCTCAAGCCATGTTGGCTCAAGTTCTTGGTTCGCGCACCATGGGCGCCCATTTTGCCCGCCTTTCGCGCTCTCTTACATTCTCGCATTTACATTATTTCATTCGTCTCCTCGCGGCCGCGATGTCTTCTTCCTCAGGCGCAGGCGCAGGCGGACGCGCCCCGGGCGCCCCTGCGCGACAGCCTATCATGGCGCGAGCAGATCGAGCGGCGCCAAAAAGACGCGAGCGACCCGAAGTGCGCGATCTGGCCACGCCGCCTTCAAAGAGCGCCCTGCAGCAAGCAGAGCCGGCCGTTCAGCCCGGCGTCGCCCATGGGCGATGCCTCGCAGCAGCGCGGAGGAGGTGATCAACCTCAAGAGTTGGATCTCTCCGGAGACGCCAGCTCACCAGGGGCAGGCGCGTTCGACGTCGACGACGAAGACGACAATGATTTGGATGCGGATGGTTCAGTGACGATCAAGGCCGCGCAGAAGATGTTCAGAGCGCATCTTGCACCTACAACGCGGATGGCCTGGGCCCGCGGCCGCGAGCTCAAGCGACTCAAGGAGACCATGAATTTCGATTTCCGCAACTTCAAGACGACAATCGAAGCAGGGGTGGGGGAATTCAACACCCGGGTCACTGTGGAAGACGATCTGGCAGCGGCCCGGGCTGAAATGACAAGCACGCAGCACGACCCCCGCAGAGAAATCAACGTGCTCAAGGGCGCGCCCAGCCGCGCGCAGACCGCGACGCCGAGATCTACAACGTCAACTGCAGGCGAGGGAGACGTCGACAGTCGTCCTGGGAGGATTTCCACAATATACGCGCAGGGCGCAACGAGCTCTGGCAGACGCGCGCCTCGTCGCAGCGAAAGCGCACGAAAAGGGGCCCCCGGGCGAGAACTTCAAGGGCGTCATTTTCCTGCAGTTTGACGCGCCGGGCATGGCGCGACAAGCCAAAGCGCGTCTTCGAGAGGTTGCTGCCAAGTCGCTTCAACCCAGGACCGGCGACGACAGCATATAGCGCAACCTCGACGCCGCGATTGAGGCGCGAGTGGTTTCTTCATTATTGCTTGGCTTGCGGTGCAAGCTGACGCACTGGGGGGGGTGAAAATCGCCGCCTCAAACTTGACGCGGAGAGCGGCGTCGTCAGAGCGGGGGGGGCAAGAAAATCGCGCGCGCGACGATTGAGGCGGACGCGTTCAAGACACTCTGGCTGGGCGCGGACTGGGGGTCCAGGGCCGAGTTCCAGAACTCGCCAGAACGCGGCGCAGTTCAGCAAAAAGCAAGAGATCGTCGAGCGCAGAACAGAGCTCGCGCGAGCAAAGGGGCCGGAAAAAAAGGTAGGCCATATTGACGGTGCCAGGGGTGCAATGCCAGAGTTTCGCCGGTCCGCCATCTGGACGGGCCGGGCACAGACGCCGTTCGCCCTCCGGCGGACGGGGGCGGACATGGCAAAGATGCCACCGACCCCGTTCCATATTTTTCAGACGCGCTGCGACCCGCTGCGACCTCGAGGTTGCTGCGCCGAATGAAGGGGTCTTGCAGGCGCCAAACTCGCGTGTGCATATATATATAGCATTACACACATAGCGACGCGATATCCACGTCTTATGATTACAGGAGACGCGGGCCACCAGGGCGGAGGAGTGCAAGGACGAGAGCAGCGATTATTATGCGATACTTTCCGGAGCGGACATTGATGAACGATCTTACCAGGAGTTGGATTCATTGCGGCGCTAACCATCGTTCACAACATCAAGGCCCGCAAGCAGAACTCGGACAGAATGGCTTCATCGAAGTTCCAGCTGGACTGGCAAAATATTCGTTGTCTATTTCATTTGCGCCCCCCCGCGACTTCCGACCGCTGCCGGAGCGGTTGTAATTCTACGACGAGCTGGGCGGATGCTGCGGGGCGTGCTCGGACCGCGCCACAAGAATCACCCCCGGTGATTTCGGTGCCAGGATTGGGCGCGCAGACCGCGGGGAAGAATGCGTAGTCGGTGATCGTGCTTGGGGCAGGCGGGCCTCGACCGAGGTCGACGCCCCGGGCCGGGGCCTGCCTGTGTAATTCTGCGCTGGGCGGTCTGCGCTCGTTGCCCATTTATTTTTCGCTGAACCCGCGCAGGAGAAAGTCGCCTTCGCGGGGGGCGCTTCGGAGGTGAATTGCAATGCCTTGGACTTGCTGCCGCGTGATGGCCCCGCTCTTCGCCGCGCCCATGGACTGCGAAGCCACGGGGGCGCCGCCCTCGCAACAGGTCGGTATTTGGTCACGGGCGCAACGCGACCCTTTCCAGCGGCCGCCGGAGTGATCTCGGCGGAAGGGCAGGGCCGTCCTCAAGGACCTGGAGCTCAATCGCTTGTCGCCGAAGCCTTTTCCGCTAGCTGTCGGCGGGGGCCCCCGCGGGGGCGTCGCGGGTGGAGTGGGGCGCGCGTCGGAGGACGGCGTCGCTGCAGCGACTGCTGCAGGGGGCCGCGGGCGCCTCGGCGCGCGCTGGATTTGATCGATCAGCGCAGCGCCGCGCGGAGCCAATGCAATCGACTGGGGGAAGGGGGGGGGGGCGGGCTCTGCAGGAAGTGAGGCAGCCGGCGTAATCCGACAAAACAGACGGGGGCGACTCTGTCATCGCCGCTCGTAGTTGGGACGCGCCGCGAAAACGCTGCAAGGCGAAGCCTCGGAAGCAAGGGCGGCTCAGACATCTGGATGGGCTACTTGTTGAAAGTATTGGCCGGGCTGACGCAGTGGCCGATTTCTTTGAGACGGCGCAGTAGAAGGCAAGGCGATTCTGACCGACGAACCCCTACTCGGAGACCAGTTGCCAGTGGGCGAAGCACCGTTTTCGGCGCGCAGCCCCCCGACTGAGGCGGGGGGCATCCAGTGGCCCAGACGACGTTCCAGCCGAGCGTTGGGAATCGACTGCTCGAACGCCTGGCGGCCTGCGCCTGCCGGGGGACAGGCGCGGCCCGCTAGAAAGCACCCCAAACCAACGCCATCTACAAGAAGGAGAGCGCCATCGACAGCTGCGACAATTATAGGCCGAGATCACTATTGTCGAAGCGGCCCCAGCAAGCAGGGGCGGAGGGCCGTCTTGCTTCGACGCAGTGCGGATTCAGACGCGGTCGAGGCACATCGGGTGGGATCCACATGGCGCGGAGGTGCAAGGAGGCGGCGAAAGCGGCCAACAATGGAAAGATTGCGTTCGTCGCCTTCGACTGTAAGAAAGCGTTTGACTCCATCGACATGGCGCGATGATTGCTGCTCTCTGGAGGTGCGGGGTCCCGCAGAGAATGTTCTGATCTCATATTTTTTTACAGCGATCGCCACTTCCACGTATTCGATGGGCCCCGAGCGTCCAGGCAACGACGACGACGTTCAGGAATTGCTCAAGATAGCCTCATGTTCCCATTCTTTTCTGCGCTGGCAATGACAGGATTAAGGTAAGATGCGACGGACAAGGTGGGCCACGAAGCGGGAGCAGAGATGAACGCCGGCAACACGTCAATCTTAGCGTGCGCCGACGACACATTATTGGTGGGAGTGTCCGAGCAGTATTTGCAAGAGTTGTTAGATGCTGTCGCGCGGGCTGGAGCACGGGCAGTTTCCAGATGATACAGATCGGGTGCGACATTCGTCTGCGAACTCTTGAGGGCCGCGCGATCCCTGCCCAAGATGATTTGTCATACCCAGGAGCCACCTCGTACCGTCCAGGTTGCGTAGCGTATTCCCCGTTTTTCTTTTCGCGCGTGTCCAAGAAGGCCGTATTGCAGCAAACCCAACAGGGCCCTTACAGCACCCAGCTTTTGCGACAGCTGCCCTCATTGCATAAAAGATCAGGGCGCCGAACGATGATTTTCCTAGACGCGCAACTTTTCAGCTTGACACTATGCTCCCTTCTACGGACGCGCTCAAACGTAGGCGAGGGCGACCGCAACGGGAATGGGCTTCCAGGCTGTACCAAATCAGTTCACCGAGTTCCAATTCGCACGCGTTGCTTCTGCAGTGCGTCCAGGACCCGGTGCACTGGGACGCCGTT
>CAUYUJ010021675.1:0-120000 GCA_963575745.1 Prorocentrum cordatum | reverse complement strand
CCGACGATATTGTGTAACATCGGATCGTAGGGGTAACGCCTCATGTATGTATATATATATATATATGTATACAGATACACATTACAGTGCTTGCATATATATATATATATATAAAATGTATATATTTATAGATATATGTGTATATATAGGAAATATAGGTCAACATTGGTAATATAATTGTATGTCGTCGAATATCCCCGCGTTGCCAACGTCGATTGCCGCCGCCTGGCGCCACCGACTCATTGGTTCCCGCGTTCTGCGCTGCCCGCTGTCGTCGCCGATGGCCGCCGTGCTACCGACGTTGACTGCTGCCTGCTCTGCGCTCTGCATATAAATGCATGTATAAGTACGTGTGCATATATATATATATATATATATATATATATACACAATATACACTATACAATATACAATATACAATATACAATATATATGTTATATATATATATATACTGTATACACATATATATATAATAAATTCATATATACATATATACATACATCTATATATAGCGCTTGCTGCGTGCCTCGCGCGCAAATTGTTTGGCCCAGGGCGCCTCCTGGGCCCCCCTCCCTCCCCGCGTTCGCTCCCTCCACCCCGAGATCTCCCTCCACCTCGAGATATCTCCCTCCACCTCGAGATCTCGCCTCCTCGATCTCACTCCCCGTTTTCGCTCGATCCCTCGCTCCCTCCCTCGCCATGGCCGCCGCCATGGCGCGGCACGGCCGCGCGGCCAGGGTCGACGCCGAGGTCGCGTCGCAGGCGCTGCCAGGGGAGGGGTCCGGGCAGGGAGGAGATGAGAGGGTCAAAATGACGATAAGGAGAGGATCGAGGGGGAGTGCGCAGGGGAAGAAGATCCTCGAGCCCCCTCCCTCCTCCATCGCCCTCCGCCCTCCTCCCTCCTCCTCCCTCCTCCTCCCTCCCCTCCCTCCTCCTACCTCCTCCTCCCTCCTCCTCCCTCCCCCCTCCTCCTCCCCGCTGCCTCGTCCTCCTCCCCCCGCCTCTCCCGCCCCAGGTGCTCTTGATGCCCATGATCGAGGCGCCTCGGCTGCTAGGCGCGGCGACGCCCTGGAGCCGCGGAGGAGGAGGAGGAGGAGGAGGAGGAGGAGGAGGAGGGGGGGAATAAGGAGGAGGAGGCGGAGGAGGAGAAGGAGGGGAAGGAGGAGGTGGAGGGTTTAATTAGGAGCGGCCCTCCTCTTTCTCATCCTCGTCGTCGCCAGCATCTTCATGTCTCATCCTCGTCGTCGGTTTCATCGTTCTCATCCTCTTCGTAGTCGTCTTCCTTTCTCATCCTCGTCGTTGTCCTCATCGTTCTTGATCTCGTCGTCGTCGTCGCTCGAGCCGTCCACGCCTGGCGCTTGATCTACGTGGATCCGCCGCCTCATCCTCTTCCTGCTCTGGTGCCTCCTGCTGCTGCTGCTGCCGCTGCTGGTGATGGCGCCCTCATCTTTCATTCTCGTCGTCGTCGTCTTCTTTTATCGTCCTCAATCGTCGTCCTCATCGTGATCGTCGTCGTTGTCTTTCTCATCCTCGTAGTCGTCCTCTATCGTTCTCATCTTCGTCGTCGTCGTTCTCGTCCCCTCACCTCGTTCTCATCCTCATCATTGCCGCACTTTGCCCTCTTCGTCATTCGCCGCCCGATGAGGCGACATCCCAGATTTCAAGTACAGCTGCAGCGACTTCGGATCCAGACCCAAGGTCAAGGAGATCCAGGCCGCCCTCGAGCCCTGGGAGAAGGGGGGGATCCCTGGGGCGAGGAGGATCTCGAGGAGGAGGGAGGGAGGAGGGCAAGAGGCGGGAGAATCGAAATAGGGACGCCAAGGGGGGAAGGAGAGAGGGTGGTCGGGGAAGGAGGGGAGGGCGCGCGGAGTCGAGGGAACGTGGATCGACTGTAACTGTGATGATGATGATGGATGATGATGATGATGATGACGATGATGATGATGATGACGTCGGCGACGACGACAACGCTGATGATAATGACGATGGTGATGATGATGATGATGCCCGTCTGCGTTGCGCGAGGCCTTGGGAAACGAGCTCGAGGTTATTTCTAAGGACATGTCCCCGCCTTCCGTGAAAACAATGATGGTGTTGATGATGATGCTGATGATGAGGGTGATGATGCTGATGATGGCGACGATGAGGGTGATGCTGATAGCGGTCATGATGATGGTGATGATGATGATGGTGATACTGGTGATGATGCTGCTGATGGCGGTGATGCTGGTGATGACAATGGTGAGGATGACGATGATGATATTGATGATGCTGATGATGATGGTGATGATGCTGACCGTGATGTTACTGCTGGTGATGATGATGATACTGCTGGTGATGATGATAGTGATGATGCTGATGATGATACTGCTGGTGATGATGATCCTGGCCGTGATGGAGATCATATCATGATGATGCGGAGTGTGATGGCGACGATGGTGATTCAGCGTGATGTTACCGTGGTGGTGCGGGTGAGGGTGATGACGCCGACGATGATGGTGATTGTGATCGCGGCGATGGCGATGATGATGGTGGCGACGATGACGACGATGCGATAGCGTCGCTTGTATGAGTCGGCCCGGTCGGCGCCTCGGGCCCCCCTCGATCCCTCTGATCGTTATTCTTCGTTCCCTGCCTTCCCCCCCGCCCCGCCCTCCGCTCCCCTTCCTGTAGGTGCGCCAGTCCCTGGTCGACGCGCTGACCGAGGTCGGCGGCGACAAGCGGTTCTCTCAAAAGTTGCTGATGGACAGCGCGCGGCGTGGGCAGGGCGCGGTTAGCACGTAACTTGTAATTGGCAGAGGACGGGGGAGAGTCGAGGAGGAGGAGGAGGAGGAAGAGGAGGAGTGGAAGGAAAAGTAGTGGGAGGAGGAGCAGGAGTGGGAGCGGGCAAGGAGGAGAGCGGGAGTAGGAGTGAGAGGGGATGAGTGGGAGGAGGGAGCGGGAATGGGCAGAATGAGAGAGGAGTGGGAGGGTCACAGAGATCCAACGCATTGAAACACATCCAGACTGAGGCGTTTCGAGAGGGGCCCTCGGCGGGCCCTGGGGCAGTCGAAACAAACACGATTCAGGATGAGAAACTTGCCCAAGGGAGTGGGTCTAGATTCCTGGGAACCCCGCGCGAAAAAAAAAAAAAAAAAAAAAAAAAAAAAAAAAAAAAAAAAAAAAAAAAAAAAAAAAAAAAAAAAAAAAAAAAAAAAAACTACATCGGATCTCTGTGGGGGGGGGAGCTTCTCCGATCATCTTATCTCCTATCTCCTCCTCCTCCACCGCCGTCAGTGGAGGACGCGTGGGACCTTGCGTTCAAGAGTACGTATGCGGACGAGTTCAAGTCCACGCATGGCCGCCACCCCGTCAAGAAGCGAGTGGATGGAGTGAGGCTCGCAGGGGAGGGGGGGTAGCAGGAAGCGGGCAGAGGAATGAGAATGCGTGTGATGAGGAGTATCTCAGGTTAGCTGGGGCCATCCTGAGGGCGATGGGGACGATTGGGAAAGTCGTTTCATGATGGTGATCCTCTCCCGACCCCCCATGCTCCCCCCATCCCCCCTCCCTTCCCCATCCCGTTCCGCCATCTCCGTTCTCGCATTCCCTCCATTCCCCCCGCCCTTCTCCTCCCCCTCCCTCGGGGGAGATCGCCGCGACTGCCCCCCTCCGCATCTTCGGGCAGCGAGGTATCTGCAGCGCCGCCAGATCAGGATGATGCACAGCCACCACCTCAAGATGCGTGGCAAGGACCACGCGGAGGCGGAGGGAGCGAGCGTGCTAAAGTCGAGCCTCTCCTGTGACTGGGGACGAAGGTGGGAATAAGGAAGGAGCGATCCGAATGATGATGAAGGGGTGTGGTGTGTGTGTGTGTGTGTGTGGGGGGGGGGGGGGGGGGGGGGGGGGGGGTGGTGAGGAGGGATGCGGAAAAAGGAGGACAAGTGATCGATCGGTGAGAGATGAGTGCTGATGATGGTGGCGA
The DNA here is from genome assembly GCA_963575745.1 of Prorocentrum cordatum. Classification (NCBI taxonomy): domain Eukaryota; class Dinophyceae; order Prorocentrales; family Prorocentraceae; genus Prorocentrum; species Prorocentrum cordatum. Next base: position 116,038 of record CAUYUJ010021675.1, on the reverse strand, counting down.
TGTTGGTGATGATGATTATGCGGTGATGATGCTGGTGCTGATGATGATGATAATGATGGTGGTGGTGGTGGTGGTGATGATGAGCATGATGCTGCTGATGATGGTGTTTATACGTATGATGGTGGCGGTGATGGTGTTGCCGCTGGAGGTGGCAATGCCGATGGCGAAGACGATGATGATGCGGATGCTGACGATAATGGTGGTCGTCGTGGTGGTGGTGATGATGCTGATGATCACGGTGCTGACGCTCATGACGATGATGATGACGATGTTGATGGTAATTGGTGACGATGCCGATGTTGATTATGATGAAGATGCTGGCGGTGGTGTTGATGCCGACGATGCTGAGCATCAAGATGAGCTTGACGATTCGGATGATGCTGATGCTGATGCTGATGCTGACGGCTATGGTGATGGTGGAAATGGTCATGATGATGTCGACGATGCTGGCGGTGATGGCGACGACGCTGTTGGCGGTGATGGCGGTGGCCATGATCGTGATAACTATGTCGACGACGTTGCCCCATGGCGGAACGCCCTCGCTTCCCCGCCCCGCTGTCCACCCCCGCGGGATGATGGGGACGACACCGACGTCGACGACGACACCCTGATGAACTACTACAAGAACAGCCTGGTGGGCGGCGACGAGGTTCAAGAAGCACATGCTGCCGAGGTCGCTCGGCGAGGGCCGCGGGGCGCATGAGCACCCAGAGATCCGATGTCGCGATGGTGTTCGGCCCAGATCTCCGATGTCCCCGACGGCCCAGGCCTCCAGAGGCCGAACGCACAGAATAAGAAAGTCAACGCGCATAGTAAGGACGCGCGCCTTCTCTATAGGGTGCCATTGCGTCATTGCCTCTGTTGCCGCTTGTCATTTCCACTGGCAAGGCGTTCAGTGTCTTGGTCGCCAGCGCCGCCCAAAAAAATACCAGCTTTAATCTGCCTCCAAGGGCCTTGCGTCCTGTGCCAGCCGTCCTTAGTACGCGGCTTCAGTGTAGGATGCTCCAAGACGTTCGATCTCTGAGTATGCGAGGAAAGGGCTGGAGGGACGCGCTAGCTAGGAAGCAGAGGGGAGTATGAGGGCGAGGGGAACGGATGGGGAAATGGATGAGTGAGAGCGGAACGGAGCGGGAGGAGCGGGGGAGAGTGCGGGTGGTACAGGGTACACCATCACCAACATAAGCATCGTCACCATCGCCGTGTGCATTGTCACCCCCACCACCGTCACAATCAGCATCACCATCAGCATCATCAGCATCACCATCACCATCAACATGTTCATCACCATGATCATCACCATTATCATCAGCAGCATCATCATCACCAGCATCATCAGTATCATCATCATAATCAACAATACCATCTTCAACATCATCATGATCGCCATCATCGTTGCCAGTATCCTCATCATCACCGTCACGTGCCATCACCATAACCATCAACATCACCATCAAGAGAACCATCACCATCGCCAGCGTCAACGTCATCGCCGTCGTCGTCGCCATTGTCATCGTCGACGCCGTCGTCGCCAGTGCCATTCGCCTTCGGTAGACAATGCGTGTGATCGCCATCATCGTCATCGTCGTCATCGTCGCCGTCATCATCGTCATCATCTTCGGTATGATAGTAATCGTCGTCATTGTCACCAATGGTGATGGTGATGATGATGACGGCGATAATGACGATGATGACGATGATGATGATGTTGATTACGGATGATGATGATGATGATGATGACGATGATGGTGCCGATGATGCTGATGATGATTGCCACGATCGCTGCAGGGTCCAATCTAAAGGGGAGGTCACCGAAGTCAGTGCGAGTGCGAGCGCGAGTTCCGCGGGCATTCCTTTCCTGCGGAGCTTGCTGGGTGCAAAGCTGCCAAACAAGAAGCAGAAGAAGCACAAGAAAGATAAGAAGAAGAAAAAACATCGAACTGCAGCCGCTGCGCACACGCCGCCGTGGCTAGCCACTCTGAAGAGGCCCGCCGCAAGCCCGCATCCCAAGAAGAAAAGCGCCACCGAGGAGAGCCCTGCGAAACCCGACGCCAAGGCGACGCCCAAGCCAGAGAAGCCCGTTGCCAAAGCTAAACCCAAAGCTGTGATGAAAAAACCGTGCTGCAAGGCGAAAGCTGGGGGCGAGGATCAGCCAGGCGATCCTGATGACGAGGTCGAGGAAGGAACGTTCGAGGCTGAGGACGAGGAGGAAGAAGAGGGGGAGGAAGCGGAGGACGAGGAGGCGGAGGACGGAGAAGAGGCCGCAGACGGAGAAGAGGCGGCGCTGGACGAGGCGGCCGAAGCGCCCGCTGCTGCAGCGGGTGCTGGCGCCGCCGAGGAGGTCACCGAGGCGCCAGAAGGCGTCTTCACCTTCCACGTGCAGAACGAGGATGCCACCATGAGCAGCTACAGCATGAAGACTAAGAGGCGCCGCTGCGAGAGCATCAGCACCATCACGATGCGCGACGTCGATCATGGCCAGTGGAAGCAGCTCGTGCAAGTAATGGACTACAAGTGGACGGACGAGGACCTCGTCACCGCGACAGCAGAGAACAAGGAGCAGCTGTCGGAGTGGGTGATGCACGAGACGATGAAGAGGTGCCTTGACAGGAAGGTCCACACCAAGGAGATGGCGGTGGCCGTGCGGGAGGAGGTGCGGGCCGAGTGGAACATCACCGTTGGCTGATGGCGGGGATGGGGAGTAGCATCAGCAGTGTTGCCACGATGGGGGAGTGATAGAATAGGGATAGGTGGATCAGGATGGGGAGGAGGAGGGATCCGGATGAGGAGGAACGATCGAGGGTGAGAGATCAGGGGGAGTGATCCCGAGGAAGCAAGATCGAGCCAACTCTACAACCCCTCCCGCTGATCCCTCCCCTCTCTTTCTCACCGCGTTCCGCGGGCAAGGGGAGGCGCTGGCAAAAGAATGGCATATCGTGATCTTCAAGGTTGCCCAGTGGTGTTGGGGATGGGTTGGGCACGACATCGAGCATGCAGCATGTGGCACACGTGGGACGTGCGACTCCCCCAGGGAACCCATGCGTCCTTGCCTCTGCGGCCCGTCCTTGGCCGCTCTCACTGGCCAGCCTCTCAGAGTACCCCCCCGCCCCAGCTTCCTCCTCTATAAGGGTCGTGCGTCCTTGCCGTGCGTTCTATATATATATATATATATATACGTCTTGACTGTACCCATACACGTAGAGGTGGATGGTGGATCGTGGTGATCCCCACGCGTGTGTATGCATCGTGTATGCTGTATACACGTACACACACATCTATATATATATATATAAAAATGTATATGTATATATATACATATATATATATATATGCATGTATGTTTGTGTGCACATGTATGTATATATACATACATATACAGATGCACGCATGCACACGTAACTGTTCACGCGCGGTCGCAGTCTGCGATTGGCCTCTCGCCTTGGAAAGCGGCCGTGGCAGAGTTCTGGCGTTGAGGTCGCTCAGCTCTCAGTTTCGCCACGTTTGGGCATAGTTCTTGCAGCAACGTTCGCGTTTCGACGAGTGTTGATGTCTGTGTGCACCCGCCTATTTCCAGCAGGCCGCGCGTCGTCCCAGGGCAGCTCCGATCCAGCGCAGCTTGATGCGAGGGGTCTGGGCAGGGACTCTCAAAAGATACAGTGCGAGGACATCGCATGCTGAGGTTGGCTTGCATGTGGCGCGGGGGGTAGGGCCCACCTCTTCTTGTCCGTGTCACATAGATGCAACGACATACACGTCAACTCGTGGCCTGCCTCGGTGCTATAACATATATACATGTATACAGTGTTCGCAGTTTGCAGGCCACGGGTGGGCACTCTACTCGCCGCGAGCCTCGGAGCGACCTCGAGGATAGAGAAAATTGCAGCGGCTGGTCAGCATCGCAGAGCGAGAGATCGAGAGAGAGGGAGAGAGAGAGCGAGGGAGGGAGAGAGGGGGAGAGAGAGAGAGAGAGAGAGAGAGAGAGAGAGAGAGAGAGAGAGAGCGAAAGAGAACACGAGAGAGACAGATAGCGAAAGAGAGAGAGACAGAGAGATAACTTGAGAGCGGAATGCACCACGCGGTGGTGTCTGCGTTGGCAGGGTGCTCACAGGTGTTCCTCGCAGTCGCATTCACGAAACTGTATATGCGGCGACTCAAGTTGGGTGTACATGTTATGTGTATGCTTTGATTCTGGCACTTTGCTAGCTCGCTGCGTCCATTTATTCAGCGAAGGCTCCGATAGGGGGGGAAGCTGGCAACCGTATACCGAGATCACCACCGATCACGGGCAGCAGGCGAATAGGGCTAAGGGCCGCATGCGTAGATGGGGTGGGGCGTTGAAGAGCTGACGAGCGAGCCCCAGGCGGCGGACGAGGATGGCGATGCTGTTGATCACAGTTAACGGTGAACGATCGGGGCAGCACTCGACGACTACAGATGGAGAGATGGAGAGAGAGGCGGGCACGCGAGCGCCATCGGGGAATCGGGATCTGAGCTAGCTAACGCACACGCGTGCATAGTTAAATGCGTGAATGTATGCGCCCATGTATACACATGTTTACATGCATACGTACATACATGCATGCATACCTACATACATGCATACACACATACACGCATGTATGCATACCCCACATACATACGTCCACGCATGCATACGTACATGCATGTTTACATACATACATACATACATACATACATACATGCATACATACATACGCAACATGCATGTACGCATACATATAAACCAAGGTGCATACATGCATGTATACATACCTAGATGTGTACACATACCGAAATAGCAATATGCATGGCCACATGGATACATTTTATACAAACATACTTACATGCATACATACATTGACACATACATGCATGCACACGCATGCATATACATAAATACACATATACATATATATATATATATATATATATATATATTCATACGCACACTCACATATACATTCACACATGTTTCGTATACGCATACTTCAATACATACACACATACACACGTGCACACAAACATACAACCCAGCATGTATGCATGTGTGTACCCATGCACGCGTACATGCACAGACCGAAATACGCATAGGTATATCTATACACGTATGTCGTCGGCCCTTAATGTAGAAAGCCGGAGAGAACGGGGGGGGACACAAACCAGAGATAGGGACAGGGATACGACATTCGGATATGAGCGACAGCGGTGTCATGTTGTTGAGATCACGCGCACGCGTGCGCATTGTGGGCATGTCGGCATAGGTCAGATCGGCAACTACTATTACAACACATGTATACTGATCCATGATGAACTATCACAGAGAACCCGACGCCAAAATCCTTATATAGCAGCTTACCAGGGGTCGACCGCAACATCGCCCGTGTGAAACAGAAGCCAGAACAGTTGTACGCGGCAATCATATGTGTATATATATACATATATACATAGATACATATATAGATACATACATACATACATACATACATACATATATGTTTATACATATATATATATATATGTATATACATGTAGACTAAGCTTCTGCATATATATGTATATATATACCCTTTGCGTGCGCGCTTGCTCGTGTGTGTGAGAGAGTGCGTGTGCGTGTGTGTGCATGTGAATGTGCACGTGCGCGCGTGCGCGCGTGCACGTGTATGCTCTGTGTGTGCGTGTGTGTGTGTGTGTGCGTGTGCATGCACGCGTGTCCGTGCGCGTGCGCGCGCGCGTGCCCGAGCGCAGGAGCAGCGGGCACGGGGAGAGAGAGCGCCCGCGCTGCCCAGGCGCACCTGGGCTCCAAGACCTCGCAAGCTGGACGCACTTGGACCCGCTTCTTTTTTTATGTACGGCGGCAACTTGGTATTTTGCAAGCGCTAACGGGGCGGGTGACTGCCCGCCCCGTTGTCTCGCTTCTGGCTGTGGTTGGCTGTAGTGGCTTGGATCGGCTGTTGCTTGTGTATATATATACACACACACGCAGGCGCGCATTCACGCGCGCACGCACGCACGCACGCACGCACGCACACAACCACGCACCCACACACACATCATGCACATGCGCACGCTTGCCGCACACACACACACACACGCATGCACGCACGCGCGCACGCACACGCACGCGCACGCACACATGCGCACACGCACGCACACGCACACACACGCACACGCTCACACACACACGCACGCACACACACACACACACACACACACACACACACACACACACACGCACACACAACACACACACACACACACACGCACACACACACACACACACACACGCGCGCACGCACGCGCGCGCGTGCGCGCGCGAACGCGCACGCGCGCGCGCGCACACGCACGCACACACGCGCACGCACACACACACACGCACACACACACACACACACACGCACACACACACACGCACACACGTGCACGCGCACGCACACACGCACACACACACACACACACACACACACACACACACGCACACGCACGCACACACGCACGCAGCGCACACTTACATCTGCCCTTAACGTGGTTTCCTAGTTGTTCCTGGTTTTTCCTGGTTTTTCCTGGTGTTCCTGGTTTTCCTGGTTTTTCCTGGTTTTTCATTGTTTTTCATGGGTTTCCTGATTTTTCCTGGTTTTTCCTGGTTTCCTGGTTTTTCCTGGTTTTTCATGGTTTTTCCTGGGTTTCCTGGTTTTTCATGGTTTTTCCTGGTTTCCTGATTTTTTCCTGGCTTTTCCTTGCTATTCATGGTTTTTACACTCATGTTTTTTCATGTGTTTTGCTGGTGTTTTCTGGTTTTTTATTTTTTCATTGTTTTTTCATTGGTTTTTCCTGGTTTTTTCATGGTTTTCCTAGTTTTTCATTGTTTTTCCTGGTTTTTCCTGGTTTTTAATGGTTTTTCATGGTTTTTATTGATTTTTCCGTGTTTTTCATGGTTTCCTTGTTTTCCCTGGTTTTTCATGGTTGTTCATTGTTTTTCTTGGTTCTTTATGGTTTTTAATGGTTTTTCATGGTTTCCTGGTTTTTCCTGGTTTTTCCTGGTTTTTCATGGTTTTTATTGGTTTTTCATGGTTTTTCATGGTTTTTCATTGTTTCCTGGTTTTCCTGGTGTTTCGTGGTTTTTCCTGGTTCGTGTTAACTCGTAGCTTTCTTGTTTTTTTCATGGCTGGTTTTTATCGGTTCGCCGCCACACGGTTCGTCATGGCTTCTGGTTTCTCTCGGTTTAGAGCGTTGCCACAAGTTCTTCCCTCCCGCTATAAGCAACCCAGGCCCGCCCTTCCCTCCGCACGTTCCGACATCGCTGCAGATCGATCGCGAGCGCAGACGCAGCTGGTCCAGCAGGCGCTCCGAAGCCTCAACGTATAACCCTAAGCCTTGTTGGCCACGCTGACCAGAGAATGGCACGCGCATGCGCGCGCAAGGTATACCCGCGAGACGTAGCGCTTGGTGTACCTGGCGTATATGTGTATGTGTATGTATGTATGTATGTATGTATGTATGTATGAATGTATATATATATATATATATATATATATATGCGAATGTGTGTAGCGGCGGAACGCCGCGCTGTGAGGATGCTTCTCTAGGCGCCCAGGGGCGTCTTGAACCAACGTCGACCAAGATTATATGACGCCAGGGTAACGCATGCGCCTTCGCGCTGAACCCACGTGCGCCCCAAATCATGCGAGCCCGAGCTAGCCTGCTCAAGTTCACGTGCGAGCGTGCAACATAGACGCGTGCGCGCATACATATATACAAATGTATGCGCGATTGCGCATATATATATATATATATATATATGTGTATATATGTATGCACATACACATATTATATATGTGTATACGTATATACACATATTATGTATAAGCGCACATATATATAACACATTAAATTGAGGGCGCGCGTGCGCGTGCATCCGTGTTCGCATGCGCATCGCGCGCGTGTGCCGTGCGTGTGCGTAGCCATCGCAGATGTGGCGCGCTCTCGGCGCGCCGCGCCTCCCTCGCTGAACGCCTGCGAGCAGGCGAATAGGCCCAAGGAGCCGCTATGTGTGCATATATATATATATATATATATATATATATGCCATGCCATGCAAAAAAAAGAGTGCGTGCGCATGTGGATGATGTAGCTACCTCAATGTCGACCTGATCAGGTACGTTGTTCGTGGTTGTCCTACGGGCCCTCGGCCCGCGACGAAAAAAAACAACCCTGGACCTCTGGGCCGCCATGGCCGACGCCGACATTGGATTTTTAGGTAGCATAGGGCAGCAGATCGAGGGCAGTTCACGCGGCATGGAGAGGACTGGGGAAAGGATAATGGTGATCTACACAGATGTAGGTATCATATATATATATATATATATATATATATGCATGGCTGCCATGCCGCATCTTTTCGAGGGGAAACCTCGAACGCCGTTGGGACCGATCTCTTACGTGCGCTGTCGCAAATCAGTGCGCTGGGAATTTGTTGATTTCAGTGCAGCGCCCCCTCGATCCCCCACGCCCCCTTAAACATCCCACCTGTCCCGCCCGTTCCGGTACTTTTCAACCCTCTCCGACGCCCCCCCCCTTCCCGCACTGGCTTATATAAGGGCATTCGGACCCCCGCCTCAACCCCCAGGGCCCGTCGATCGGGGCACTCGCCCTGCCTGCGCGCTCCCCAGCGCAGGCGATGCCGCCCAAGGCAAAAAAGGCAAAGGCCAAAGGTGCGAAGAAACCAAAGAGCGAGAGGACGCCCGAGCAACGAGAACACGAGAACTGCATGGCACGCATGCGGTGCGCCAGGGGAGCAGAGCTCGGATCCGCGAGGGGAGGAGGAGGAGGAGGAGGAGGAGGAAAAGGATGAGGAATATGAGGAGGAGGAGGAGGAAGAGGAGGAGGATGAAGAGGAGAAGCGAATCTGTGATTTTTTTGTTGATCTCGTACACGATGCTGCATTAATGGTTTATGCTTCACGGGGGCTATGTGTGAATACTGCGCCCTCGAGCTGGCGGTTCCTCGAGGGGAGGTACCACATGGACAAGGAAACATTCAAAGCTTACAAGAGGAAGCAAAGCGCCCAAAAGAGAGAGCGGAAGCAGATATTTGAAAGAGATGGCCATGGGGAGGGGGCTCGGGAGATGCATGCGCAGTGTGATACAGTCAACGCGCATATAAGGGCGCGCGATTTTCCAAGGGGGCCCTTGCGTCCTTGCCTCTGCGGCCCGCCCTTGGCCGCTCTCAATGGCCAGCCCCGGGGTGCCATCCCAATTCCCGCCTCGAAGGGTCTTGCGTCCTTACCGCACGTCCTAATATTGTACGTTTTGACTGTATATTTATGGCGCGGGTGCCGAGGCGATTTCGACAGCGTGCAGGTTGCGAAATCAGAGTCCAAACGCAACACAGTCGAAGACAAAGAGCTGGGGGAATGGTTCCTGGGTGCTCGGGGCAAGCGCCCTTGACGACAACGCTTCTCTGATCGAGGGAAATGGCGAGGATCAAGAGGCGGCGGTGCCAGGGATGAGGACGATGAAGGTGGCCAGGAGGAGTCGAGGGATCAGGGGTAAGATAAATTTTCAGGATGTAGCGTCCCAGGTTCACTGAGGACGGGCTCCTCCACGACCAGCACTGGGCGCCCGAGAACGCGGAGACTGACTTCGGGAAAAGGCCCGAACGAACCCCGCAGCAGATTTCCCACCTCGATCCTGACATCTTCCCACCTCGATCCTCCGCCTCTCGATTTCACTTTGGAGGTCCTGGCCATCCCGTTAAGCACCTCCTCACTCCGTAGTGGTTGTCTTGCCGCCTCAGTCGCTCCGAGCTTGACCTTTGAGATGCCATCGTCGACGAAAGTACGCAACGGTGGCCGTGCTGCTTCTCCTCGGATCCCAAAGCCAACCCCTGCCAACCGCCTCGATTCTTCAGCCAACCCGACCCCTTGCAGGGCGTGCGCGAGGGCCATGAACATCAAGAAGTTCTGCGAGCAGAACAAAACAAGTACACGAAGGAGGGGCTGGGATGGGGGGTCTGATTGCTTAAGCAAAGCTCCTGCACTCGAGAACCCCTTCCCTACAGTACTAGTCTCTCGGATCGCCAACGTAACATCCGAGCGAAGTGGGCGGGGAAGGGGATTACTTGAGAGGCGCCGCAGCTGCCGTCGAGGGGGGGCGACGGGCCCGCTGGACTATAGGGCAGTGGAGGTTGACCCGCAGCACGGCGACATTCTCTACAGGAAGGTCAACATCACTGATCTGACCACGCGGGGCAGCTTTTTTTCGCGTCTGTTAGCTCACCATGTGTGCAAGCTAGTGGTCCAGTTTCAGTTTGTTCTGCTTAGACATCCGATGCCGTGTGGTTTTTGTTAAGGCCCATTTTGATGCACCCCCTCGATCGCTATTCGGGAGTCCAGGGGCCGAGGCACTGCCTCCGAGAGGCCAAACACTGAGAAACATAAATCACGATGTCGGAGGTCTAGGCCAGTTGCCCCAGGGCCACGACCAGCACATCGGCACCACCATGAAGAGCGCGAAGAAGGACGTCGCCGAGGTCGCCCATGCAGCTGGCCTACGTTCGAAGGTGAAGGCCCCGAGCGGCCCAGGGACGCGGGATGGAGCGACGACCAGTGCCAGCCTCTCTCCTCGCCCCTCCCTCTCGAGCCCGCCTCGCTCATTGGGCCCATCGATCCGTCCTCATCTGGGTGGCGATTGTTCGAGGAAATACGGGAGGCCGTCACGTGTGACACGTCGTGCCTCCAAGATTGGGACAGCCGTGATGATGATGCTGATGATGTTGATGATGATGATGATATTGATGCTGATGTTGATGATGTTGATGGTGGTGACGATGATGGTGATGGTGATGATGTTGATGATGTACATGATGATGATGATGGTGATGATGTTGATGCTGGTGGTGATGCTGATGCCGATCAGCGTTGCCCCAGACCTTTGGAACCATGAAGGACACCAGTGAGCTTGATGATATGTCTAAAGGGGCGCTGACATAACATGTCACCGCCTGTCGTGAAAAAAACATGAGGATGATGCTGCTGATGATGGTGATGATGATGGTGATGATGATGACGACGACTACGATTATGGTGATGGTGGTGATGGTGATGACGATGATGATGATGCTGCTGATGATGATGATGGTGGCGGTGGTGGTGATGATGATGCTGTTGCCGATGATGGTGATAACATGCGTCCCCTGGCCAGGCGGAGACGCGCTCGTCGGCAAGCTCGGAGTCCGCGTACAGCGACGAGCACTCGAGCTACTCATACTCGGACAGCCCCCCCGCTGCTCTCGAGAGTTTCCGTCGGATCTGCGCGCGCGCACTTTGCGTGGTCGACCTGAGTTAGAGGATCGGGGAGGAGAGAGAAGGAGGAAGGGGAAGAGGAGGAGGGGGGGGATTGGAGGAGAAATATTCCCACATGTTCCTGCATGCGCTACTGTACCGCAAAGCTGTTTCACCATGGGGGGTGATCTGCGCTGCAGGGACTGCAGGTCAACCCATTCCTTCTCGAGCCCTCCCCCCCCTCCTCCTCGATGCCCCTCCTCTTCCTCCTTCGCGCTCCGCCGAGCGGAGGACTCCGAGGATGCCGTCAAGAGCGGTGGTCTATCGGGCACTACTGGCTCGACGGGGCCATCAATCGAGGCGGGCTTGATGGGCGAGGCCGCGCACCTCCATGCGATCCTCAGCGGCATGGAGGCGGGAGGGGAATGGCGGAGTGGAGAGGAGGGGTGGCGAGGGGGAGGGGGAAGTAGATCTATCTCCCCCTTCCTGATCCTGAAGAGGAATGGCGTTGCATGGTGCAGCCTCATCCTGAGCACCCTCGAGGGTGCTCAGGATGAGGCCACATCATGCAACTGCAACGCTCGAGGGGCAACAAGAGGAAGCTACCCTCCAGGAGGATCGGGGGGGAGAATGAGGAAGGAGGAGAAGGAGGAGGATGAGCTGGCAGAGCAGGCTGCGCCTATTCGCACCGAGGAGTGCAAATGTGTCAAGCGGGTCACGTTGGGGCGCCGTTCTCCTGGTGAGGCGTTGACGTTATACCCATGTCGACTGGGAGGCAGGGGGGGGGGGGGGATGATCGGAGGAGGCGACATGGCGCGCAGCATGGGTTGGCTGGTGAGGGGAGGGCGACGCGAACCCGTGCCTGATCCCGTTCATGCCGTCGATCTCCAAAAGCACATCCGAGCTGAAGAACACGATCGACGGCCTCACGAAGAAGATCCAGGGCAAGTCCATGTCTTAACATTCCGTAAGTAGATCAACGGATGACGAGATGACGGGCGACCGTGAGGATGAGGGGTGGATGAGGAAGGGGAGGATGAGGAGGAGGAGGAACAGGAAGAGGAGGAGTAGGAGGATCGAGTAGGGTAAGGACGAAGAGGGGGGCACCAGAAACTGAGGAGGCGGAGGAGGAGGCGGAACGGAAGGGTGCATGAGTGGTAGACGGGGGAAGCCTGTGTGCACTCCTCGATCATTGACCCGTCCCGAGGTCCGACGGCGCCATCGGGGCCGCGGATGCCAAGGAGTCGATCAATGAGGCAGCGCGCTGCAGGGGGTAGGGAAGGGCGAGGATGAGGAGGGAGGACGAGGAAGGAGGACGGAGAGGAAGACTGAGGAGTAGGAGGAGGAGCAGGAGGGAGAGGGCAAGGAGGAGGAGGAGGAGAAAGGGTGAGGATGATCCTCCTCCTCCTCCTCCTCCCCCTCCTGATCACCCTCCTCGTGTCAGTGTTTGTCGTTGTTCCTGCAGGTGTGTCTCGACGGCCCAGAGGCCCGCAGATGGCCTCCAGAGGCCGAGGTCTGGTGCTACCCTCCCGATCTCTCTATAGATGTCTTGCGCCATCCAGTCTTGGGTCATTGACCGAGGCGAAGCGTATCTACGATGGGATCGCACCCGTGATGGAGTCGTTCATGAAAGCACAACAAGCGTTCGGCACGACGCCGAAAAAAGGGCAAGAAGTAGTAGCGCCGCGCAGCGCTGGGACGGGAGCAAGCATGTCGGAGCAATCATGAGGATGATGCTGATGATGATGAGGAGGAGGAGGAGGAGAAGGAGGAGGATCAAGAGGAGGACCAGGAGGAGCCTCTGCAGTGAAGCTCAGATGAGCCGCCCGCGGACACGTCCGAGGGTGAGGGGGGAAGGAGGAGATAGGAGGATGATGAAGAGGAGAAGGAGGAGGATGGGGAGGAGCAACACATGGTGACAGATCTCGAGAGGACATGTCAGCCGATATCGAGGTGCACCCGTCGGCAGGGGACTGGGCCCGTCAGCGACTGTGCGCAGTGACATGCGAGCGACTGCGCGGCAGTCTAAAAAAAAAAAAAAAACAGTGACGTCGGAGAGCCGTGCTGCAAGGGACATGGCATGATCATGCGGTTGCTGCGCAAATGCTGGGCGTCGGGACAATCGGAGATCAAACGGTGATGAGCAGGATCGTGCATAATGGGTTATGGCGGTTATGGCTTTTGAATATGATGATGACGATCGACAACGGTGATGATGACGATGATGACGTTGTTGATGGCGATGGCGATGGCTGTGGTAATGATGACGATGAGGATGACGATGGTGATGATGACGATGTTGATGCTGATGATGATGATGATGATGATGCTGATGATGATGATGATGATGATACCACTGCGGTTATGCTGAGGATGATGATGATGACGACGGCGGCGACGATGGTGATGAACATGATGATGCAGGTGACTTTGGAAACCACGACGACAATGATGACGAGGTGAGGTGGGAGACAGATCGAACGGGAGGAAAGGATCAGCGGAGGGCTTGCAACACGTCTGGGGCGGGGCAGTGATGGAGCATAGGAGGGATGGAGCAGGGGAGAAGCGTATATCGTTTGGACACACGGCGCATGACGTCAGATTGCAGGTTTGTTGCGAGCAGGCCAGCTTGCGGGATCGTTGACCGCCAACACGGCGCATGACGTCAGATTGCAGGTTTGTTGCGAGCAGGCCAGCTTGCGGGATCGTTGACCGCCATCGGATGTGCTGTGAGATGGTCCGCCCTCCCCCGTCCAAGCGTCAGCCCTCACGTTGCGTCGCAGCTGGCGTGCCGCAGGGACGGAACACCATCGGAGGACCATCGGAAAGGGTTGCCGATCGAGCGCTTCTGAACCGCACCTTGGTTAGCATGCGTGCGTCAGGGTGAATGAGCAGGAGGACCTCCCCCCATCCCCAGGAGCAAGACCTCCAATCCACGATTGGCCATCATCTTTGCACGGATCGCGAGACCCTGCCATCACCGCAGCCTTTCTTCAGCCCGAGGTGCATTGCCAGCCCTCATCTGTCGACATGGCGTCGGGTCGAGCAGCCGCTGAAGAATTAGCAATCGAACCTTCCCTTGGACTTGCAGATGCAAGTGTGGACAGCGGCATTGGACTAAGACGGTATCTACTAGAGCAGTACAAAGCAGGAAAAGAGACAGCCGTTGGAGTCTGCACCATCGCCTGGCATGCTCACCGCGCAGGCGCCCGCGGAGTTGATGACTTGGCGCTGGATCCTTCGAGCACGCACCAGGCAGAACATCTCAGAGCAGCAGTGCAGGCCAGATCGGAAGCGTCATTTTATTATGCATGGGTACCAATGTGGGACGCCGACACAAATACCAGACAATTGGTTCAATTCCCAGTTAACTTACCCCACGAGCAGTTCGCTGAATCCTCCCATGCAGATCCGCGGCAATGGGATCCACAGTTTTTCCCCGAGGCAGACCTTTCCCCTGTATTCTCGACTCACGAAGTTGTGGTGTCAAACCCAGGCAAGGCATGCCCAGTGGGGTTCTTCAGCGATGGAGTACCCCACACGAAGAAGGACTCGTTCATAGCGTTTTACTTCAGCAACGGACTCACGGGACGGCGCTTCTTGATCTGCAGTTGCAGGAAAAGTGACATGTGTCAGTGTGGCTGCAGAGGTTTCTGCACCATCGGTGCGATCCAGAGAGTTATTGCTTGGAGCTATAACGTCCTGGCAGCCGGGCAGTACCCTGAATCGAACCATCTCGGCCGACCTTTCGAGGATGAGCTGCGTTTCAACCAGAGGGGGTTTAGCTTGGCATCGGGATATGTGGAGGCCCTCACAGAGATGAGGGCCGACCTCCTGGAGATCACGACAGCACTCGGCCTCAAGACGTCATCTAACCGCCTGAACCCATGCTTTGCGTGCTCCTGCCACCGTGACGACCTTCATAATTACCCGCCCACGATTAATCAAATCAGATGGGTGGACAGGGACGCGGAGGCATATGATATCATGCTGAGGCGCACGCTGCTCGTCAGGGACGTGCCGAGCAGAAACGTACTACGGCAGCTGATGCGGTTCATGCGCTTCGATGATAAAGTTGGTGGGTATGCCCTGTTCAGAGACTTCCAGCCACTTGCCCTGCACAAGGGGTGCCGACTGATCGAGAAGGGTGCAGTTGTTGACCTTCATGACTTGCTCAGCATTGATGAGTTTCCTACGCCGTTTACTTTCTTCGACACCACAGCGCCGATGGGGCTGAACTTGGTGTGCCCCCTGCTGTCAGTTAGAGGATTCTCCCTGAGCTGTGTGCACCTCGACAGCATGCGCGTGCTCGACCTCGGGGTGTCGCAGCACGTCATAGGACATGTTTTCAAGACGCTGGTCAACAAGAACTTTTGCAGGTCGAGGATGAAGTTTGCCCGCCATCGGCGCGCCGAGAACTTGTTCCACTTGCGCAGGATACAGGGCGCACGCATGCAAACCAGCACCGTCCACGTGTAGATAAGCAAGACTCCGTTTAAACTTGTCACGGTTTGATGTTTCCTTTCTGGCGTTTTGCTTAACACGGAACCCGCGCCACCACCCCAAATCCTCCCCCCCCCGAGGAGGATGAAGTCTTTCTACGCTTCCACCAAGTACTTGTACCCGAACATGAGCCAGAATAGGATCGGCAAGTTGACTCTGAAAATGTTTATTAGAGGCCGCTTAAAGGCCAACGCAGCAGAGACCCGCCACCTTTTGCCGTTGATATCTATGCTGTGCCGCGAGAACAAAGAACTGCTCGGAACCAATGCCTTCGCGCTCACTACTGCATGCGAGTCGCTCGAGCTTGTCCAGGCCATCATGCACCAAGAGAGGAGACAGATGAGCCCCGCAGCACTCCGGCGCATGCAGCAAGCCATGCTTAGGTTCTTGATTCTCTGGAAGAGCTGCATGGGGGAAGACCGTGTTTAAGCACCATATAGCTGTGCATTTAGTGCAGCGTGCTGCCCTGCACGGGAATCCTCGGTTTTACTGGTGTTGTCCAGACGAAGGCGAGAACCGCCTGATGGCGTCCGTGGCGAAGGCCCTGCACGGGGGCCCCACGTTCTACTATAGATTCTTGCAACGTGTGCTGCCTGAGAAATGCTAGGGTTGCTATATAGCGCATCCCTGTACTACCACCTCTCTCCCCTGACCAAATCACTCCCCCTCTCCTCCTGCATGTGCATGCACGTTTCGCAGCTTGCAGCGACGGAGGACGCCTAGGGGGAAACGTGGAGGGTAGACGAATTGAGGGTATAGATTTAGGGGAGGGAGGAAGAGGGGGAGGAGGAGGAGGAGGAGGAGGAGGAGGAGGAAAAGGAACACGAGGGAGAGGGATCAACCATGAGCAAAGGGTCCAGCGTTTCACACATGTTTCATCACGCACTGCTGTTTCACCATGTTTCATCACGTACTGCTGTTTCACTATAAACGTTTCGTCACGTACTGTACGTTGTTGCACACGCGGCGCACCAGATTCGATCGGATATGAAAAGGCGCTGCCGAGCTAGCCTGCGGAAGGCGCGGGGCGCGGGCCCCCTCGAGACGTCATCCCGCTCCCTCCTCTTCCTCCTCCTCCTCCTCCTCCTTCTCCTCCTCCTCCTCCTCTTCCTCCTCCTCCTCTTCCTCCTCCTCCTCCTCCTGCTCCTGTTACCTCCTCCTCCTGCTGCTCCTGCTCCTCCTCCTCCTCCCTCCTCCTCCTCCTCCCTCCTCCTCCTCTCCTCCTCCTCCTCCCTCCTCCTCCTCCTCCTCCTCCCTCCTCCTCCTCCTCCTCCTCCTCCTCCTCCTCTCCTCCTCTCCTCTCCTCCTCCTCCTCCTCCTCCTCCTCCTCCTCCCTCCTCCCTCCTCCTCCTCCTCCTCCTCCTCCTCCTCCTCCTCCCCTCCCCTCCTCCTCCTCCTCCTCCTCCTCTCCCTCCCTTTCCTTCTGATCCCCCCCCCCTCCTCCTCCTGATCCCCTCCTCCTCGTCGTCCTCCTCCTCCTCTCTCCTCCTCCTCCTCCTCCTCCTCCCTCCCTCCTCCTCTCCTCCTCCTCCTCCTCCTCCTCCTCCTCCTCCTCCTCCCTCTGGCTCCCACCTCTCGATCGAGCGGCGCCGCATCGGATCCGTTGCGCGCTGGGCGCCCATTGCCCTGTGCATGGAAAGGCACATGAGCCTCGAGGTTGTTCCTCGTCCTGCTCGATCCTCCTCCTCCTCCTCTTCCTCCTCCTCCTCCTGCTAACTCCTCGGCGTCGTCGTCGTCGTCGACAGCCCTCAGGCCTCGTAGCCCTCCGCGCAACCTATATAGCTAGCCTGCAAATTTGATGTTCGTGGTAGCGGAGCCTGGCGCCACTCGATCGTCGCCCGTGCAAATCAACGGTCTTCCGTTCAGTTGCTCGTTGGTTTTCAAGCCGCTCGTTAGGTTCCATGCCGCTCGTTGGTTTGCCAACGTCCTCGATTAAAGTGTATTGATATTTACCAAACGTCTTGATTTCGAGTATATGTCTTGATTTTTTTCAAGACGCCCAGGGGCGTCTTGAAAAAATCAAGACGTATGATGTCTGGGTAGGCATGGCATGGAGCAGCTGTGGCCCTGGAGCGGAGTTCAGGGAAGTGGAAGAGCACGAAGTGGCCTACAGTTGGCTCCGGGCATCCAAAATGTGGCCCGGGAGTGGTGTTCTGGGAAGTCCAAGAGCACGAAGTGGCCTACAGTTGGCTCCGGGCATCCAAAATGTGGCCCGGGAATGGAGTTCTGGGAAGTCCATGAGCACGAAGTGGCCTACAGTTGGCTCCGGGCATCCAAAATGTGGCCCGGGAATGGAGTTCTGGGAAGTCGAAGGGCACGAAGTGCCTTACAGTTGGTTCCGGGCATTCAAAATGTGGCCCGGGAATGGAGTTCTGGGAGGTCGAAGAGCACGAAGTGTGACTGTTTGGTTAAAACGAGCCCGGCCCTCGCCTGTCCGGCTCCCGCCCAGACCCCCCTGCGGAGTCATCAGATGTTTTTTTTTGATCCCATTAGAAACCTATCAGTCTTCGCTGTTGAGTAAAAACAGCAAGCCTGGGGGACGGGGTCTGGGGCCCCGGAATGGGATCCGCGCCTCCCCATGGGAGTCCCGGGGCCCTCTGGCCTCTGGGAGCGCTTCCTGGACCATCTCGGGGAAGCTGCGAACTCCCCAAGGCGCTTCCCAGACAGCCACGACAGCCCCAGGATGGGCATCTATGATCCAGGGCTCCGCCCCCCACCCCTTCAAAGCTGATGGGATGCCCCCCCCCCCCACCCACCACCCACCACCACCACTCGCCCGCGCGATGGGCCCCCCCTTCCCCCCTGAGGTCGTGGCTCTGTCGGCGTGGCGTGGTCGTCGTGGTCGTCGTCGTCGTCCTCGTCCTTTTCCGTCGTCGCCGTCGCCGTCATCGTCGTCGTCCCTCCAACCCATCAGATGGGGGAAGGGGGCCCTGTAAACCATGGGCCCCATCCCATCTGGGGAGGGGGCGTGTGAACCCTCGACCCTGGGCCATGTATGGCCTAAAGGACGAGTGAAGATCAGAGGCCCAAGTGCCCCCGAACGGCTGCCCATGGTCGAACCAGAAGAACTCGTGGATCTTCCTTGGGGCATTGGAAAGAGCGCGTGCTGTGGGCGCCTGGAGGGGGGGGGAGGGTCTGGAACCGGGCCCCCCCCCCGCCCCGGGGGGGTTCGAACCCGCCCCCAGGCCTGCGCCGGCGTAGGCCTGGGCCTGGGCCTGGGAGTGGGCGCGGGCGTGGGCGTGGGCGCGGGCGTGGGCGGAGGCGTGGGCGTGGGCGTGGGCGCGGGCGTGGGCGTTGGCGTGGGCGTAGGTGTGGGTGTGGGGCCGTGGGCGTGGGCGTAGGTGTGGGTGTGGGCTCGGGCGTGAGCGTGTGCGTGGGCCTGGGCCTGGGCCTGGGCTTTGGCGTGGCCGCGGGAGTGGGCGTGGGCGCGGGCGCGGGCGCGGGCGTGGCGCGGGCGCGGGCGTGGGCGTGGGCGCGTTGGAAGCAGGGGAAGGGGGAAGGGAGAAGGGGGGGCGCGCGGGTGTGGGCGTGGGCGTGGGCGTGGGCGTGGGTGTGGGCGTGGGCGTGGGGGTGTGGGCGTCGGCGCTGCCAGCCGCCGGCGCCGGCGCTTGTCGCGCCAGCGCCGCCGCTGGGGGGGGTTCGACCCCCACCCCTGCGCGGGGGGGGGGGAAGCTCGAACAGGAAATGGGAGAAATGACAACCAACTCGCTGGAGTTCCAAGCATTTTCGTATTCATCTCAACCCAAATGGCTGTAATTCCAACCGCCGAAATACGTAAACGGAGGCTTCTCTTCTTTCGAAGCTTATGAGAAGCATCTGAGAAACTTATGAAAAGTTTATGCATAGCATGTGAGCAGCGTCTGGGAAGTGTCTGAAGAGTTTACGAGAAGCTTATCAGATGCTTCTGCTCCGCTGGTTGAGAAGCTTATGAGAAGCTTCTTGAGAAGTATATGATGAACTTATGAGAAGCTTATGAGGTTTATGATAAGCTTCTCGGAAGCCTCGCGGAAGTTTCTGAGATGCTTCTGAGATCTTCTGAGAGGCTTTTGAGAGGCCTCTGAGAGGTTGACGAGAGGCTTTAGAGAGGCTTCTGGGGGCTTTTGGGAGACTTCTGAGAGGCTTCTGAGAGGCTTCTGGTAGGTTTCTGAGAGGCTGCTGAAGGGGGTCCTGAATGGCTTCTGAGAGGTGTTCGAGAGGCTTCTGATGGGGTTGCCGGGATACTTCTGAGGGGCTCCTGAGAGGCTTCTGAGAGGTTTCTGAACGGGTTCCGGGGGGCTCCTGAGAGGCTTCTGAGGGGCTCCCGAGAGGTTTCTAAGAGGCTTCTGGGGGGCTCCTGGGAGGCTTCTGAGGCTCCTGAGAGGCTTCTGATGGGGCTCGTGACAGGCTTATGAGGGGCTCCTGAGACGCTTCTGAAGGGTTCCTGTGAAGCTTCTGGGGGGCTTCTGGGAGGCTTCAGGGAGGAGGAGGAGGAGGAGGAGGAGGAGGAGGAGGAGCACGTAAGAAGAGGAAGAGCAGGAGTAAGAGGAGGGGGAGGAGGGGGAGGAGGGGGAGGAGGGGGAGGAGGGAGGAGGAGGAGGAGGAGGAGGAGGAGGAGGAGGAGGAGGAGGAGGAGGAGGAGGAGGAAAAAGAGCAGGAGGAGGAGGAGGAGGCGGAGGAGGAGGAGGAGGAGGAGGACGAGGAGGGGCAGGAGGAGGAGGAGGAGGAGGAGGAGGAGGAGGAGGAGGAGGAGGAGGCGCACCTGGGACCGTTCCTCGTCGTTCCTCGTCGTCGTCGTCGTTGTCGTTGGAGGTGGGGAGTGGAGGACGTTCGAGTATGGCGCGTGGCGTGCGTTGGTGGCCCTGCGCCATCTCTGCGTGCTTCAGGATTGGAGGAGATATGGAAGACCCCCCTCGTCACAGTCTATGTTCCAGGATGGCCCCCTTGGTCCTCCCAGGAGTCGAAAAAGACCCCTCCAACGACCCGCGGGACGCCTTCTCCAGGCCCAGGGGGAGGGGGTAGGGGGAGGGGTAAACCCCTCCCCGAAAGGGAAAAAGGGGGTTGAGAACAGAGCGGGCTCTCTAAACCACTCACGCCCAAAGGGCTGGTGGGATTCCGGGTTCCCAGGACGCCCAAGAGGACCCCAGGACGGCCCCAAAAGGGCCTAAAATGACATTCAAAAATTCCCAGAGGGCCACAGTTCGCCGATTTTCGCGAAATGTTGTTGGATTTCTTCCACGCGGAGGAGACGGAGAGGGCGAAGGAGGAGGAGGAAGAGGAGGAGGAGGGGGGGGAGGAAGAGGAAAAGGAGAAGGACGAGGCGGGGAGGAGGAGTGGAGGGGAGGCGGGGTCTGAGAGGAGGAGGAGGCTCGAGGGCGATCGACGATCGGAGACGACGACCAGCGACGGTGATTCGACGACGACGACGACGACCACGACGACGACCGATGACGATCGACGACGATGACAACAGTCGACGCCGCCGATCGATGATCGACGGCGACGACGACGACGGCCACGCCGACGGCGGCGACGCTGTCCGACAGCCTCAGCGAGGCCCAAGAGGGCGCCAAGACGTCCAAGAGCGCCTCAAGAGGGTCCGAGATGGTTTGAAGCTGGCCGAATAGGGCCTTCAAGAGGCAAAAATCGGCCCATTCCCGTTGTACAACGTACGTTTTCAGCATACTTGCTTGCTTGGTCCTCGCAGTGCCCCAGACGCCCCCGAACCCCAAGACAGCCCAAGAGAGACCCAAGAGGGCCCAAGACGGCCCAAAACGGCCCAAGACGGCCCAAAGGGCCCAAGACAACCCAAGTGAGACCCAAGGTTGCCCATCCTTCCTGGTGACGATCGAATCCAATCCGGCTTGCGCGTTGATTCCGAGGTGTTGGTCATGGCTAGCTTGAAGAACCTGCTTCGGGACAACATTCCGATTTGGCGCTCGGCAAATGACATCGTCATGACAGCGGGCCGTAACGGCAGGATTCTTCCGACCCACATCGCCCAGTTGATCGGGATTCTGCCCAGCCGCAGTTGTTTGCACAATCGTGTGGAACAGACATGGGTCAATCCCTCATACTTCCGGGACGCAATCAGCCGTATCTGGGTGGTAATATTTCTATGGAAATGGTGTGCGAGTTTCGTAAGGACGCATCATCTCTGAAGGGCTGGTTCATCCCAAAGACCCCCTACAGCCTGAAGTGCCCCGATCCGCCTCCAGCTCAGGAGGTCGAGTTCTCAACAGTGCTCATGATGCAGGACGCGTATCACGCGGGGGGACCTGCAGGAGGATCTGATCGATCCTGGTTACAGGCTCAGAACGCGGATGTGACAGGCATTTCTTCAAGTGGCATCACGCCCTCCGACACGCTGTGCGTTAACGATCCGTGGCGTGCTCATGTACAACAACTGCCAGTACCTGCAGGGCAGCCTGCTTCATTTGCTCCAATGAGCAGAGCTACTACACCATTTGGTACTCCACAGAGTGCTGGGAGCACTAACAGCCTGCAGGCGAGGCTCCAAAGCATTCGACTGGATCCGCAGCTCCACCAGGCCTCACAGGCGACATCGCCATTCGCATCGCCACGCCCACATGCGGGGCAACCTGCTTTTCCGACCAATATGCTGCACAGAGAACCGAGAGTTTGGTTGGTCAGCATGATTGGATTCACCGGCAGATGCGTGCAGCCGCTCGGAGTATGCTCAGAGATGGCATTGACCTCCCTAGTGCCAACTGGACGCCGCCTTGGGAGTATGTTCCGGATCCAAATCCATCACCGGACAACCCCAATCAGTTTGGATACGTGCCAGCATTTTTCAGTCATCCGACGTGCGATCCAACGTCTGCTGACAGTCCAACAGCAGCACCAATGGATCACCCACTATCCTGGCAATGACGCTCAGGTGAGTGGTACTCCCCGAGTGGGAACACAGCCCGAGACCCATGTGTTCGGGCGACGGCCGACGATTTCTACCAGTCGCATCTGACGCGTGGCTCAGGGCATGCATCAGGTGTGCCGGGCCAGATCCCTCACTATGGATATCTGGCCGCCCCCATGGATCAAGACGTGCAGCAACAGGCCCCAGGCCTAGTACTGCCATCGACCATGGGAGGGCTGCGCCCTGATATCCTAGCCTTACATGAGGCGCAGCAGGCCAACCTGGCGATGCAGTCTGCCCGCCAGCGTCGAAACCAGGAGCGTCAGGCCAATAGAATGCTGAGCCGCGCGGGGCAACCTGCCAATCCTAATGCAGCAGGGACACCTGCGATCAGTCCAGCCACGCTTGCAGCAATGCAGCTACCGACGGTATCCCCGATTCGGTACGAGGCTGGTGAGTCCACCCTGGAGCGCCAGACGCGTATCAGACCATCGGCAAGACCAGCCATCATCAGCGACGGCGACTTCAACAAGTGTGCCATGTGCGTGGACCATATCATGAACCGCCATCAAGTCTGGAGGCCCCAGTGCGGCCACATATTCCACGCACAGTGCTGGGATCGAGTGGCACATGCTCATGTGGATAGACAGCTGGCTGGGAACATGGAAGGTTCCGCGAGTGAGGCCCCCTGCGCTATCTGCAGGGGTGTTGGCCTAATTACTGCCGAATTCCATTGCACCCTTGCCGGAGATCAGGAGTCACTCAATCGCCATGAAGATATATTCCGATGGGGCGAACGAGCTCAGGGACCTCCGTGAAGAGCTCATCCGCGTCACGGCGATGATGGCGGGCACCGCGGCAGTCTCGATGGCGGCGCCAGCGGGGCAGCCTGCGTCATCGGCCAACGCGGGGCTAGCAATGGAGGCAACCACGCTTGCAGGGACACCTGCTATAAACGCGCCTATGCCATTGGTGGCAGAGACCGACGATAACGCAGGGACACCTGCTGCATCAGCACCACCTTCGGCGCCAGTGAACGATACGTGGTTGAGGCGCATGGAGAGGGCTACTGACAGGAGCGCGCAGTGGCCTCAGTCTCCACACACACATACATGCCGCATGGACGAGACCTTCGTCCACGCAGTCAGCGCAGGACCGAGAGCCCTGCAAGCGTGCGTAGTATCAATAGTGTGATATCCGAACGCGGTATGCTGCATACTGTGTTTATGGTAAATACGGATGGCCAAATGGGCATGCGCGCGGATGAGGACACGTCCCTGAACTTGCCCACTACCTTCTCATCGCACCCATATGCATATGACGAAGATCCCACAGCCTGGATCTTTGAAAGGAATCCTATTACGGAAGCAGAGGCTCGTGGATATAGGACTGTCTTTACATCTTTGTCACGCAACGACTGGGTGTTGGAGCAGAGGCGCCGCAAAGTCACGCGCGGCACGACATTGTGTGATGTGCCTGGATTATTGGGTGAACGCCACGAACTAGCCTCGGCAGCTAACAGTGGGACTATGATCAATGGCGTGTTGATTATTATTCTGGATATCGGCAGTTACATTGATAGCATTGGTTTAAAGAAGGCACAGACCTTTGAACAGGCATCTCGCCCCCACGGACACGCCATCAAGAGGCTGAACCTGACGAAGAGGCTTTACGTGTCAGGAGTGGGGCACGGCGCCGCGATGTGTGATGAGCCCCTGCACTGCAAGATTGCGCGCAAAGAAAGGGGAGATCCGGCGGGGGCACCAGCTGTACCGAGACTCAATACTTACTCAGCACATGTAACTGAGGGTCATGGGGGGAACTTCCCTGCTATCCTGCGCCTGAGGAGCGCGTCCAACATGGGGGCCATCCTGATCCTGAAGCAGGGGCGCGAGAAGATGATCATCCCTGGCGTGGAGATGTACAGGGCCCCGCTTGGAAAGGGTGCTAGAGTATTAGATTTGATGAAGACACCTTCTGGACATCTGGCACTCAAGGCTGACGAATACGTGGCGGCTACTGAGGATAAAGGGTCGATGTCGTTTACTATTACAGCCGACCCTCAGTGCGAAGATGATCCATTGCTCGTCAAAGAGGCATCTGATCCAGAGCCAACCGCAGGAACACCTGCTGTGAGCGATGCCCACGCATATATGATGTCACAAGATACAAAGGGCATCAGTTTCTCTATCAACGAGGAGACTTTCGTTTTCACGATCCAGTCTTTGGCGAATAACAGCTTGAAGACCTGGCGTCGCAGGAATACGTCCTTCGGGACCAACCCTACCTCGGCCGACAAGGACTTCGCCTCACGCAGTTTGCAGGCGAAAGTATATCAGGCCATGTACGAGGAAGGCGCGAAGTGGACGCCGCCCGATGCGCGGGCAGGGATACCCGCGGAAGGGGATGATGCCGCTGAGAAGTTTAATATTTTTACTTCGAGCAGCGGTTCTGCAGCGCAGCATGGCACAGGCATTTGGACGCCCCCATCGCCAAACGAGCGACGGGGGCAGGCGCGCGCCACTGCCACTCGCGCTTGCTCAGACAGGCCGAACACTCAGGTACTGTCAGCAAACGCGGGGAAACCTGCGCTCTTTTCCCTGGCGCCGGCTGGGCGCGCCAGGGGCCGTGGCAAGCCCAGCTGCGCGGCTGCCGCGACCAGCGGTGGGCCCGGCTGTGTGGCCGCTGCAGAAAAAGAAAGATAGTCGCATTATTATCACTTTCGTGCGTTTTTTTAGATATACGGACAGCTTGCGCTGAACTCCGAGCCCGTGGCTACATGTGTGACCGCATTACACATACAGAGGTAATGACCTCCACTGGTACACAGTATTTGGGTGCATTACTCTGGGGCGATTTCCAATAATTGTGGGTGGCAACACCTGCTCATTCGTATGTGAGGCTGCCTGGCAAGAGGGCGGGGCCACACTACCGGCGCATCCAAAATTTGATGTCCAAAGCTCGGGCCCTGCGTATGATTATTGTACTTGTGGGGCCACCTGGATGCTTCTGGAAACACGGTGCCATAGAAGAAGTTATTGAAGATCTTGATTCACAAGTCATGCGTATGCGTTTCTGCCATTCCGGCCTCAAGTACGACCGCGCTAACGCTTTGCCCAGCGGATCAGATCTGCAAGCGGCGACGACTTGCACGCGCACCCCGACCAACCCATGGCGATGCGCGTGCAACATAGCAGGGAAACCTGCGCAATCTACTGAGCACATCCCAGATTGGGACGGACAGGGTGCTCAGAAGGCCGAATGGCGCAACAAGACGCTAGCGATCATGACCGCAAGGTTACTTGATCAGATGGATCTACATAAAAGGCAGAGAAATCACATAAGTGCTGTACATCTTAGCATCCATACTCGAGTCGATAAAGGAGCTCGAACCCACGTTCAGTCTCCTAAGAATGGCCCCGAGTGGGACCATATTGTTAGACGGATGGCGATGCACCTGGGCGACAACGCGATCATCCAAGACATCGCGATCCAGGGCCAACTTACCAGGCACAATTACAACGCACCATTACCCAATGGTGTTACCAACATTCGTACCCGACTGTGCTGGGAGCAGCCGGAACCGATTGTCCTGGGAGATGGCAGCTCACGCCCACGCTCAAGGCGAGTGGCGATCATCGATGGCGATCGTCTCCCTCCCCCTTCGATTGAGCGCGGCCGCGTGCTCCCTTCTATTCCCGAATTCCCGACACTTAGCGCGCCTGAGACAGAACGACAGACAGCACTACCAACCGATGCCAGAATTAAGCAGAAAGAAAAACAGAAAGCAGACAAAGAAGCTGGCATCAAGCCGCGCAAGATACCCAAAATAGTCGAAGAAGGCAGCGACGACTCTGGAGATGACTTGAAAGGACTCGGATGTAGTGCGTACTACACCGACGTACCTCTTGACTCCGACACGGACAGTGACGATGGAGAGGAGACCTTCATCACGCTACCTGCTGGGCAACCTGTTGAATCCTATGCAGATGTATACACCATAATCCTTACCTTGTGTTACGGACGACACAACCAGGTATACATGTTGGAATTATGTGGAGGAGGTGGAGGCATGTCTCAACTAGAATTTAGCCGAGGTCTATCTTCAGGGGGAAGCCTCGACAAACGCACCTTTGTTGACCTTGGCAACAAGGAGGTCCAATATGCAGCGATGCACTATCTAGACGTTTGTATCGTCAAGGTTGTCATACTACAGCCTTCCTACTTCAATGCGAAGGTTAAACCTTCCTACTACAATGCGAAGGTTAACTGCGACACTTGGCATGAACATCGTAAATAAGATTTGCCACATTTTAAGTTATGTGGGAAGGTGGCTGTGCGTCAAAATGTCCTTCGACGACTCGACTTACGAGGACAAACAGCGGGATCTTGGGTGGATCAGATACCACCGTGGACTACGTTGGCCAAAAGCAAGGGCACTTGCAAGGTGAACGTGGATCAATGCACTACTGGCGCACGTGACTCCCATGGGGTACTGATACGAAAGCCGGCTGAGTTTATGGCCAACCATAGTTTTTTTTTCCATCCTTTTGGAACGAAAAAGATGTACTGGCTTTCATCAACACGCGTCGGTATGTAACAAGGAACTGTCCATGCCTGCACAATACTCAAAAGATGCAGTCACTTTTCGTCGAGGCTGTTCAGATCGCGCGCGATCTCGTCCAGGTAACTCGCGACCCTTTCCATGGCTACCCGTATTCGTCCACCGCGCTGGCTACTAGCGTAAGGGGATGCGATTTGGATGACCCGAGTCCCCCTCGACAACCTGATGGCTCGATTGCGAGACCACCATCGGGGGGGCTCGGGTGTCCTGCATGCGCGGGCAACTTTAACGTGTATCCTCCCTCTCATGATGCAGATCCGGGACATTGCAGGTGGTGCGATAAGGACGATGACCATTGGGAATGTCCGAGCTGTAAGAAGAACCATGGGAAGGACAAGCCCGGACACGTATTAACACCTGGCAAATGCAAGTTTCCCAAGCCTTGGAAGCCGCCCGGCAATCATGGACAGATACCGCCGGTTCCTGCCGAACCGGCAGCAGGACCTGCACCGCCAGCTCCTGCTGAGTTAGCAGCACCACCACCCGAGGCGCCAGCCACATCACCACTTACGCGGCTGAGAGCACCGAGACCCGGCCCCAGAGCCGGACCTACAGCGCGCTGCAGGGCAACCTGCCTCGAGCGGAGCTGGCAGTTCGGATGGCCATCTCCGACTACCACAGGTTAGAGTCAGACGTGGTCGACAACAAGGTGGAGAAGCACCTCCGCCACCTCCAGCGGGGAACCCTGCTGCACGACCACGACTACCAGACTGGTCACGGTTCGATGTACAAATCAGTCTACAAAATTTACGGAGCCTTGACCCCAGCGTGGTAACGCGCGAGTTGCGGAAGCTACACTTGCGTTGGTTCCATGCGAAAGAGCCCAGGATGAGACTCATCTTAAGCAAGGTAGGTCTGGACAGTGTCAGACTCAACCTGATTAAAGGTGTCTGCGACACATGCCGAGAGTGCAGAGCTTGGGACAAGCCTGGGTACACGGTTATGCCCTCTACTCTATCTGGTATATTTAATGAGGAAATGGAATGTGATCTGATGTTCTACAAACAAGAGCACAATATTTTCCGTATCATCGATCGTTGCATGCGATATGCTACTCGGATTGAGATACCAGACGAGACTACGACCAGCATCCTGGATACATATCATCAGTGCTGGATGCAGTTTGGACCGTGCTCTTAACAACGACACTGCGAAAGCTGTCCTCACGGCAAGAGGCGCTGAACTTAGGATACGTGCGCGTGGGCAGCACGCTGCAACGATCGAGGCCGGAAATGGCGTCCTACGCCATCTACTTCACGTCGTGGAGGCTAAACTCAATTGGCTAGATACACATCTTGTGTTCACCCGACTACTGCGCGAGGCCCTGTTCGCCGCCAACGCGTTCACCTTCTATAGCGAGGTGTCTCCATATAGCGCTCTGTTTGGACGGCAACCATCAATGCTCCCTGACCTACCTGTCTTGGACCACGAGCAGCCGACGGAAACGTCGGACCACTCTCGTGAACAGACGATACGCAGGGTATGTATTGAAGCTATCACACAGGCCACAACAGCAGCTAAGACCAATCGTGCCTTACGCACTAAAACGACTAATTTTGGTCAGCACGATTACGATGAAGGAGACTTGGTCGATTATCGTCGACCCACGACCACGAAGGATGACTGGGGAGGCTGGAATGGCCCGTCCCCAGTTGTAAAGAATGATCCCGAAGTGGGGTCAGGTCATCATCCGAGTGGGCACTCGAGACGTTCCAGTACAATACGGCGATGCAAGGCATTAGATGACGACTGAAAGCCGTCTATCTCCCCTGGTACACTTAGTATTGCAGTACCTTATCAGAAACTGCTTTCGTATTGGGAATGTAGTTTCAGTCAGGTTAGATAAGAGTATTTATGAGCTGCATCCGGTAACTTATGCCGACAGCTGCACGTTGGTCCACTACGACAGCGACGTGTATCCAGGATCCCATTATTATGAATCAGAAGGTACTGCTCTGAATATACATGATATAACTGGATCAGCACATTCGATAATTATTCAATGCCTGCAGTCCACTAAACCTCAAGCAGGCTTTGATCAGGATATGCCAAGATTTGACGAATTGGCAGATACACCGACACCAGAGGGAACCACAAGAGAAGCCTCAGAAGCCGAACGACCACATGATGATGGGCGGCTTTATACGATGTACGAAGAAGCAGAGGCTGATCTTGAGTCGCACGAAATGGAAGTGCGGCATGCAGAACTACAAGAGGAAAAGGGAACTGTTGGAGGCAACTCCCTCAGAGGACCTCTTCGCCATACCTACACAGATAGTTCCAGATCAAAGTGCGCTGATCACTGCAGCTGATGAACAGCGGGAACACCTGCCGAAGTGGGGGCGCACTCACGACTCCGATGCCGAGGAGACGTACTACGTCCCAATGTGCGCCATGGCCGTAGATGACAACTACGGACTGGACTCATATGAAAATGGTCGTCATATCGAACTTTGCTTTACGACAGAACTGTCACATGCAGTCCTGTCCGAACAACAACATATGATACTAGATGCCGCCCAGGTGACCACTATGTGAGTATACATAACCGCCGCTGCAAAGCGAGCTGCGGTCGTCAAGGAAGACGACCTCCTCGCCAAGGCTGACATTTAGGCGAATCCCGATAAAGTATCGCGAAGACCCTCCGCACTGAACCCAAGACATGGTTCGAGAACAAGTGCTTTAAGGTGCAAGATATAGCTAAAGCGTCGAACATCATGACTTCGAGATACGTGTACAAATAGAAGTTCGTGAAGAACGAAAAGGGCGAGATGGAACGCACCATCAGACTACGCCTGGTTCTCAGAGGTTTCATGGATCTTGAAGCCATCGACGTAGAAACATGTTTGGGAACAGTGCGACGGTCAAGCCAGGGGTTACTCGCTAGCACGGCAGCGTGCAAGAAGCAACGGATGATTGCTTCCTTCGACATCAACATGGCCTTCCTGAATGGACTGGCCTATCATGAACTTGCCGAGGCTACCGGTGAGAAGGAACGCGTGGTGTGTTTTACTTTGCCGCCCGGATCGGCCACAGTGCTCCGAACTCTCCCAGGATTCGAGCACTATGACGAGTCAAAGCACTGCCTGCAGTGTTTGAAACCAGGCACAGGCGCCAAAGACTTCCCACGGGCTTTCTCACGGAAGCTCAGGAGGACCACCAGAGGCTTCGGTCTCCGACCCACGTCCTACGACGAGGAGTTCGAGACAAGCAACAACTTGCTCACGGCCAAACATGCTGATGACATAAATACGGCCGGCACTGAGGACACCATGGACAAGTATGTCAAATGCGTTGAAGATGCCTTCGGTAAGTGCAAACTGAATCAGCACATGTCCCTTTGGACCGAGATGAATATATCACAGAGTTCCGTCCTGAACAGCATCCCGCATTGACCGGCTCCGACGCTGGCGCTCAGGCAACCAAGATGGTTGCAGACATTTTCGTCAGCCTCAGGGGGTGCGCTGGCGTATGCATTAATCACCCAGGCCCAGGTGTGGTTGATGGTGTATGTTGTTTCTCTACAACGTGTCCAAGAACCGACCGACATCCAAGTGCGACGACTGAACGCGATCACCAGGAAGTTACAGACCTGCCCGAAGAAGATCGTCTACCAGGCGATGAATCCTACGGGCGAGGTCGACCTGCATAGCGACTCAGGATACCGACGCCTGAGTGGAGACGCCGATGACGTCGTCGGGGCAAACCTGCTACGACGTGGAAACACGTCATCCGGTAAACCTGTCGTTCACTTGATCGATGCGCACTGCATGTCTCGCCGCTTGCAGGTCCGCTCGAGCTATTCAGCCGAGGCACTAGCAGCAGCCCATATTTTGGAGGACTGCTATCCCACGATTGTGACTCTGCACGAGCTCCACGCAGGGCCGCTCACGCCCACTCAGTGGAAGATATACTGGAGTTGGGTGGCCTGAGCAACATGGCCACCTTGACCATCGATGCTGGGTATGTCTTTAAGTCCTTGTCAAGCAAAGATTTGAAGAAGCCGACTGAGCGTACCCTTTTAGGACACATCAGTTGGATGCGACAGATGATGGAGCGTGGAATCGTGCACAGCATCCAGCGGTGCGGCACCCGCGATATGACTGCGGATGGTCACACCAAGGGGGGCATCGACAGAGACATGCTGTACAAAGGGAGCGCCTGGGTCGTTGGATGGCCCCATCGCCCAAGTTTTCTCGCCTGTCGTCCTCCGCCCTCTTCGTCCTCGTCGTCGTGGGAGACAGCAGCGGCCCGCGGGCAGGACGGCGCACTGGGGGGGCCCAGGAAGAGGAGGAGGAACAGGAGGAGGAGGAGGAGGAAGAAGAAGAGGACGAGGTGGCGGAGGAGGAGGAGGAACAGGAGGAGGACCAGGAGGAGGAGGAACAGGAGGAGGAACAGGAGGAGGAACAGGAGGAGGACCAGGAGGAGGAGGAGGAACAGGAGGAGGAGGAGGAGGAGGAGCAGGAGGAGGAAGAGGAGGCGGTGGAGGAGGAAGACCGATGACATTTTCTTGTTGAACCTGCGGTTTGCTAGGGGGTCGGGAAAACGGATGCCCAGCTGCTTGCGGCAAACCTCGCCAATGTGTCGGGGTTGCGGGTCAGAGTCTTCAGGGATGTTCCTTGACGAGGATTCAAGAAGGCAGGTTCACAGTGACTTTTCTGGGTGCCCGCGGATCCCCCCTCCGCAACCCAGAAGGCCACGATGGGCCCATCGTAGCTTCAGATGGCCCCAGGAAGGCCGAAGAAACTCTCACGAGGCCCAGAGAGGGCCCCAGGAGGGCTCCCCCGATAGGCTCCAGGCGCGCAGAGTTCATCAGCTGTCCCCAAATGTTCGAAGGACCTCACTCTTTTTCCCTGTCTTGGCCTCTAGCCAGTCCAAGACCGCCACAGCGGCCCGCAGCTCTTACCCTCAGGCCGGCCCGGAAGGGCCCCACGAGCGCCCCCCAGCGAGCCCACGAGGCGCCCAGGGAGGCTCCCGAGGGCAAGAAGGTAGTCCATCGCTGCCCCGAGATGGTCTCGGGGGGCTCCTCCTCCTCCTCCTCCTCCTCCTCCTCCTCCTCCTCCTCCTCCTCCTCCTCCTCCTCCTAGACTCAAACCTTGCGGCCAGGTTCAATCCTAGCCACCAGCCCGCGGGGGGCCTGGCCTCCACCTGAGGAGACCAGGACCCCCCGACCGTGAAGTCGAAGCAGTCGACCTCGCGCAAGCACGACGGCCAACACGCCGACGTGCTCCGCGATGTGCAGGAAGGGGGGGGCAACGGCGGGCCAGCGCGCGAAGCGGCTGGGCCCTCACCGTTTCCCACGCAAACCCCTCCCTGCGCCGGAGCCGCGCCCAGCACCAGCGCCGCAGCCCAGCGTCGCCGTCGAGCGCTCGAGGGCGGCGATCTGCGCTATCAGCTTGCCACGGTCGGACGGCACGGTCCCCCCGTCACAGCCCATGCGCGCGAAGAGGGCAGCGGCGCGGGCCTGCAGCTCCGCGATCGACGCCTCGGACGGGGTCACGGCCTCGGCTCCGCCAGCCGCAGCCGCTGCACCAGCAGCCGCCGCGGGCTCCGCTGAAGCCCCACCTCCATCCGCACGATGAGGAAGGGCGAGCGCGGCCGAGGGGGCGGCGGAGCGCCCACCATCGGCCCACGAGTCGTCCACCATGCCATCGTCGTCGTCAAGGGCCGCACCGGCGCCCGCGCCCGCAGCACCAGCGGCGGGGGGCGCGTCTGCGGCTCGCCGCGCCGCGAGGCGGCGGCGGCGGCGTCGCCGCCGATCCGCCTTGGCGGCGGCGGCAGCGGTCGGAGCACCAGGCTCCGTGGCGTCTCCAGGTGCGCCAGGCCCAGCGCCACGCGCGGCAGGCGGCGCAGCAGCAGCGGAAGCTGCCGCCGCGACCGCGGCGCGCACGACGGTGGCCAGCGAACGGTGCGACGCCTTGGCCTCGACGGCCGCCCGCACGGCGGCGCCCACCAGCAAGGCAGCGTCGGAGCCAGACAGCAGCCCCATCCCACGACCGAGACGCGCGCGGCCGAGCCCCGCGCAAGCACCTCGAGTCAAATGAGTACGGATGCCCAAACCCCACGAGATCCCCGAGGAGGGACGTGGGGCTTGAGCCAAAATGGCTACGGACCTCCTCCTCCTCCTCCTCCTCCTCCTCCTCCTCCTCCTCCTCCTCCTCCTCCCTCGCCTCCTCCCTCCTCCTCCTCCCTCTCCTCCTCCTCCTCCTCCTCCTCCTCCTCCTCCTCCTCCTCCTCCGGGGCGACGGGGGGGCCGCGCCTCCAAGGCGGCCCCGATGGGCCCCCCCGCGCAGCCCGAGGCGGCCCCAGGAGGGCCGCCGAGGGCCCCGAGAGGCTCGCAGCCGGCCCGCGGCGGGCCCCCCCCGCGGGCTCTGGACGGCTCACAGCCGCTCGCTTCCCTTCGCTTGGCATCGTTTCTCCTCCTCCTCCTCCTCCTCCTCCTCCTCCTCCTCCTCCTCCTCCTCCTCCTCCTCCTCCTCCTCCTCCCTCCCTCCGCCTCCTCCTCCTCCTCCTCCTCCTCCTCCTCCTCCTCCTCCTCCTCCTCCTCCTCCTCCTCCTCCTCCTCCTCTCCCCTCGTCCTCCTCGTCTCGCCGCCCCCCCGCCTCGCCCCCTGCTCCTCGTCCTGGGGCGCGCGCTGGGCCCTCGGTGCCGGGCCCTCGGTGCCGTGCCTTCGCTCGGCGAGGACCATCGAGGAGCCGAGCAAACAATTACCCTGCGACGTACCCAACCCACGTGCATCAAATGGCAAGAGGAGTATGCCAACATTAGCAGGAACAACGACAGTGTAGACGCGGCGATTTGCTGTGCAAGCTACATGGGATGCGCATGCGCTGCACGATTCACAGGACGACGATCGAAAAAACGAGGCTTGAGGCCCCAGGATCGAAGAAGAACGGGTACGGGAACGAGGGGTAGGAGAGGGATGGAATGGAGGGCGGGGGGGGCGAAAGGCCATCGCGGAAGCAGCAGCATGCATGGAGAAGGTGAGGCGGGGAATAGGACGACGATGAAAGTGGCGGGAGGAGACAGAAGACTGCCGCGTTTTTCAAGTGCGAGCTAAACCCGCAGCGCTGCCTGCGCCATGTCGTCGCAGAGTTCCACATGATAAAACTTGTTTAGAGTGCAAGGAACGAGCGAGGCGTAGCTCGCCCGCTAGCTTCTCCGCCTCCTTCCCGCACATTTCAGCGCGGGAGCTGAACGCTCGCAGGCGCGCCGCCAGGTCTGCGGGCGGCCCGCGGGAAAGAAACTCAAGGCCGGGGTCGCGTATCATCAATCGGTTGTCCATCGTCCAAAGTTGCACTGGCGACGTACTGGTTGAACGCGGAGCGAGCAGCATCACGCGCGTGCCTGAACGCCACGCAGGTACAGTGCACGCGCGATTGGGACTTCAGGTCGATCACGCGCGTCTCCACCAGGCTTGGCAACACCACGCGACTGAGGATCTCACTGCGGTCTGCCATGCTGCTGTCCGCGAATGCAATGCGCTGCCTGCAAGTAAGGCGGCGGCGTCCACTTGTCTCAGAAGATGTTCCCGCGGGCCCGAAGGGCGACCGCCAGCTCGAGCCGCGGCGCCGGCAGGCCAGATAAGGATCATGCAACAGCAAAGACGATGACAGAGCAACGAGGTATCGGCGAGTGCATGACCGGCCTCCGTTTCCTGCACTTCTTTCCTGTAGTTCCCCTAGCTCATCGAGCTCAGCAGATGTTTCTGCGGGTCCGAAGGACGACCGCCAGCTCGAGTCGCAGCGCCACGTGGCACGAACCGCAGAGCAAGGGCACGCGAGCATTGCTCGTGGTCAGAATCTGAGTCCCCGTGGTGCCTCGCTCCGCTGGCCACCCACCAGCAGCCCTCGAAAGTGGCGACAGTTTCACAGATCGCAGCCGCCCAGGGGTGGCGAGGTCTAATCTGAGTCCCCGTGGTGCCTCACTCCGCTGGACCCACCAGCAGCCTCGAAAGTGGCGACAGTTTCACACAGGGATGGCGAGGTCTAATCTGAGTCCCCGTGGTGCCTCACTCCGCTGGACCCACCAGCAACCCTCGAAAGTGGCGACAGTTTCACAGATCGCAGCCCCCCAGAGATGGCGAGGTCTAATCTGAGTCCCCGTGGTGCCTCACTCCGCTGGACCCACCAGCAGCCCTCGAAAGTGGCGACAGTTTCACAGATCGCAGCCCCCCAGAGATGGCGAGGTCTAATCTGAGTCCCCGTGGTGCCTCACTCCGCTGGACCCACCAGCAGCCCTCGAAAGTGGTGACAGTTTCACACAGGGATGGCGAGGTCTAATTTGAGTCCCCGTGGTGCCTCACTCCGCTGGACCCACCAGCAACCCTCGAAAGTGGCGACAGTTTCACAATCGCAGCCCCCCAGAGATGGCGAGGTCTAATCTGAGTCCCCGTGGTGCCTCACTCCGCTGGACCCACCAGCAGCCCTCGAAAGTGGCGACAGTTTCACAGATCGCAGCCCCCCAGAGATGGCGAGGTCTAATCTGAGTCCCCGTGGTGCCTCACTCCGCTGGACCCACCAGCAGCCCTCGAAAGTGGTGACAGTTCCGCAGATCGCAGCCCGCCAGGGTTGACGTGAAAGGCAAGAGAAGAGAAGAGGAGGAGCGAAGAGAGGCGGAAAAGGCAAGCAAGAGAGGAGAGGAGGAGGGAAGAGAGGAGGAGGAGGCGGGAAGGAAGGAAGGAAGGTGGAGACCGCAGTGCTTTATTCAAAACGAGTACCCAACGCAGGAGGGTTGGGAAAAAAAAAAAAAAAAAACAGGAAATGGAGCCACGCACGCACGGAAGCCACGCACGGAGCCGAGCAAAAAAAACACAGGAAATGGACGTCCGAGCGATGGCCAGTCGCTTCCCTTCGAAAGCAGGTCCCCGAGGAGCTGCCACCGCTCCCTTCCATGGTGCCTGACTCCGGGTCCGCCCTACTTCGGGGACACTCGTAAGTAGGGCTTGGAATTTCCGCCTCACGTTTCAAGCCCCGCTGATGCCAATCTCCGCCCTAATTTTCTGTTGCTGCTTCCGCCCTGCTCCTGGGGATTTCCGCCCTACTATCTCTGTTGGGTGCAGAAATATCCGCCCTCCTTTTTCGGCTTCTTATAGGTGGATTTCCGACACAATTTCAAGTTTGAAAAAAAGCCAAAGTAGGGCGGATCTGGAGCCAGGGCTCCCTTCGAAAGCAGGTTCCCGAGGAGCTGCCACTGCTCCTTCTCTTCCTCCTCCTCCTCCTCCTCTTCCCCTCCTCGCCCTCCTCCTCCTCCTCCTCCTCCTCCTCCTCCTCCTCCTCCTCCCTCCTCCTCCCTCCTCCTCCTCCTCCTCCGCCCAGGGCCTCCGCCCGCCCCTCCATGGTGCCCTGAGGGGCTCGGGGGGGGGGGGGCCCTCCTGGGCGGGCCTCGGGGGCCTCCCGCCCCGCCGTGGTCGCCGTCGAGGCGGGGGGGGGGCGAGCGCGAGAACCATAAGGGGGGCCACCTGCGGACCCTGCCCTGACTCCAGATCCGCCCTACTTTGGCTTTTTTCCCCAACTTAAGATTGCATCGGAAATCCACCTATAAGAAGCAGAACAAGTAGGGCGGAAATGTCAGCACCCAACAGAAACTAGGGCGGAAATCCACAGGAGTAGGGCGGAAACAGCAACAGAAAAGTAGGGCGGAAATTGGCATCAGCGGGGCTTGAAAAGTAAGGCGGAAATTCCAAGCCCTACTTACGAATTTCCCCAAAGTAGGGCGGATCCGGAGTCAGGGTACCCCTGCCCCCCACGACTTCTGAGGGGGAGGGCGGGGTTCACTCCGTTCGGGAGCTCTCGAGCGAAGTGAACCCCACCCTACCCCCTCAGAGATCGTGGGGGGGTAGGGGTGGGGCTCGCATGTGGCCCCCTAAGCCATCTCAGAGCCTCAGGCCTTTCAGTCAGGTGTTTGAAGAGTTGGCCTCTCGGGTTAGCCCCCACGGCATCCAAGAAGGCCCGAGAGGCACCCGAGATAACCCAAGATATGCCAGAACGATCCAGGGGCTACAGAGGTCTCCTAAGCCTTTTTGAGCGTTTTTTGGAATGCTCTTGGGAGACGTTTCAATCGGTTTGGTCGGGCTTGTTTCCCGGAGTCCACCGCGGCAAGCGTCGGGGGACCCGAGAATGTTGGCAAATTGGTTGTGCGAGCTCTGAATGACCTTTACGCTCGGACACTCACATCTGTACGAGCCTTGGCGCAAATATACTACGTGCTTAAGGCACATTGGCTGATGAGATATGGACGACTGATATATCCTGACGCGCCTTTGCCATCTGCAACCGTGCGGCCGTACAGGGCAGCAAACGTGGTGGCGCGCGCGTGGGTGCACACATGCGTTTTTCTTCCCAAGGATCGCCACAGGGCGGCCTGAGCGCTGGTGCGGCACAATTGCTGGTGCGTGTGCGAATGGCCTGGAAAATGTGTTGTCCATGTGAAAAATCAGCCAGCAGATAACCTCGCTTGGTGACAATGGTGGATCACTTTGAAACTTGCGAAACGAGTATAATAACCTTGATAAGTTCATTCGAACAGCCAATGCATTGTGCCAGAAACTTGCATTGCCGACTCCTTGAAATGGAGTGGCCTTTGGCCCAATTCGCCACCATGACTGGGTCGTGGACCAGATGTCTCTGAGGGGTCTCTTGAGAGGCCTCTTTGGGGGCTTCTTGGAAGCCTCTTTGGAGCCTCTTGGGGGTGTTTGGGGGGCCTCTTGGCAACTTCCTGGCGGTTTCGGAGGCAATATTGGGGTTTAGGGCTCCAAGTGTCAGCTCGTGTTTCCTCGCTGCCTCTCTTGGGCGCTTGGTAGCCATCTTGCGGCGATGTTTGGGGCTTGGGGGCCTCTTGGGCCGTCTTGGACGCCTTTTTGTCAAAGGACCTCAGGACGCCCACTCCATGCCCAGAGGCACGGCGGCATACACACACAAACACACGCACACATACACACACGTATGATTACACATACTCACAGCAATAAACTCTACACATATGTAGACATGTGTGTATCCATATATATATATATATATGTTT
This sequence comes from Prorocentrum cordatum, assembly GCA_963575745.1. Taxonomy (NCBI): domain Eukaryota; class Dinophyceae; order Prorocentrales; family Prorocentraceae; genus Prorocentrum; species Prorocentrum cordatum. The sequence continues at coordinate 77,761 of CAUYUJ010021675.1, read as the reverse complement.
AGAAGTTTAGGTAGGTGCACATGTGCTTACATATCTCTCTCTTTCTATATGTTTTATCTCTCTCTCTCTTTCTCGTTTTCCTTGTGTGTGTCTTGGCTTCCTCTTTCAATGCTGTAGCAGTTCCCTCTATCTGGCGATGTATCACAGATCACAGGTCGCCTACCTCTCCCGCCGTGTATCTTTACATCGCACATATCTCTCTTCATCTCTCTCTCTCTCTCTCCCTTCGTATGCGTATAGTGCACACGTGCCCTGCTTTCCTCCGCACGCTCGCTCGCTCCCGCGCCTGCCCCACGGCGCCGGAGGCTCTGCCCGAAGACGCGCGCTGGGCTCCTCGAGGGACGGCGGCATCGGGTCGCTCATGAGGCTGGCGGCGCTCAGGCAGCGCACGCCCCGCGCGGGGTGGGCGGGGAGGAGGAGGAGGGGGGAGGAGGAGGAGGAGGGAGGAGGAGGAGGAGGAGGAGGAGGAGGAGGAGGAGGAGGAGGAGGAGGAGGGGGAGGAGGAGGAGGAGGAGGAGGAGGCGGAGGCGGAGGCGGAGGAAGGAGTGGGAGGCCTGGCATCGCTCGGACGCGTGCATTTTTTCCTTCGGCGAGGGCCATCGGGGAACATCCTGGAGCATCGAGCGAAAAAAAAGCACGCGCGAAGCCAAAAAAACAGTGCACGGGAAACGGACGTGCGAGCGACGGCAAGAATGGGGGGGGGGGGGGGGCGATGCGGGGCTTTCCTTGATCCTGCCGGCAGGAGTGTCGGATGGGGGCGGGTTCTGGGGTGGAGGGGGGGAGGACGGGGGAGTGGGGGGGGCAAAGAGGGGAGCAGGAGGAGAGGAGGAGGAGGAGGAGGAGGAGGAGGAGGAGGAGGAGGAGGAGGAGGAGGAGGAGGAGGAGGAGGAGGAGGAGGAGGAGGAGGAGGAGGAGGAGGAGGAGGAGGAGGAGGAGGAGGAGGAGGAGGAGGAGGGAGGAGGAGGGGAGGGGAGGAGGGGAAAGGAGGGGAGGAGGAGGAGAGGAGGAGGAGGAGGGAGGAGGAGGAGGAGGAGGAGGAGGAGGAGGAGGAGGAGGAGGAGGGGGTAGGAGGATGTAGGAGGAGGAGGAGGAGGAGGAGGAGGAGGAGGAGGAGGAGGAGGAGGAGGAGGAGGAGGAGGAGGAGGAGGAGGAGGAGGAGGAGGAGTAGGAGGAGGAGGAGGAGGAGGAGGAGGAGGAGGAGGAGGAGGAGGAGGAGGAGGAGGAGGAGGAGAGGAGGAGGAGGACGAGGAGGACAGGAGGAGACGACGAGGAGGAGGACGAGGAGGAGGAGGAGGAGGAGGAGGAGGAGGAGGAGGGGAGGAGGAGGAGGGAGGAGGAGGAGGAGAAGGGAGGAGGAGGAGGAGGAGGAGGAGGAGGAGGAGGAGGAGGAGGAGGAGGGAGGAGGAGGAGAGGAGGAGGAGGAGGAGGAGGAGAGGAGGAGGAGGAGGAGGAGGAGGAGGAGGAGGAGGAGGAGGAGGAGGAGGAGGAGGCGGAGGAGGAGAGGAGGAGGAGGAGGAGGAGGAGGAGGAGAGGAGGAGGAGGAGGCGGACGAGGGAGGAGGAGGAGGAGGAGGAGGAGGAGGAAGGAGGAGGAGGGAGGAGTGAGGAGGAGGAGGAGGAGGAGGAGGAGGAGGAGGAGGAGGGAGGAGGAGGAGGAGGAGGAGGAGGAGGAGGAGGAGGAGGAGGAGGAGGAGGAGGAGGAGGAGGAGGAGGAGGAGGAGGAGGGGGAGGAGGAGGAGGAGGAGGCGGAGGAGGAGGCGGAGGAGGGAGTGGGAGAGGGAGGCAGGGGCAGGGGACCTGTTCGGGGCGGGGCGGACCCAGGGGGGGGGGGACCCCACGGAAAGAGAGGGCCCGAGGGAAGACGGGATCCGTGGGGGAGGAGATCCAGGGGAAGTGGTTCAGGGTTTACGAGGGGCGGCGGAGAGTGCCGGGGAGGGGCGGATCCAGGGCTCGCTGGGGGAGACATAGAGACAGCGAGAGAGAGAGAGAGAGGGAGAACAAAAAAACAACAGGAGAAACGACAGCACCGTGACATGCTCATGGACAACAACAGGTCCGGGTGTACATATAGATATACAGATAGATATAGGGAGATGGATCGATCGGTTGAGAGAGAGAGAGAGGGAGAGAGAGAGCGAGAGAGCGAGAGAAGGAAGGCGATCCAGGATCCTGGGAAGTGGGACGGTGGGGGCATGATGACACTGTGAAGCTGTTCCAGGGGGGTCGCTGCCCCCCCACTTCGCGCAGCCCTGCCTCCTGTGCCCGACCTCTTCCTCGATCGATGGGCCCGCCCCGGCGAGGTGTCGGCCGTCATTGATGGAGGTGGCGGTGCAGGCGGCGTGCCCCGGGGGGGAGGGGCACCTGCTTCTTCTCCTCGTCCTGGCTTCCCTGGCCCCGCGCATTTGAGCACGATGGCCCGCTCGCCAGACACTATCCAGTGCGGACGGCGGCCATGGCGGTGGACCCCGCGTGTACCCTGTTTCTTCCTCCCTCCTTCCGTCTCCCCTGTCTGTCGGGGGCGGCAAAGAGGGGGGGGATGACTAGAGCGGGGTGGATATCATGGGGTTTGTCCATGATATTTCCCCAGATTTCATGGTGCCTCTTCTTATTTCATTACGTCGCTGGCCCCTCCATGGGCCGCGCACATGCCGCCGTCCGTGATTTGCACCCCCCCCTTGTGGACTCCCCCCTCTTGGACGCCCCCGAGTCTAGATATTTGCTCCTCCCTTCCTCCTCCCGAACTTCCCAGCCGGAGATGGTTTCGGATTGCACGGGCCATCCCCTCTCACCATCTGGGTACGTACGCAGATTGGGGGGTATTTCCGTGGCAGGTGGTGCGGCGATAGCAGCCGCGCATTTTGGAGGGCATTCTGAGGAAGCGCCATTGGGAGCTTGTCCGCAGTCGAACATCGGATTCAGAAACCTCCTCCCGAAAAGCGAGGCCAGCGATTCTTAACCAAATTACTGGAAAGGTGGCCCAGTTTTTTGGTCGCGTTTGCCCTTCCAGCGATCACAACATGAATGGGTCCGGGCTTGGTTTAAGATGCTTCTGGGAAGTTGGCGCCCAGATTTCTTACATGATAAGTTGATTAATCGTAGCGAAGATGCCTACATCGAGTCACCGCCGCCTTCTGCCTTTAGGATACGCCTATGTTGCCAAATGTTTGGGGCAAAGTTTGGCCTATGCCTTCCCCCAGCCATTGTGGAAGACGTTTGGGGAACACGTGGGAGAGGAAGAGGAGGATGCGGAGAAGGACGAGGAGACCCCAGTGTCTTCTTGTCATTCTTGGGGCCTCCTGGGACCTTCCTGGGGGCCTCTGCCTCTTGGGGGCCTTTCGGGGGCTTCTTGGGGGCCTCTTTGGCAGTTTTGCGGCGCCCCTGGCCCGTCTGACACCGTCGGGTGCTGTCTCAAGAGCCCCCCTGGCTGTTATCTTACTACCATTATCCTAGAGCACTGCCAGCAGGCGGGGGCCAGCGAGAGCTGTCTGGGTAAAAGAAGCACGAATGGGCACAGGAGACGATGAGGGCCTCATGCATCTCACAGCCACTTATCTCACAGCACCGAGCGGGCCCTGATGTGCCGAACGTATCTTAATGTTTCTGAGCAGGCTGTTTCTGCAAACTCACCTCGGGGGGAGTCTCCCTCAGATCCCCCCCCCCCCGAGGTCCCGGTCGCACAAGAGCTCCATCTGAGACTGGAGCTCAAACTTCCATTCTCCGCACCCTCTGCCTGACAACGCACGCGAGATGTGTGTCGCGGTTGGGCAGGGCGAGGCGGGAAGCTGCGGCAGCCAGGACAAAAACATTCCCCACCACGTGGCCATGCTCCAGATAGGAAATCCCGATCCATGGAAGCAGCACAAAAAGCCGGAGAAATCACAGGCAAGACCATACCACGACATCCAGTACACCACGACGCGACGGCACACCGGAGAAAGGCGTCAACGAAGCGCTGGAGCTGCCGACGAGGCATGTACATCTGGTCGGAGAGGTACTCATGTCGATACCAAACTCGCCAATGGAAGCAATCCAGCCACAGGAAGGAGGCGAAACCAAGCTTCAACATCTCCAAGGCGAGAGCCGCTGTGAAGTCAGGAGTTCGCATTACTAGGCTCACCCCTCGCACGGATCGACCCAAGCGTCAGCCAAAAGATGACGTCACACAAGCTGTCACGAGTAGCACATTCCAGGAAGCAAGTACGGGCATCATGTACCCGCGAAATCCATTCCATTTTGTCCACCAGCCTGTGTTCTCGCCGAAGGTCTCGTCCGAGAAGAGGCCGCCCAAGTCGTCGGAGTCGTTGTTCCTCGCAAGGCTCGAGCGTCGAGACCTCGGGGCCTTAGTCTTGAGCAGCTCGGCCGCGACGTCCTTGGCGAGGCTCTCCCTGACTGCGTCTTCGAGAAGCTTGGGCAGGCTGCCACGTGGAGCGGACCGGCATCGAATGGCCCGCAACACCTCTGCCTGCAGGTCCCGCGCAGCTTGACTGCCGGCCTCCAGCGCTACCTGCGGCATCCTCGCACGGAACTGCGCGAGGGCAAGGGTCTTGGAGTAGCGCTGGACGCTCGAGAGGGCCTCCCACCGCCCGCGACGCCCGACCTGCTCCAGCGTGGCGCGACCGCGGGCCACGTCCTCGCTGGGGCCCGAGTGGCGGATGCCGTGCGGCGGAAGAGCCCAAGGCATACCCAGCGCGCGGCAGGCCTGGTGCCATAGCTTTCTGAACCGAACCTGGTCGGTGCCGAAAAGCCTCTCTTCCTTGCCCGTCTGGAAGTCGCGCAGGCCCAACGCCAGGTTGGCGACGACACCTCGTCGAATCACGGCGCCCTGGTTGGTGCCTGTCTTGACCTCCTCGCCGCGACTGGACATACCAAAGGCCAGCGCAACGCATTGTCTGTCCCAAACGACGTCGGCAATCTTCAACAGCTCCATGTCCTGCTCCCGGCCGTAGACATCGTACTGCGTGAGCGTCCAGACCCCCTCGAGGTAATGCCCGTGCTCGAACATGTAGATGACGATCGCGTAGATGGCCTCCTCCGGCAAAGGGCCGCCCTCGCTCGTACCTGCCAACTTCTGCCATTTCTTGAGGCTCCTCAGTGCGAGCGGCAGCCTGTTGCGCAACTCGGGCCAGCTTACCAGCAGGCCGAAAAGCACCACCGACCTGAGGGTAGCCCGCTTGCGTTCCCCGTAGCACCGGATGTCCATGCAGTCGGCCAGCGCGCGGTCCGCCTCGAGCTCGGACGTGAGCTGCCAGCCTCGCCTGATGCAGAACTCCAGGAACTGGTGCACCTTGGGGGCCCACTGAGCAGCCGTCGCATCGGCCACCGAGTGGGTCAGAAGGCGCGTGAAGCCCCCCGTCTCGAAGACCAGCATTCGGGTCCGTCGCGTAGTTGCCCCAGGCCGGCGGTCCCCTCTTGATCATCGGGGCCGAGCCCAACGGCGGCAGGGGCTCGCGACCAGCCGAAACGAGGTCGGACGAGGCCACGATGATCGCGATCAGCCACCAGCGCAGCCTGCGCATGCACAGCCCAGCGCCCGCAGCTCGCGCCCGAGGGACAGCCCCCCCACCGCGGGGAGCTCGGCCACCACGGCTCGGTCGCTGTGCGCCGGGACCGTCTTCGGCGCAGCCCGTGGGTGCCGCCCCGTTTTTGGGAGGTTTCCTCCCTTCCCTGCCTTCACGGCCACGTCATTCGCATTCGCATTTGGCAGACTGGCAGGGCAGACCGGCACGGCTCACAGACCAACGCGGCATACCAGCACATCCGACCAGCCGTGTTTTTTCGGCTCTCGTCGAAGCATTCCGTCAGGGTTCATAGACACAGAAACGCTTCCTGTTTTTGTCTGGCCCGGTTTCTGAACGATGGCCGTTTCGCTTGAGACATTTTCAGCAAACTCGGCCACAGAGGGGACTCCGAATCGACATCGTGTTAGAATCGCTCCGAGAGGCTTTCGAGCGGCCCGAAGGAGGCCCCAAAGACGCCATAGAGGGCCCCACGAGCGCCCCAAGAGGACCCCAAGAGACCCCCAAGAGCGCTCCAGGAGGCATCCACCAGACAGCTCACAAGAACCCCAAGACGGGCCAAGAGGGCCCCAAGAGACTCCCAGGAACGCCCCAGGAGGCCCCCAAACGGCCCAAGAAAACCCCAAGACGGCCCAAGATGGCGCCGAGACTGCCCAAGAAAGTTCCCAAAGAACCCCACGACGCGTCCAGACAGCCCAAGAGGACCCCAGAAACCCACAAGAGGACCCAAGAGGCCCCCAGGAAGCCCCCAACAGACCCCAAGACAACCCCGCGCGGCGCCAGGACCCCTTAGGGTAGCCCGATAAGGTTACCAGGACCCTCTCCGGATTCAACATCCTTCTTCAATTGCCTCTTACTGTCCTCTGTCCGCATCGTCTCGTCGTCATCTTCCTCCGCATTAATTCTCGTATTCGCCCTCGTTCTCTTCGTTTTCATCTTTGTGTTCCTCGTCATCCTCGTTGTCCTCAGGCTCCTCCTCGCTATCCTCACGTTCTCCACGTCCTCGTCATCGCCTCCTTGTCGCCCTCGCATTCCTTTTCTTCCTTTTTCGCCCAATGAGCCCATTTGGCTAAAGCGGCGCTTCCCGTTTTTGTCCGATCAGGTTTTTCGGTTGTATCAAAGCGAGTGTCCGAAACACAGTCTTGCGGCGCTCGGCCCTTAATTGCAACGTGCGCGCTCGAGGGGGACCAATCACGAGAGAGCAGACATTGCATGGAACGGTGATCCTTGCTTTCAAAACGTGTTCGTCAGTAGTCCTCCTCCCTCCCTTTCCCTCTGGGCGCTCTAGTGTTTGGCAGCGCGCGGTGCCGTCCGGTTCGTTATCATACAAGTGCTGTTCTGGCTTCTGCCGATCGCGCGCCATACGCGCGTTCTTTCGATCGTCAACGGCGCTGTTGGCGCTTGTATTCCCCCTCCTACGTACTCCTCCTCCTCCTCCTCCTCCTCCTCCTCCTCCTCCTCCTCCTCCTCCTCCTCCTCCTCCCCCCCTTCCTCCTCCTCCTCCTCCTCGCCTTCTTCCTCCTCCTTCTCCTCTCCTCCCCCTCTTCCTCCTCCTCCTCCTCTTCCTCCTCCTTCTCCTCTCCTCCCCCTCTTCCTCCTCCTTCTCCTCCTCCTCCTCCTCCTCTTGCCCCGAGCTGCGTACTTGCAGCAGAGTGTCCGGCCGTTGTTCGCTGTCGTGTGGCAATCGGCGGCTTGCCAGTGGGGCTATCAGTGTGCACGTTTGTCCCCGGCACTGCACATCACACAAAAGGCAGGACCTCCTTTCAGGCGTTGGCCCTGCATCGGGGGCGGCAAAGAGGGGGGTGATGACTAGGGGGGGTGGATATCATGGCGGGGGCCATGATATTTCCCCAGATTTCACGGCGCCTCTTCTTATTTCATTACGTCCCTGGCCCCCCCGCTGGGCCGCGCACATGCCGCCGGCCATGATTTGCACCCCCCCCCTCTTGGACACCCCCCTCTTGGCCGCCCCCGACTGTAGGGTAATCCATCGGTGCCGCCGCAGCTGTTCTTTTCGTCCGGCGCAAGGTCACTCAAGACAGTTGTTTCCTTTTCTTTTGTTTCCCTAGGCGCGCGCCGAGAACATGCTGCTCGAGACTGGTGTCCTCCCTGGATGTCCGCACTGGCGATGTTCGGGTGGACGAGCCGTTTTGACAGTTTTAGCGCCGGCTGGGCCTGCATCCAGAGTGGACAGCTAGGGGGCCACATGCGAACCCTACCCCTACCCCCTACGATTTCGGAGGACGAGGGTGGGGGTCACTTCGCTCGGGAGCTCCCGAGCGAAGTGAACCCCACCCTCCCCCTCCGAAATCGTGGGGGGTAGGGGTAGGGTGCGCATGTGGCCCCCTGACAGCACGAGAGGTCATTGATGCTACCCGCTCCGGCAAAACAGATCGTGTGGAGAGGTTCTGGCGTGCGTCGTGTGCGTTCGGGCCGGAGCGGCTCGGAGGTGGCCCCCCCGCGCTCGGGCGCTTTGGGGTCAGTGGGCGCGTCGCGAGTGGGGCCCAGGGCTACGCGGGTGCATCTTCGGCGTCCCCGATCCAGGGCAGCTTGGGATTTCATTCTCCATGGCAGCTGTCCCTCTCCTCTGTATGCTTCGCCCTATCTGTTCCCAGCGGCGCGTTGACATGATGTGCTCCTCCCTCTGGCCCTCGTCCTCCTCTTCCTCCGCTGCCCGCCCTCTACCTCGTCCCGCCCGTCATCCACAGAGTCTCCCGCCCCCCCCCCCTTCAGGAGGGGAAAAAACACACAGACACAATTCATCGTCGATCGCCCAGAAAGTAGGGGAAACTATGGGACGCGGGGGGGAAGACCAAAAACCCCGAAAATACAGGGAAGATATGCGCAATCTTCTTATTCGTGTGTATTTGTTTGTGTGTCCTGGGGCCCCTTGTGTATCTTCTTGTGTAGATCTGTGTGTATTTGCTTGTGTGTATTTGTTTGTGTGTATCTATTTGTGTACCCATCCCTCTGCGGCGCCCGCCAGGGCGACGCCGGGCTCCGCGGGGCCGAGGCGGGGAGCCTCACCAGCCTGTGAGCTGCAACGGGCCGCTCGGGCCGCGGGCCCGCCCGCCCGGCCCGTCGCCGCCGCCTCCGCGGGGCAGCTCGGACGGCAGCGGGAACGGCGACGTGAGGGTTACGATATTTGCTGCATGCAGCTGTTTTCGGCCTCGCCGAGGGGCCTATTCCTCGATGCACAGCCGCCTCCGGCGCCGGGAGGCGCCGGGAAAATCAGCTACGTGCGCTGATTCTCAAACCCGCGCGCAGAGGGCTTGGCATCGCTCGGGCGTGTGCATGTTTCCTTCGGCGAGGGCCATCGAGGAGCATCCTTGACCATTTGGCGAGAAAACCGCGCACGCGACCGAACAAAAAACGCAAAAAATATTGACGTCCGAGCGATGGCGAGGAGAGTTTCGACTGGTACGAGGACGGGTGAGGCGAGGAGGATCGGCAGGGCAAAGGAGTAGGGGGAACAAAGAGTGTCATAAGCATAAAAACTCGGAGGTCCGCGCGGGTTTCTCGGATCGGCGCTGGACCCCCCTCCCTGGCGCGCGGAGCGCGCCAGGGGCGGCGCCGGAGGCGCCGCCGTGGGGTCCCAGCGCCGATCCGAGAAATCCGCGCGAACCTCAGAGTTTTTATGTTTATGCCACTTTTTGTTCCCCTAGGGAGGGAAGGAGGAAAAGCATGAAGAGGACACGGAGGAAGATGAGGAGGGCAACGGCGACGAGGATTAGTGTAGACTTTATCCATTCTGTATTTCGGCCACATTTGCGGCGAGGACTGCGACAGTGGCTAAGGTGGCCATGATGATGGTACTGGTGACGATGGACGTGGTAGTAGTCGTGATTTAGTTTATAGCGACTGTGATGAGATTGACGATGCTTACGTATACACTGGCGGTGATGTGTTTGATGACTTCGATGATGGTGGTGATGGGGTTCGTGATGTTGGTGACGGCAATGGTGTTGATGATGGACGGCCCGTGCGGCATCGGTGATGACGAAGACGGTGAGCGTAAGTGCTGTCGGGATCACGGCAAAAGGTGGTGGTGCAGATGTGGAGGAGGAGGAGGAGCAGGCGTGCAGCGACGAGGACGTGACGAGGAGGGGGTGCGCTGACCTGCCCATGGCCCACACCCTCCAGCGGCGGCCACGAGCACAGGCCAAGGTTTCGCGCGTTGGCTCGCCTATTGCAGGTTGGCCCTCGCGTGATTCCCGGTTTGCCTCTTGCTTGCGGTCGGGCACCATTGGCATGTTGGTTTAATGGTGTACATATACATATACATATACATATATATATATATATTCCTTTTCCTATATTTTTATAAGCCCGGGCGGGGGGAAAACCCGTCCCCCCCCCCGTAAAACCGGACCCCCGAGATCTGGAGCTTTGGGACCTTCCGGACGGGCCTCGAAGCGGCCCCTGGACCTCGCAGGGCGTTTTGCCAAGCCTTCGCAGCACACCCAGGGCGATCAGGGAGGTCACCGGAGACGTCCCAAAGACCCCCAAGACAGCACAAGAGCGCTCCAAGAAGCCGTCATACCCCGAAAGATCGCTCCAAAACTTACCAAGAGGCCTCCAAGAGCACCCCCAAGAAGGCCCCCCAAGGGAAAAATCATTGATTATATGTATGTATGTATATATATATATATATATATATATATATATATCGGTTTTTGGTGCATTTGGGGTTCTCCTCTTTTCGGCTTCCCGATGCTCCAAGACGGCGGTCTCCTAGGCGTCCGAAGCCGCCTGGGATGCTCCAAAATCGCCCCACAACCATCCGAAATGGCTTCCAGGCAGTCCAAGAGAGCCCCAAAACGGCACAACAGGACTCCAAAATGGCCCTAAGAGAGCACCATGGCGGCCCAAGATGGCCCCAAGACACCCTCCGAAGCATTCCAAATCGTGACTGGGGCGTTCAGGGAGACCGCGGTTGGAGGCAGGTTGGCCTTAGGAAATCCCATGGCCCCCAGAACACACCCAGGAGGCCTCCAAAAGGCTTTAAAAAATCCTGAGAACTTTGGCGAAGCCCCCAGAGGCTCTCCAAGGAGGAGCCTCCGCAAAAAGAGCTGAGGAGGATGGGGAGAATGCCCAGGGTATGGCGAGAATGAGGAAAACATAAGCATGGAGGAAGAATAACGAACAGCATTATTATAACGGCGATGCCAGAAAAGACAGCAAGGAGTGATCGCTAAATTGTCAGCTTGACCTTCCTGCCATTTCCGCCTGCATACCAAACTTCAAGGACCAAGGTGCATGGCGCGAAGCGCCACTGCAGTCTTGTATATATATATATATATATATATATATATATAAACTGCTCTGAGCGCCGGCCCGCACGAGCCGGGCAGGCGAAGCCGTCGGGCCGTGCCTCCGCCGAGGGCCGCTCTTCTCTCCGCGCCTCGGTTTGTTGCGCTGGCCTGCGTCCCGCGCCTGGGCGGGCCCCGCGCGCGCCCTCTCGGCCCGCCCTTGGGCGGGGGAGGTTCCCGCTGCACCCGCCAGGCCTGGCACAGAGTCAAGCAGTGGCGAGGCGTCCTGGCTCGCCTGTAGCCCTACCAAGCCATGTTCGAAGAGCCTCATGTGGTTCCACGACATGCTCTTGGAACATTTCTGGCGGGGGCTGCCTTGGCTTAGCACATCGGGTTAATGTTCTAAGAACACTGTTTTTATTATTAGAACATTGTTGGGTTCGAAGAACACTTCGTGGTAGGACTACAGGAATACTGGGCCGGTCGGTCCGTGTTCAACAGAGAGGGAGGGGGAGGGAGGCGGGGCCACGGATCGGGAGGGGAAAAAAGCACGCAGACACAATTCGTCGTCGATTCCCCAGAGAGTAGGGGAAAACATAGGAAGTGTGTGGGGGAAACAGGAACCCAGAAACTATGGGAAGATCTGGGGAATTTGGTTACTTGTGTGTATTTAGTTGTGTGTCCCAGGTTCCCTTCAACGGAGGGAAGCGGGGGTGGGGAGGGAGAGAGGGAGGGAGGGGGCAGGAGCAGCATGGCGGGTGCAGCAGGATTCCCGCCCGCGCACGGCGAGTTCTGCTCGCGTCGTCAGCCCGCGTCCACGCGGGATGTGGACAGCGGCAGGCGTCAGCCCCCCTCCGAGGGGAAGGGATGGGAGGGATAAAGGGACGGAGGGGGAGGCGTGAGGACGCGGAGGAGGGCGAAGCAGCGGCGGACAAACAGGAGGAGGGGCCTTCAGAGTCACAGGCATGGAGGGACGGGAACAACCGGAGGGGGAGCACGAGAAACAGTGTTCGGAGGAGGGGCGGACGTGCTCCAGGGCAGAGGGCCGCAGGTGCGCGTGGCTGGCGGCACGGCTGCTGTACAGTGACTGCCAGCTGCCAGCCCCGCCGCAGAGTCTCCGTGCTCTTTTCACGGTTCCTGCCCCCCTCTCTCCCCGTCTTGGCGTCACAGTTTGGAGGTCTGCCGTCGCGGTGGATCAATCATTGTTCTCCTATCTCCCGGCCAGAGGTCCTCCATCGCCGTGGAGTAAGTACCGTTTCTTTCATCCTGCTCCTGTCCTTTCTCCTATCGCCCTCGTCTCCTTCCATGATGCGAACCTCCTCTCTCCCCTGACTCTATATCTGGAGGATGATCCGCCCTCTCTACGTATTGCCTTCAACAGGATTGGAGAACAATCCGATGGCTGTCTCCTACGCTGTAGAGGAGGAGGAGGAGGAGGAGGAGGAGGAGGAGGAGGAGGAGGAGGAGGAGGAGGAGGAGGAGGAGGAGGAGGGGGAGGAGGAGGAGGAGGAGGGAGGAGGAGGAGGAGGAGGAGGAGGAGGAGGAGGAGGAGGAGGAGGAGGAGGAGGAGGAGGAGGAGGAGGAGGAGGAGGAGGATTGCCTCTCTACGTAGTGCTGTCTCCTACGCTGTAGAACAATCCGATGGCACTGCGCTTCGGAGCGGAGCTCTCCCGCTGCAGCTCGGGCCTGCCTGTCGGATCGGCGCCCGGCCCCCCGTCGCTCGGGATCGGGCGCCCTCGCCCCGGCGCGGCTGCCTTCTGCGGATGCGCGTCCTTCCTCTGGCCGCCGTCGCCCCCCTCCTCCCTCCTCCGCCTTCCCTTGCTCCGCCCTTGGCATCGCTCGGACGTGTGCACTTTTTCTTCCGGCGAGGACCATCGAGGAGCATCCTTGATCATTCGGCGAAGAAGCCACGCACGAGACCGAAAAAAAACACAGGGAATGGACGTCCGAGCGATGGCCAGCGCCTGCTCCCCCCGCTCCCGCCGCGCCTCGGGCGCGCTGGCGGAGGGGTCGGCTCCGGCCGCTCTTTCGCCCCCCCTCCCCCTCGCCTCCGCGCCGCTGCCGCCCTCCCCCCCCTTTGCCCTGCCAGCTCCCCCTTCCCTTGCCGAGTGCCGCCTCCCGCCGTCCCCCCGGCTTCCCCCTGCCAGATCCCGCCCCCCGCCTTGCGCACCCCCACCACTGTGTGCGGTCTCTTTTGGGCACTCCTTTCCTCGCTCTCCTCCTCTGGCCTCATCCGCTCCGCCTTCCGCTCCGGGCTTCTTCTTCCCGCTTTCCCCCCTCCCCGTCACTGCATTTTCCTCTGCCCGGCCTCAAACGTTCTCCACGGCGTTAGCCAGCTTGGACCAGCCGTTCGCGAATCCCTTTTGGCGGGGTGATGTCCACTCAGCCGGGAGCCCCGTTTGATCCTGGAGATACCCGACCCCTGAACATGTCTTTGGTATTGGGGCTCCTCCTTGAACAGCTTAATCTGGCCTTACGCCGTGCGCTCTCTCCCGCAGCCGTTGGCGTCAGCACGGCTGCGCTTCCCCTTTTTGCGGATGGGCGCACGCCCCTAATCTCGCTCGGGATTTACCAGGCCTGCGATGTTCTTCCTGGGGGGTTCCATTGCCGTTCCACTGGCCGCGGCGTTCGCCGCCCAGGCGGGTCTCGCCACGCCAGTGGGTTCGACCCCAGAAGCTGGACCTTCATCCCGCCCAGCGGCGGGAGCGGCGAGGGGGCCCGCCCTGGGGGGGCACTTTTCCCTGGGGATCCCGGTCGGGGCCCAGGCTCGTGGGAGACGAGGATGACGGAGGGACTCAGGACCCCCCCCATTCGAACCCGCACCATCCCCACGAGCGGGTCGGGAGGGAGGCGCCCCGCGCGGGGGGTCGGCCGTTTCCGCGCCGCCGTGGGGGGGGCTCTGCACCCCAGGCTCCGCCGGGGGAAAGGACAGGAGGAGGCGCGGTGAAGGGCCCCCCCAGCCAAGGATGGGAAGGCCACCGCGCGGGCGCAAAACAATATCGAGCAGGCCCTGCGTCCCACCTCCGCGAGGAGCGCCGGGCCCGGAAGGGGGGGGGGGGGCCAGGGCCTGCACCGATGCGAGGGGCAAGCCCCAGACCGGGACCATGACCCCCTCCCCTGGGCCCCGCAGGCGGAGGAGGAGGAGGAGGCGGAGGCGGAGGCGGAGGCGGAGGCGGAGGAGGAGGAGGAGGAGGAGGAGGAGGAGGAGGAGGAGGAGGAGGAGGAGCAAGGGGGCGCCGCCGGCGGGAACTAGGGGGCCTTCGATGAGCCCTCGCGCGCCCCGGGCGGTGGCAAGGGAGAGGCCCGGGACAGGCGGGCGTCAATTGCGTCTCGACTCGAAGCGCCCTTCCACCCGCGGCCAGGGCCGCAGGGCGCTCCCCGCGGATCGCTGGGGCGGGGGGGGGGCGGGGGGGGCCCGCGGGGCGAGGGCCTATCGCCAGCCCTTGCGCTTCGTAGTCTTCGGGGCACGCGGCCCCCGCGGGCGCCCGGGTCCAGGGAAACCTGAGGGAGCTGGTTGGGGGAGCAAGCCGAATGGGCACAATCCGCCGCCGGTCTGGTCTCGCCCCGCGGCAGGGCGGGCTAGGCCGAGGCGGGGCCCCGCCCGGAGGGCGTTATTCTCGAAGTGCGGGAGACCTCCCAGGCGGGCTGGGGCTACTCGGCGCTCCTCAACAACCTGACCCTGCTGGACTGGCTGGCATACCTGGCCTTCGGCTCTTCCCGGGCGTCGGCCAAGGGCCCCGCCGCCCAGTTCTTCGCCTCCGCAGCCCTCTTCCTGCTTGTCGCCCTGGGGGGATGCCTCATCGAGCTCTGTTGCCGCTATGGTCGGGCCCGCAGAAACTCGCGCTTCCGCACTTGGGCCACGGTGGCGGAGGACGATCGGCGATTCCTCGTGGAGCTGGACTGGCGGGGGTCAAGCGGGCGGCCCGTTGACGACGATTTCTACCGGGATGCGATGCGGGCCCGGGGGGCCAACCCGCCCGGCCGTGCACCCAACCGCTGGGTGGCCGAGATCGAAGCGGTTGGACCTTGCGCTGGGGTTCGGGTTAGTCGACGTCTTTTGGACGAGCGCGCCCTGGATTTTGACGGTCTTGTTTTCGAGGGATGTTTGCAGCGGGAGCTCGCGCCATTTTAATGATTGGGTTTTGTCATCTTCGCGATTGCCCCGACAGGCCAACCCGAGCCCCCCGAATTCGAGTCTCGCGTCTCCCCGAGAAGAGGCCGACAGCGACTTCTCCGGCCACGCCCAGCAGGAGATGTCGGCCGCGTAGCGCGAAGCCGAGGACCTGGCCCAGGAGCTCATTGACCTAGAGAGCGCCGGCAATCAGCAGCGCATCTCCGCTGCCATCGAACGCGCCGCGGCCGGCCATGGCCCCGCGCCGCGCGAGCGACCCCGGCACCTAGAGACGCAGCACCTGCGTCCGAGCACGCGCGATCAGTGCCACTACTACCTACGCGGCGGCTCCGCGGACGACTCCGCCGCGCTCGAGGAGGAGGATGAAGGGGCAGTTCAAACCCAAGATTCACCAACGATGGTGGAACAGACCCCCCTGTCAAGCTTTCTTTTCATGGGCCCCCACAAGGGTTCATTTCCATGGCGGGGGTGGCCTCATCGGGAGACAACCGTTTGAAGACCCTGAAGCACGCCGAAACAACGTTCTCTGGACTCCGTCGCGGATCAACCTGATTGTCGCGTCTTGCCGATCCTAAATTGCGCCGCCAGAACCAGTCCAAAACGCCAGGTCTGGAACGTTGACCATGGGGGCCCGTGGAACTCTTGGATATGGTGTGTATATATATATATATATATATATATACAGCGTTAATGCGAGAGCCACATTGTGAAAACGAGCCGCCCTCAATCGGATGCGCGCGGCGCAATTCGAAGACGAACCGCCCTCAATCCGCGAGCCCCCTGCAAATGTGTTAAGAGGGGCGCGCGCGGCGCCGAAGCGAGAGCCATGTTTTGGAGACGGTCCGCCTTCGGCCACCGAGACTCTCGCTTGCAATATTTCCAACTTGACTGCGCGGAGCGCCAAGGCGAGGGCGACATTCTGAAATGCCCCCGCCCTCCATCCGCGAAGGTCTCGCCAACGCTTAAGCTCTGGGGCCATGAATGGCGAGGGGGTTCCAGGTGAAAACCCGGCTCGCCCCGTCGACTGGCCCGAGGCGCGACGGGGGGAAGGGGGGGGGGGGGCACTTTATGCGGGGGAGGCATGGGGGGCATATGGAGTTGCACTTGGGCCCAGAGGCGCGCGTAGGAAGGGGGGCCGCCCGGCGGCTACGTCGCCAGCGCTCCCGCGACGGCCGCGCCTGAAGGCCGCGCCGCCGTCGAGACCGCGGTCGCCAGGCGCGACGCCCACCTCCCGACCAAAGAGGAAGCGTCGAGGCTGTCGCCAGAAGTCGCCGCGGCAGTCTTCGAGGAGCTCACATTCTGGGCTGCGTGCGCGCGTTTCGAGAGGCGGTGCCGCGCGGCTCTGAGAGGCCCCCGCGACATGGGCGCCAGAGCCCTGGAGACGGTTGCCGGGGCGGCGCCGCGGGCGTCGCCGCGCAGACTGTCCTCCGAGGCGGCTCGTCGCCCGGACTGGGCGCGCATCGCCGCTGACATCGAGGGGGCGTTTCTACGGGGCGCGGCACGCGGCGAGATGCCAGCGCAGGGCGAGGCATCCCGCGAGGCGATCTTCGCCCTGCCGCCCGGCAGCGCAGCCACCCTCCAGCAAATGCCAGGCCGCGAGTCCTCCGGCGAGCGGGCCGAGCGCCTGCGCTGCGCCGAGCCGGGCGCGGGTTATAAGATCGCGCCCAGGGCCTCCTCCGCGAAGCTCGCCTGGGTCACGCGCTCGCCCGAGCGCGGCGCCAAACCGGCGAGGCGGGGCCTAGAGCTCGAGGTCAAGCGCGAGACGACCAGCGCCGATGTCGCCAGCGGCTCGGAGGTAGCGCCCGCGCTGTCCAGGCGCGTCGGCGAATGAAAGATCGCGGGTCACAAGGGGCACGTTGGCCGGCCGATCGGCCGCGTCGAGAGCACCTCTGGCAAGATGAAGCTACGACGACTACCGCAGCGCCAGCGGAACAGTTGTGCTCGACCAGGACGAGCACATCGACCAGGACGAGCACATCGAGCACGCCGGCCCTGCCAATCGAAGGCCGACGAGCCGGCTGGAGGTCAAATTCCAGACGTCCCACTCCTCGGAGCAGCAGCGCGCGGTTTGCTAGTGCGACGCCATGTCGCCGCGTGCGTCGTCGCTCTGTAGAGGGCCGAGAAGTTTTTTATTCGTCGCGCGACGCAGCTCAATTCCGTGGTTCTGGCCACGCAGTAGATCAAGGCGCGCGTCGCCATCCCTTCCATGGAGCGCGCCAAGCGACTATGCGCACGCAGCGACTGGTCGTTCAAGCGGGAGGAGGAGACTTGTTACGGCACGAGAGGAACCGTATACATGCGCCTGGTCAAGTTCCGCAGCACCGGGTAAACAGGCATGCCATTTGATCGACGCTGTGAGCCGATCGCGCACGCGGGTGTGCCGATCATAATTTGGCCCAGAGCTGTTCGCAGCCTGCGGGGCGACCGACGGCCTACTGGCGCACCTCCTGGCGCTCCACAGCTGGTGCGCGGACCTGCCTCAGCCGAGGAGATCGGGGGGCCGGGGGGAAAGGAGGCTACGCTGAGACGGTCGAGCTGGTTGCGGACGGCGCGCCCGTCTTCGCCGCCTTGGCCATGGCGCTGGTTCGACCGCCCTCGGGGAACGGCGTGGCCGGCCATCTCTGGCGTCTATCAGACCAGCTCCGCACCGAGCAGGTCGACGACATGCTGTGGTGCGTCGCCATAGACAGAAGGCCGACCCCATGGCGAAGGAGAGCATCGGCCGGGAATTCATTCTCGCTATCATGGGCGAGGAGCTCAGCTACGACCGCGACGCCATCAGCCTGAACGGGGAGCGACAAGAATAAGAAGACCGTGCCGAGATCCTGCCACAGCACTCTCGCCCACGTGGACTAGGGCGACCAGAATGGCGAAGTCGCCGGTTCGCCCGACTCCACGGGCATGAGCTCGCATTGACTATGTCAGCGCAGCTCGCGGTCCCAACGATGGTAAGGGGCGAAACATGCGCTTGCATCTCGCGAACTACGTCCGCGAATGCGACGTAATGAAGCACGCATGGAAAGAGGTGCTTTCACGAGCGATGTTCGGGGAACAAGCAGACGATATGAAAGTTGAGCATGTAAGTGGGTGAGATCGTGCTCCATCAATTTGCATGATTCCTGGCAACTTGTTTATGACGGGGCGTGGTCAGCACGACGTCTTTTCTTTGGCTTACATGTTGCTTCATTGGTTCATGCACGGGTTGCGTGCGTGGGCCGACGAGGCGCGACAGCTTCTCTTGAGCACCATACTCGGAGAGCAGGTTGATCCTCAATCTGCTTGTTCTCCCGTTGCGCCGCTTGGGTCGCGTAGGCTGACCCCGCCGCGCCCGTTGTAGACGTGTGTCCTTGCCGTTTTTCACGCCGTGTTTGATATGGGAAACATTTATCAGTTCCACATCCCATATTGTTTAATTACGCTTCGCGAGCCCCCGCCAGCCCATCCAGAAACCTTGCCCACGAGAGCTGCCGGCAAATGTAAAGCGAGGCGCGTAGTAAAACAGAGCGGTCAACGAGAGGAGGGAAAGAGACGTGTTGAACCATGTCGGATGCTATCTTGGAGCGTCGGGGGCCTTCTTGGAGCTATGGTTTTTTTTTGGGGGGGTATTGAGGTCCGCATGGAGCTCTTTTGGGGCATCTTGGGCCCCTTTGTGGGCTCTTCAAGGGGGTTTTGGCGTCCTCTTGGGGCTCTTTTGGGGCGCGTCTGGGACCCGAGCGTGCCAGGCACGCCTGGTGCGCCAGATGCGCCACGTGCTCCGAGTGCGCCAGGTGTGCCGCACACTCCAGCAGCGCCAGGTGCGCAGCGTCTGGGGCACGTGCAGAGTGCGTCAGGTGCGCCTGCGCACGTGACAGCACACATCGGGAACCATGTCGGCCCCTGCCCTCCTTGCTGAAAATCGATTCCCCTCATTGTGTCTGGTGGGCCTGCGCACAGCAGGCCACGCGCCACCCCCCCCGCCGTCCCTGTCAAGAACAACTTGACAATGATCGCAGGTGGCCGCGCAAGATTCAGATTTAGCTGCGAGGTGCATATTGTATTGCTTCTGTTGTCAGGGATGGTAGCCCTGCGCACGGCAAGGAACATGCTGACACCCGGTCAACAACAATACAACATTTTCGCGGGCCTCACGAACATGACTCAATATTTTGTCTCAAAATATATGCTGCATTGTTTTTTGAAAGGGATGGTGGGGGGGCTGCCTCGGGTTGGCCACACATGCTCCAAATTTGGATGCTGAGTGCGGTGTGTATTGCTTTTTGACAGGGATGGTGGGGGGCGGGTCGGCATGGTGTCGGCATGGTGCCTGGTTGGCCCCCGGTCGCTTGGGGGAGGCGGGGTATTTCTATAAGGAACAGTGATCAAGACACCCTCCATATAGCAAGCTGTCTAGCTCATTCCCACCCGCCCTCCCAAAACATCAGTAACACCTGAGCCTCAGCATGTTCAGCGGTCGTCTTTGGATGGGCAGCTTCTGGGAACCAAAACCGAGCCCATGTGCGCGACGCTGGGGCGAGGTGCGCCACGCGTGCCAAGGGTGCCACGCGCGCCAGGCACCCCTGGGGCCCGAGCGTGCCAGGCACGCCTGGTGCACCAGATGCGCCACGTGCCTCTGATTGCGCCATGTGCGCCATGTTCGGGGCACGTGCACAGTGTGTCAGGTGCGCCTGCGCACGTGACAGCACACATCGGGAAACATGTCGCACTGTCGGCCCCCATCATCTTTGTCGAAAGTCAACACATACCCAGCATTGTGTCTGGTGGGCCTGCGCACGGCAGGCCATACACCACCACCCCCGCCGTCCCTGTCAAAAATCACTTGACAATGATCGCAGGTGACCGCGCATGATCCAGATTTAGCCGCGAGGTGCATTTTGTGTTGTGCTTTGCCTGGAATGCCAGTCCTGCGCATAGCAGGCAATGTGCTGACACCCCCGCCGTCCCTGTCAACAAACCATACGAAGTGCTCGCGGGCCTCACCGCGTCGGGTTGGCTGGGGGTGGTGGGGGGGGGCCGCATCGGGTTGACCGCGCATGCTCCAAATGTGGAGGCAAAGTGCGTTTTGTATTGTTTCTGACAAGGATGGTGGGGGGGAGCACGGTTCCTGGTTGGCTGCCGGTCGTTTGGGAGAGGGGGTGTATATCAACTGTGAAGAATGTTAAACCCTTCCGCGAAGGGGAAGAGGGGCTCTTGGAAGAGGGAAGAATAACATCGTTAAACCGCCTGCGCCCAGAGGGCTGGCGGGATTCTTAGTTTCGGTTCCCCCCTTCGCCTTTCGCCTCCCTCTCGCTCCCGCTGGCCGCGCTCGCATTTGTTTCTGGTTTCGGTTCCTCTGTCTCTTCGGCCTTTTGCATTCGCCTACCGAATTACGTTGCTCGCTGGCTCGATTTAGCGTGGCCTTTTTCAAGGCATCCCGCCTGGCGCACGTCCCCACAGAAGGTGGCCAAGTCATTGCTTACGCGGCCCGTAGCTTCAAATCCGTCGGCTGGAGTTCGTCGGCGCGTCGGAAGAGAGCGTGCGCGTGCGTTTGAGTGCGTGCGTGTGTGATCCAATCGTTTGGGACTCCACCGTGCCCTCAAGCTCAGGAGGGGAAAAAACACAGACACAATTAATCGGCGGTTCCCAGGAAAATATGGGAAACATGGGAAGTGGGGGGGAGGACGAAAACCCAGAAAATCTGGGAAAATATGGGTCATAGTTTTATTTGCGTGTGTATCTATTTGCGTGTCCTGGGGCCCCTTCACAAGCGCCCGCCCCGCGCATGGTCAGCAATTCGTGGCTGGCGCGCTCCGCTCGTGCTGCACCCGTGGGAGCCTTCCCACCGCGGCGTCGGAGGAAACGGAGCGTGTGCGCTCCCCTCCACCTAACCCGCGGGGGCCTCTCGATGGACCGCCCCCGCGCCCCGTCCACCGTCTCGCTCGCCAGCACGTGTGCATACACACACGTATGTGTACTCCAGATTTCGTGATAAAGGGAGGGGGCTCTCATTTCGGGGGGGGGTCTCTTCCAGGCTATCTTGGAGGGCCTGGGGGGGTCTGGGGACGATGTTTTGGAGGGTTCTCCCACGGGGGAGGTCCGAAATGGCTTGTCTTGGAGGGTCCAGACCCCCTCCCTTTTATTACGAAATCTGGGGTAGACACTCTCTGT
Organism: Prorocentrum cordatum; assembly: GCA_963575745.1. NCBI lineage: Eukaryota > Dinophyceae > Prorocentrales > Prorocentraceae > Prorocentrum > Prorocentrum cordatum. The sequence goes on along the minus strand of CAUYUJ010021675.1, from coordinate 56,718 downwards.
CGCCCTCTCAGTCTCTCTCTCTCTCGCGCAACTGCCGTCCCAGAGGAGCGTGTCTAAGAAGTTCAGGGATCGGACCGGTTGATTTTCTCAGCGATGTTCACTTTCGCGTTCGGCCGCCGTGAACGATTGAGTATCTTTCTAGACTCTGAGCCATTACTAGTTCCTCAGCGTTTGCTAAGTCTCACTTCCGCCCTGGTCAGTCGAGTTTTGTGGACATTCAGGACTCCACTCTCTCCAGGTCTCCCGCTCTCCAGTGTGACATCTTCCAGCTCCTGTCTCTTAGCCTCAAGTATCAGATTCGCGACCTCGTGCTAATCATTACGGAGCGGCTTCCCGTTGGCCTCTTCACTCTGGTGGCAGGGCGAGAACCTTCGATGGGAGAGAGGAACAGGTCCCTCCCCTCGACTCTCTGTACAGACGCGCTGCACTTTCCAGGGTGAGCCCGAAGGGCTCCTTTGGACAACGTCCGCTCCCTGCGGGAGGATCGGGCCGCAAAATGGCGCGGACCCCCTCGCCCGCGCCTCCCGCGCGACCGCCTCGAGGTCGGCTCCTCTGAAGGGGGGGAGAGGGGCGCAGAGGGCGCGCGGGAGCGGGCCCGGCTCCCGGAGCTCGACGCGCGAGGCGAGGGGTGATCGCGGGCGGTGGTGGATGAAGCGCGCGGGGGTGACACGATCACAGGCGCCTGGCATCGCTCGGACGGGTGCATCTTTCCTTCGGCGGGGACCATCGAGGAGCACCCTTAATCAGTCGGCGAAAAAACCACGCACGAAACCAGAAAACAACACAGGAAGTGGACGTCCGAGCGATGGCGAGGTGGTGGGTGAAGCGCGCGGGGGTGACACGCTCACAGGCGCAGGAGCCAGTGAGGCAGGACTCGTGGACAAAGTGTCAACCACGATGGTAAGAAGCACGCGGCGATGGCCTCGTGTACAAGCCCAGCGATACAACTTCCAGCCGAAGACGTCAGAGTGAGGGGGCCGAACGGTCATTCACGGTCCCTGGGTGTGGCTGAAGTGGGATTCCGGGATGCGAATTATTGAAAATATTCATTTCTAGGGAATAATTGTTGCTGATCTCCGGAAAAAGTTCCAAGCGCTCTCGTCTCGACGCTGGTTAGATTTCTCTGAAAACGAGGCTCCCGCTCGAGCGTTGGCTTGAGCCTAAATGTGGGCCCTTGGAGGCCCAGCTACGACAACAGCGGCCCCCGCTCGATACTTCATCACAATTTACCCCGAGACACCCTGGCCAGAGAGGCCCCCGAACTCAGGAACGGCACTCTCGCTCGAGACATCCTCGCAATGCAATTAAGTTGGCGGAGGCCCAGCCACGACGACAAGGGCTTCTGCTCGATACTTCCTCGCGATTTACTCCGAGAGCCCCTGGCCAAGAAGGCCCCCAAACTCAGGAACGGCGCTCTCGCTCGGGGCTTTCCCATGGTTCGGGCGGGTTGATGGAGGCACGGGCATGGCGACAAGGTCTCCCTTTCGATATTGCGAAGGCCTGACGGCCGGTGCCGCCGACCTTGAAGAGGACCACGACGTCGGCGACGAAGTGGGCGGAGACGGAAGCCGTGGATGATAATGAGGAGGATGAGGAGGAGGAGGCGAGGAGGAGGGGGAGGAGGATGAGGAGGAGGAGGAGGAGGAGGGGGAGGGGGAGGAGGATGAGGAGGGTTAGGAGGAGGAGGAGGAGGAGGAGGAGGAGGAGGAGGGGGAGGAGGAGGAGGAGGAGGACTCTGCCGCCGCGTACACCCCGCACGGTTTTTGCGGCAGTGGTGGCAGAGGGCGGGTGGCCCTCGTCGGCCCTGCAGGTCGCCCGTCGGGCGGGGGGGGATGGGGCTCGGATCGGTGAGGAGCAGTGGGAAGCAGTCTTCCCCGAAGGGGAGGGGTCCAGCGCCGCTCTCTGCTCTCCCTCCCCTCTCGCTCGCTTGCCGGATCCTCTTCCTGCCGCTCTTGGCGCCTTCCTCTTTCCCCCGTCGCGGCCCGTTCCCTCTCCGCCTGTTCTTGCCGCCGCTGTCCGCGCGCAGCGCTCAGTTTGCTTTGGTTGGCCTGTTCGGCCTGTGAGTGTTGCTCACGGCGCCCGGGGTTTGGGCCTCGTTGCGGTGGTGCACCAAAAACCCGAAGGGGAAGGGAAGGTGGAAGAGGAACCGCGCTGAGGAAGGGAAGGGGAAGGGGAAGGGAAGGGAAGAGGAGGGGAGGGGAGGGGAAGGAGGGAGGAAGAGGAGACGCGCTAGGGAAGGGAAGGGGAAGGGGATGCGGAAGGGAAGGGAAGGGAAGGGGAGGGGAAGGTGGAGGAGGAAACGCTCTGGACCACCTCCGCCCAGAGGGCTGGTCGGACTCCCTCCGCGCCCCGCGACCCTGGCGGCCCCTGCCGGCACGATGCCCCCCACCCCCCCTGACTCCTGGGGGCGGCGGCGCCCCGCTCTCCTCGGCGCTCCCTGTGGGGCTCCTCCTCCTCCTCCTCCTCCTCCTCCTCCGTAGCCATTTTGGCTCAAGGTCCCATGTTCCTCAGTGGAACAAGTGGATACCGCTAGTCCGCGGCGGGCAAGACCCTTGGGGTCTGGCAGTGTTTGTCATCGATCCGCGCTTGGGCTGGCGGGTAAACTGAGGCTTTTCCCGTTCCCGCCCGCCTGATCGCCCAGTGTTCCCTCCCATGGGCAGCAGCCGCCGCAAGGACAAGAAAGTTCGAAGGCAGGCGCAGCGCTCGGATGGCTCGGACAGATCATTCTCCTCTTCGGCGTCTCCCTCGGCTCGTGCTTCTCACCGTGATCGTCGCGGTGACCATCGGCCCCCGCCAAGCCCAGGCGCCGCCAGCTCCCAGCGTTCACGAAGCGCTGGTCGCAGCACGGCCCGCGGTGAGGCCCCCAGCGGACCGATGTCTCGGGAAGACGCCGACATGCTGGACCTGTGCCCCACTTTCCCGAATGACGAGCAGGCCGTCGTCGAGTCGGCCCAGACGCATCGCCCTGGCGCCCTTCCTGAACTTGCTGCTGGTCCATGGGCCCCTGGCCCGTCGTCGGTCTCCCCACGCCGCCTCTCGAGCCTGGTGGCGCTTCGAGCTGGCCACCTGGCGCTGACCCTTGGGCTGCTCACCTCCGCAGTTCCCCTGGTCGTTCTGGTGCCCCTCCTCCACCTGCTCCTGGTGACGCCTCGGCTGCTGGAGTGGCCTCTGGCAAGGCGGTCGCATCGGCGAGTGCTATCCCTGGCATGTCTGAGATGCTCGAACGCTTCAAGACGGACATCATCGCAGAGATGTCCCGCGCCTCCGCCGAGTCCATCGCCAATATGGTCCGCACAGAGCTCCCGCGAACCATCTCGAACGTGGTGCAGCCCCTCGTCGCCCAGCTCGGCTCAGCGATGCAAGCGAGGTTCAGAGCTCAGGAGCTTCGCATGGTCGAGGTTGAGAAGCGACTGGGCGCCGCCGAGTCCGCGCACGCCTCGCTCTCGGAGCGCTTCGCGAAGCTGGAGCAGGAGCTGGACCTCGCTCGCGCCGCCCCGCGCGAGCCCATTGCTCGGACCGCGGAGTGGCAGCGCGCCGCGGACCCTGGCATCTTCGTCATCACTGCGAAGGAGGACATTGGCAAGAATATGGTCGTGGATGCGCTGGCGGGCTGGATGCAGGCCGCCAACTACGAGGTGGGCAAGGACTTCGAGCTGGAGGGCGACGAGTTGGGCCGCAGGTTCGTCCTTCGCTTCACGGGTCTCGCGGTCACGTGTGCTGCGCGGGTTCGCCAGGCTCATGCGCTCCTTCGAGACGCTCACGGAGTCTGGCGGCAATTCTCCGCCCCGATGCCTGGTGGGCGGCGCATCCCGATCTATGTTAGCGTCGATCGCAACAGGTTCGAGATCTCTAGGGAGCGCAGCACCAAGAGGCTGCGCGACAAGCTCCAGGACTTCATTGGCAGGAGGGTCTTCATGGACGCAGACGCCGGCACGCTGTCCGTCGACTGGGGGGTCCTCGCTCGCGTCGTCGTCGACCCGTCCGCGCCCGCAAAGGTGCAATGGAATTTGGGCGCTCTATCTGATCTCCGTCTGGCACGTGCTGACCTGGACAAGCTCGCCAACGAGTTCTTCCTGCCCAAGAATATCGAGTGGAGCGGGCAAAACGTTCTGCAATTCTGACCAGCTGATCTTCAATAGCTGGAACCGCCGAGCTCTTCTTCATCACCAGTCCTCCGTCATGGCCCGCAAAGCCGACGTCGTGCACTCCCTCCTCTCGCCCTTCTCCATCACGGCCCTCCAAGAAGTTCATGGTCCTCCTGCTGCAGTCGAGGAGCTCCTCTCGCGTCTTCGTGGAGGGGTCGCGGTCTTCGGCTCTGTGGGTCGTGGCGGCGTCTGCGCCCTCATTCCCTCCTCCCTCGTGACGGACATCCAGGTCACGCCCCTTGAGATCGTAGTGGGGAGGGTGCTATGCCTCAGGCTCGCCCACGGGCGCTCTGGCTTCTGCTGGCGCCATTGGAACGTTCGCAATCATGATCTTGAAGCGAAGGACTTCGGCGCCATTTGGCAAGCGCTTTCGCCCCAGCTGGAGGAGGTACGACACGACCCCCTGAAGTTCAGCATCCTCATGATCGGCGACTTCAACCTCGCCGACGAGGAGGTCGACTACTCCACTACGGAACAGGTCTACGTCTCCGGTCGCCCGCGGCGCCCTGCCCCTGGCCCCGTTGGCTCCGCCGCGGCGCGTGCCTCCGCTGGTCGCCAGTCTCATGCTGGTCGCACGAGGTGGGCGATGATCTTTAGGCATCTTACGGAGCTCGCGGCGCCTGGCCTCAGCCACTTCCACGTAGGCACGCGCACTGGCTCCCGCATCGACAGGTGCTTCACGGCGACGCCCCCCTGGCTTCTTTGCCAGCTCTGGCAATGCGCTCGGCACCGCGGTGAACCTCAAGAGTTCCATGATGCGCTCCTTTCCGACCACGTCCCGCTGGAGGTCTCATGGCAGTCGCGGCGCTGGGATCCCAATGGAGAGCCGCGCTCTCGGAGGATCCCTCGGAGCATCTTCAGCGATCCCCTCTGCGTGCCGATCCTCGAGGAATACGAGAAGATTGCTGGCATCGGCGAGTTCGACACGTTCGCGTGCTCCTCTGCGGTGAATCTCCACCTCTCGGCGCCGGCGGAGCTGGAGATGGCGACCCGCTGCCGGCAGGCTGCTGCGCGGGCCGCCCGCGATCTGCAGCTGCGTGATCGCCCCAGGATTCGTGAGAGCCGCTCCATGCTCCTGCGCTCTCTTGCTCGGGCTGTCTGGCGTCAGGATTCTCGCTTGGGTAACGTCCTTTGGCAAAGGCATCCGTGGCTCCGCTCCTTCTTCTCGATGGGCCCGTCGTCCTCGTCTGTCGCCCTCACCTCACCTGATGCCTTTGCCCGCGCGCATTCCGATTTGCAGCTCCAGGAGGCCCAGGCTGAGACTGAGCGGCCCCAACGGGCCGAAGGGGCTTCTAGGGCGCAAGGACGCCGAGCTCGTCTCCGATCCCAAGCGAGAGCCTTAAGACGTCGTGCCCAGATCTGGCCCCCATTCAATCGGAGGCGGTATTTGGCGGGAGTGGTGTGGGGGTGGTTTCGACGGGGCTGCCTCGACCGTTCACGCTTCTGCTGAGGGCCAGACTGCGGCCCTCAGGGCCTACTGGGGCCCGATCTCTGAAAAGCAGCAAGAAGTCCCGCGCTGGGGCCAGCGCTATCTCTCTAAGTTTGCCTCTGAGCAGGACTTTTCCCAGCTCTGTCCTCCCTCGCTTGCCTCGATCCGACGTTTGTTCGACGTGTTTCGCACGCGGGACCTGGCCCTGATGGGCTTGCGTACACCGCTTGGGGATTCGGACAAGGCCCCCAGGTCCTTTTAAACGCGTTCCATTGGTTGGCGAGCGGCCAACGCATGCATCTCGATTTCTATGCATGTCTGCAGGTGTTCATTCCGAAGGGGGCCCTCGATGGCGACGATGAGCGCTCTGGAGGGGTTGTTCGCCACGGGAAGGACACCCGCCCCATCGGTTTGAAAACCACGAGCAACAAAATCGTTGCTGGGGTCGCCAACTCGGGTCTGTCTGAGGTGGTGAAAAAGCTTGGCGCCCCCGCGCAGCGAGGCTTCATTCGAGGCCGCAACTTTTTATCAAACGTGTATGAGCTCGATGCACACGCAAGACTCATCAGCGCGCGTGGGCTACCAGAGGGGGCCATCTTGGCCTTCGACTTTGCCAAAGCCTTTCCATCGGCCAGCCAGCCCTGGCTGATGCGAGCGCTGCGGCAGGTCAGACTTCCTCGCGGGTGCTCGCTCGCGATTCAAGGCTTCTATCATCTCAATCCCTGTCTCTTCTCTGTTCGAGGTCTCCTTCTTCCTCTCTTCTTCATGATCTCAGGCGTGCTGCGTGGTTGTCCTCTCAGCGGCAGCTTTTTTGTCATTGCGATTGATAGCTTTCTCTGGGACTTGCATCGCAGTGTGCAGAGACCAGGTCGCGGCCAGATTCGGGCCTGCGCGGGCGACATCGGCGCCGTTCTCTCCTATCGTGAGACCGCTCGAATCTTTCGTATTGCTGAACTTCTTACGGGGCTCACGCTTAAAGCCGAGAAATGCCGTGTCGTCCCGCTAAGTGCTGCCCTCTCCGATAGTCTCGCCAGCGACTTTCGTCATCTCCTCCGCGAATGCACGTGCCCCCGTCCAGAAGCCACCATCCCGCCGAGCTCGGCCTGCTGGGAGGAATTCGAAATCGCTTATGAGGTTCTGTACTTGGGGTTCTGGCTGGGGCCTGGGGTCGACTATCTGCGCAACCTTCGAGCTCCTCTCAACAAGATGGCCACTCGGACTAGAGCGATCGCGGATGTGAGGCAGGATCTTTTGACGGGGGTTTCTCTTTACAGCCAGCGGGCGCTCAGTGTGCCCTCGTATGTTCTGCAGTTGGTCCCGATTCCCATGGGAGGTTGCAAAAATCGAGCGGCGGTTTCTGGCCCAGGCCTTCAAGTGGCCGGTGTCGGCTCTGCGTTACTCCGACTGGTTAAACCTCGGCACCTGGAGTGGCCCGCGAGCGCGGTCGCTCTACATCACTGCCGCCGCCGCTGCCATGCGCACCGCTCTTGCCACGCTCCCGCACTGGCCCTCAACTCCCCGCATGCCTAGGGGGCGGTCTTGTCGAGCATTGTCCCACGGCGCTCTGGCAGTCGCCCCTCCTCGCCCCTGCCTTCTGGCAATCCCCGCCTCTTGTCCTTTACCTCGAAGCTGCTGCGAAGGGATTCCCCGGGGATCGCAGGCTGTGCGTGGGCGGGGGGAGGGCGGTTCGGCGGTTCCTTGGAGGCTCTACGATCCCCAGGCCCAAGTGGCAGCGGATTTTCGCAGCGGAGCTGCAGGCTGAAGTGTTCTCCCTCTCTCTCGAGGGCCTTCTGGAACGACGAGTGCGTTCGCGGTTCGTTCCTACTCTTGGCGGGGGGGAGGTGGACTGGGAGTTCCTTCGAGAGCGCCTGCGGGACGTGCCCCCGTCGTGGCCCCCCATCCTGTTGCGCGCCTGGCTCGGCGCCTGGATCACGGGATGCCGCGTGCAGCGCCTGCAGCAGTGCATCTTCGGTTGCGACGTCCTTGGGGCGGCGACCCACTACATCTGCCACTGCCGCCGTCTCCACTATCGCGCCGCCGTCGTTCTCCGCTCCGATCTTCCTTCGTGCATTCTGGCTCATCTCGGTATCAGAGGTGATTTCGTGTTTGTCATTGCTATGTATCATCTATTTCGTCTTGCTGCGGCCCGTGCAGGGAGGACAGGTCACCCCCTGCACCTCGAAGAGGCCGCGGCGCTGCAGGCCCCAGCCCGTATCGCGCTCCGACCCCCGTTACGTCACCGCCAGTCACTTTTCCTCGATGCGGGCATGTTGAGGCGGAGAGTCGTCGAGCTGCGAGTCGGGGTGTAAGCAGACAGACATCGAGGGGGGCGCTGTGCCTCCTCCTCCTCCTCCTCCTCCTCCTCCCCCCCCCCTCCCCCCCCCCCTTCCCCTTCCCCCCCCCCCTCCCCCCCCTCCTCTTCCTCCTTCCTCCTTCCTTCCTCCTTCCTCCTTCCTCCCTCCTCCTCCCTCTCCGGGTGGCCTCTTGGGCCCCTCCTGGGCCCCTCTCGGGGCTCTCTTGGGCCATCTTGGGGCAACTTGAGGCCTCAGGAGGTGCATCGGGAGCGAAAAGTCGAGAAGGCAAGCATCACTGATTTTCTTTGGGTTGTTAAAGCATGTGGGGGGGATCCAGAGGGGGCTCCGAGAGCACTTGGAACCGCCTTGTGGTCTTCGCCAGGCCTCTTGGGGATATGTCGGAAGCTATGTTGAACCGCCTTCGGTTGTCTTGAGCCGCCCAGGAGGCCGCCCTGAAGGATCGGAAGCCCTCCTGGGGCCATCTTGCGCGAAATAGACTCTCTGACACATCGCCCCCCCCCCCCAAAAAAAACCACCGCCACCACCACCACGCGCGCGCCTTTTGATCTGCGGGGCGAGAGCGAACCTCTTCCGCTAAAAGCTAGGCGGGCTACGCGCAGCTTTAATTAGGGGGACAGGGCACAGGAAGGCGGGGCCTCAGGCGACCGGGGCGGGCGAAGCCCGGGGTGCAGGCGGTGCCGAAGTGGATGTGCAGGAGCAGGTGCGCCGCGGACAGGTACCGGGGGCGAAGACCCGGAGGGTGGAGGAGGAGGCGTTGCCGTCGACGGCGCATCGCGAACACCAGCCTACACACACAAACAAAACAAGCAAAAACCCTTCCCCGAAGGGAAGAGGGTTTTGGAAGAGGAAAGACAGACCTCTTCAGACCGCCCACGCCCAAGGCTGGTGGGACAGGCTGGGCCGAGCGAAGGATGTCTGTGTTTCGGCGGCGGAGGCAGGCTCCAGAGCTGGGGAGTGCCGGGGACGACGCCTGTCACAATCGGGACCACTATGCAAGTGTCCTGGCATCGCTCGGACGCATGCATTTTTTCTTTCGGCGAGGACCTTCGAGGAGCATCCTCGACCATTTGACAAAGAAAAACCACGCACGAAACCGAACAAAAAAAACACAGGGAATGGACGTCCGAGCGATGGCCAGGTGTTGCCCACCCCCCCCTGATGCAAGACATCTATCAGAGCCCCGAATCATCAGGGATAACTCGGGTCAGGGATAACTCGGGTTCGTTTTTCGGGAATCCGAACCCGACTTACCCCGGGCCCGACTTACCCCGGATAGTTCGGGCGTCCAGGGCCCCGAATCATCAGGGGTAACTCGGGTCAGGGCTAACTCGGGATCCTTTTTACCTATCATCGAAGACTGATAGGTTTCTAATTACCTAACATCGAAGACTGATAGGTTTTTAATTGGGTAAAAAGAGAGCAGCACATTACTTCAACATTACTTCAACATTACTCCACAGGGGGGTCTGGGCAGCCGTTGGGGGCAGTTGGGGGGCCGTTGGGGTTTGCCGGGGGGGATCGTTTTTTTCGCCCCTAAACTGCAAGTTTGGGGGGCAGGAAAATCTGACGAACACACGGTTCGTGGCCCACTCTTCCACTCTTGGTCTCTGGGGGGCTTATTTGTGTTTGCGCCGAGGGGTGTGCGTCTTGTCCTCAGGGCGCGGTGCCCCTTCCAGGGGCTGCGGATGTCTGTCGTCGCTCTTGGCTTGTCTGTCTGTCTGTCTGTCATTGTCCTGTCTGTCTGTCCTTGTCTGCCCGTCTGTTTGCGTGTCGTCGTCCTGTCTGTCTGTCTTTGTCGTCCTGTCTTCGGTCTGGTCTGTCGCTTCCACTGGAAGGGCGGCTTGGCCCAGTGCGGGCCCGTGGAGGCCAACGGAAGGGCGCCGCTCTGGAGCGTCGGGCCCGCTGAGGCCAGTGGGAAGGTGCCGCACAGGCCTTTCTGTTTTTCTGGTGCCGCTGAGCGCCACTTGCACCACTGAGTGCCTTCCAGGTGCCGCTGAGCGCCTTCCGCTGCAGAGTGTCGGTCTGGTGCCACCGAGCGCCGCTCGCACCGCTGAGTGCTTTTCTGGTGCCGCTGAGCGCCATTTGCACCACTGAGTGCCTGCCAGGTACCGCTGAGCGCCTTCCGCTGCAGAGTGTCGGTCTGGTGCCACCGAGCGCCGCTCGTACCGCTGGGCACTTTTCTGGTGCCGCTGAGCGCCATTTGCACCGCTGAGTGCCTTCCAGGTGCCGCTGAGCGCCTTCCGCTGCAAAGTGTCGGTCTGGTGCCACCGAGCGCCGCTCGAACCGCTGGGTACTTTTCTGGTGCCGCTGAGCGCCATTTGCACCGCTGAGTGCCTTCCAGGTGCCGCTGAGCGCCTTCCGCTGCAAAGTGTCGGTCTGGTGCCACCGATCGCCGCTCGCACCGCTGTGTGCTTTTCTGGTGCCGTTGAGCGCCATTTGCACCACTAGGGCTGGGTCACACCTGGCTCCTCTGGTCGTGCGGTCCCTGGAAGGACGAAACTATCGCGAATTTGTCGATTCGCTTTCTGTCTCTAATGACACGGGTTGCCTTGGGCCTCGCTCGAACCAGCGTCGTCTCGGGTGATCCGAGGACACCCCTTCCCAGGGTCCCTGCACGAGGGCACATTCACGCAGTGCTCTGGCCGGGGACGCCCCTTCCCAAGGCCGCTTCCCGTGTGCGTACCTACGCGGAGCTGCCACAACCAGGGGCGGGGTACTCCGGAGTACTCCGGCGTGCTCTGGCTTGTCCCTGAGACGCGGAGCTGTGTCCGAGGACGCCCTCCCCAGGGTCCTTGCCCGAGGGCAAACCCACATAGGGCTCCGTCTGGGGACACCCCTTCACAGGGTCCTTGCCCCAGAGCAAACCCACGCAGGGCTCTGTCCGAGGACAGGATCCCTGCCCGTGGGCAAACCCCAGCGGGACTCGTCTCGAGGGAAGTCCCACAACCAGGGGCGGAGTACTCCGGAGTACTCCGGCGTGCTCTGGCTTGTCCCTGAGGTGCACGGCGTCGCCTGCCATATCTGTACCAGCCGGGAACAGGGTCCTGGTCTTGCTACGCCGATGAGCCGGCATTCGCCCCCCGCCCCGTAGGGCGGCTTGGGCTAGGCGGCGCGCCGCCACGACCGCGCAGGGACCCTCTAGGCCCTTGTTGCGGGCCCCCGCAATTCGCATCATCATTCATTCTCTCTCCTCGCTCCCCCCACTCAAAGTGGAAAACCGAAAACTGGAGATGGAAGATGCCGCGTCGGCTCTCGGAGCCCGTGCGGCGCGATGCTGCTGCGGGGCAGGAGTGTTCTCTGAGGTTGGTTGGTGGCCCGCTGGACGGGCGCGCTCTTCTGCGACGATAACTGCGCTTCCGTTTCTTTTGTTTTTCCTCCTCCCCTCCTCCCTCCTGATTCAATCGGTTCAATCGACGCAGCCCATGTGTATGGGATCTGCTGGCGTGGGAGGAGAGACGGGGTCCGTCTCTGCGGCCGATAAGGATGTCACTTGCTGGGCCGATCAGGAGGTGCTCTTGCGGCCAATGAGGAGGTTATTTGTGCCCCCCCTTGTCATGAGGGGCAACCACAAGGAGGGATGCCCCCCCCCTGTGGAGGGGGATCCACACAATGGATCCCCCTGAAAGGCCTGGGAAGACCCACAGGCAGCAGGTATCGCCGTCACTTGCTGGCATGATCCTCTTCCTCGCTGTCCGTTGCCGTTTGGGCCCGAGCGCTCAAAAGGTTCTTGTGCCGGCACAACTGCTCTCTTGCACGCTTCTGCTTGTAAGACCAACTTCCCCTCGCGCCAGCAATGGCTTTCAGCTCTGAGGAGATCGCCACCGACCTGCAGGGTCTGCCGGAGGACGCCTTCTGCAAGGCGCCGGCTGGCAAACGCAACGCCTGGCTCCAGCTCGTTCTCAGCGTCGAGGACGCGCCCAAGACCAAGCACGACCTTCGCTTCTACACGGCGGTGGGTCGCATGCTCAGCGAGCTCGTCGGCAGTGTCAACGCTGAGGATCTCTCGGACGAGTACGTCCGCGACGTCATCAAGACAGGCCTCAAGGTCAATGACCTCCCCTTCGCCGCGGAAGGGAACCCGGCGAGTTGGAAGACGGTGAAGATCACCCCTGCCATGGTGGTGTACGCTCTCCGTGTCCAACAGAAGTGCCAGGGCACCCTGGCCGGCTCCGGAGCGACGGCCGGGCCCGGCACGTCCTCGGCAGCGGCCACAGAGGGCCTGACGGAGGCGATGCGCGACTTCGTCCAGATCCACAACGCTCAGGCGAAAGCTGCCTCGAAACGTGGCCTCTCGTTCGATTTGTCCAAGCGCCGGACCGAGGTCGGCCTCGATTTCTTCCCCAAAGAAGGAGTTCCCACCGAAGAGGTGCTCACTAAGTGGGAAAAGGCGGGCCAGGCAGCCGCGGACAGAGGCCGCGCCTTTGTGGGCAGCACGGACGGTGAGGATTTACAGATGAACCACCGTCCGCAGTGGTCGCGGACGCCTGTGATCGAGGCGATGCCCACTGGGGGGTCGTGGGAGGACCGCCTCAAGGCCAGCCTCGACGTCCGCCGGGCCCGGACGGCCGACGACAAGACGGCCTTCCACGGGTTCGCAACCTTCGTCGGCCACCTGTACGCGCGGGGCATGAAGCTCTGCATGATGAAGGTGTGCACACCAGGGGAGTTCCTGGCCTACATCTTCGTCGTGACTCGCGTGGCGGAGGAGTTCGGGGGCCTGAACACGGCCTACCAGTACGATTTGCTGGTCCGGAAGGAGATGGCCAGTCTCCTCGAGGGGGGGCAGGAGGACATCTCCACGCTTTTCACGCGCCTCAACCACGACACTGCCCGCGAGGCGAAGGATAAGGCTGACAGAGCCGTCGCCCGCGCTGGCAAGGCAGCCGGCCGCGGCGGGGCTTCGGCGGCGGCGGTGTCGCAACCGCCAGGGGCCGGCAAAGGTGGTGGTAAGCCCCAGAGGACCCTGTCGCCGACCAAGCCGCCGTTGCGGGATCGCTCCCGTACCCCGGGCGCCTGGGGCACGGGCAAAGGCAAGGGCGGCGGCAAGGGCCACGACGACGATTGGACTTGGAACAAGTCCAGCCAGAGCCGCAACGACGATTGGAGCAAACAGTCCACGTGGAAGCGCAAGTGATCTGGCGGTGGGCCAGAGGAGCCGGGCAGTGATTCGGACTCCGGTACCTGTACAAGTCATCACTCCACGGTGTCTGCAGTGGGGCCGCTTCCTGGCTCCTTTGCTGCTTTTAAGCTTGCGGCCGAGGAATTCCTAAGGAATTCGTCCCGCGTGGACTCCATGACTCCATGGGGCCATTTAGAATGGGCACACTCGCTGCCGAGCGTTGCGGGGTTCGCTCCATTGGAGCCGCTTCTTTTAGAGGCCCTGGAGCGCGCCCAACGCATGAGCCCGGCAGATTTGAGTAGTCTTCGAAGTGAACGTCTCGAATTTTGGCGCCAACGCAAACGAGTGACGGACCAAGCGTGGCAGCAGGAACGGCTGCTATTGCCGTTTCACGTGCAGCGCGTGCTTGGGCCAGATAAAAACATATGTCTGCTAGCCGAAATTCTGGAGGCCATGAAGTGGCCAGACCAGGCGCTGGCACAGGACCTGAAAACCGGGTTTCCTTTGCTAGGCCGTCTGCCGAGAAGCGGCATTTTGCCGCCGCTGGAGTACGCTGCTTGCTCTGAGTGCGAATCTTCCTTGCTAGGCCAAGCCGCGGCTCTGAACGGGCGCGCGGCAGAGCGCATCCAGAGGTCCGCAATAACAGATTGCGGAGTGGCGCAGGCTTTTGAACAGAAGTGCGTCGAGGAAGTCGCCTCCCGGAAGGCATGGTGGAAGATCTTAGCACCAGAAAGCGAAATTTTGACTGCGCGTTCCCCTGTCCAGGAAGGGGTTCGCGAGTGCCCGTCCGGGCAAATCTGTCCGAAGGTGCTCCTTGTAGACGATTTTACAGACTCGCGGATCAATGCCGCAACTTCCGTAGGCGAGCCGCTCCCAGTGGACACTTTGGATTCTCTGGTGAGCATTGCAAGCTATTTAATCGGGGGCAGCGATGCTGAAGCGGAGGTTCGCTTCAGAAAGATCGATTTTAAGGGGGCGTTCAAATCCTTGCCCATCCACGCGGACCACTTGCCGTTTGCAGTGGTCTCTTGGGCAACAGCGTTCGCGGCAAGGAAAGGTTTGCAACTTCTTTCCTGCCCCTTCGGGGCTCTCAGCTCCGTGCGCTCATGGCACAGGTTTGGTAGCTTCGTAAAGGCTTTTCTGGCACAGGAGTTCCTCATTGCATATCCGCGTTTCGTCGACGATTTCTTCTCGGCTGATGAGGCAGGAGAAACTGTCCACGAATTCGCGGGGCCCGCCGGCACGGCGCGTTGTGCTAGGGAAGCGATCGCTCTCCTCGACTGGGAACTGGACCCAAATAAATCTGTGGACGACGCTGCAGAGACAATAGTGCTAGGAGTGCAAGCTTCGGCGCGGCCAGGCGCAATTGTCTTCTGGATAGGCGAAGAAAAGCTGCAGAAGTGGCTCGCATGCATAGATGAAGCCTTGGAGGCGAAGTCTCTGCGGCCGGCCGAAGCCAAGCGATTGGCTGTCCGGTTGAGCTGGGGAGGATCCGTAGTTTTTGGTCGCGGTGCGCGCGCTTATCTTGCAGCGTTGCACTGGCAATCGAATCGGCGTACCAGTGCCATGCCCAAGCGCGCGCGGAATTCACTGCTCTGGTGGCGCCGGTTTCTCTTGGCGTGCCCGACCCGCGAGATTCCGCTATCTCCACGAGAGCTGAAGCGGTGTTTCATTTACACAGACGCGGCTGGAGATGGTTGGATGGCGTTCGTTTTATGGCATCCCTTTGCTCGCTTGTGGGCAGCCGCGCCCGTGCCACATGCCGCAATGGCCTGGGCGAGGCCGCGCCGCACGCAGATTTCCTTGTGGGAGCTCGCGGCTGCTGTCTGCAGCATAAGAATGCCCATAGCCAGGGGGCTCCAGGATTGCGAAGCAGTTCTTTTTATAGACAGCAATGTGGCACTGCACACGCTCGTCCGCGGAGCAAGCCGGCAGGACGACTACAATGCGGTAGTGGCAGATTTTTGGTTTCAAGTTGCAACGGCTGCCATTCTTCTGCACGCCGTCCGCGTGCCGTCAAAACTAAACCTCGCGGACGGCCCAACGAGGCAGTCTACATTTGAAACTGCTCGTGCGGAACTCGCCGGGCGGGGCTTCCAGCAGGTCGAATGGCGTTGGCCAGAGCAACTTCCTTGGCGGGCCGGAGTGTGAACTGTGAGCGGCGCTGAAAAACAGGAAGGCAACATTTGCCCGCCAGGGGAGGGCGGCCATTGTTTGATTGACCTGGGGCGTGTGGCTGCGCCCCGCTCAGAGTTTTCCGGGGGCGCGGTTGCGTTCCCTGCGTCTGGCCGCCCTGGTTGGTGGAGTCGAGAAGGGAGAACGAATGCGTTTTCGGTCCTGATCTGGGGCAGTTGCCGTGTCCGAGTGATTGTGGCCTAAATGTCAGTCGCGATTGCCGTGAAAGCTGATTTGGGCCATATGCCAGCACGTGTCCGTAAGCATCTGGCCCAAGACGGCGCTTGGTCACATGAGTGCTGGCCAGGTTGCGAGCGCACCGAGCCTGCCGATGCCTGAAACCCGGAACGTTCGTGCACGTCCAGAGCCATGGCTGTCCCCGCTGCTCCGGCGAGCGATGGCAGCATCTGGCTGCTCAGTGGACGCCGCGGCACTAGAGAGAGAGCTTTTGGCAGAAGGTGCCACGTCGTCGTCTGATTTTGTGGGCATCTCAACTGATGAAGCGCAGTGGATTTGGAAGCCTCTGCAACCATTGCCGCCTGTGTTCGTCAGGGAGTTTACCGCTGTGTGTGCCCTCGCGGATTCCACCCGCGAGGCGCGCCGTTCCACGGACCAGGTTGCTTCAACGGGCACGCAGGCCCCGCCAGCCGTGGGCGCGAATAGTGCGAACGGCAACATGGTTGAGAAGACGGAGAAGGCCATGGCGGCATTAGTTTTGTGTTCCGCGGCTCGCAAGAGCACTTGCGTTCCCCAGCCAGAAATCCTTGCAGAAGCGATTCGGGCACTGGCTGCCGCGGACACACTGTTGTTTGCGCCCCCTGCCGCGTCTCCTCGGCAGGAAGTGGCTAGGCGCGCGGGCCTCGCAGGGCACGACCTGTTCGACAAAGGGGCTGTCTGGATGGAGTTTTGCGGATGGAAGGCGAGTGCTGCAGGTTATGCTTCGGCTGTGCGGCTGTATGGCCACAGCTGCACAGTGCACTGTTTGGAAGCATGGCCGCCGACGTACGCCACCGTCGACGCCTTTGTGGTGCTGTTCCGGAGTGCGGCGTCTCTGTCCAGATATGTGTTTCACTTGCGAACGGTATTGCGGTGGTTACGGAGTCCTCTGGGCGCCCTGGAGGATACCGTTCGCATAGTGCGGGGCGCGGAGAAGTCTGGCAGGGCGATTCGCCGCGTGAAGATCCGGGCCACGGCAGACCAGACGCGGAAGCTTGCGCGCTGGTGTAGCCGGGATGGGCAGACAGAGCTGGGCGAATCATGGGTGGTCGCACATCATTTTTGCCTTCGTTATGGTGAAGTGCTGCAATTGGGGGCTCCACAGGCAAAGGTGTTCGTAGACAGCGCGCGCGGGGGAACAGAGGCTGTGCGGATTGTGTTCCTAAATAGGAAGTGCTGCTCTGAGCCGGTAGAGGTTGTTCGCAGGTGCATATGTGGCCTGCAGGGCAAAACGCTCTGCGGCGCATGCATCCTCAAGGGAAAAGTGGAGAATGGTAGTCTACTGTTTCCTTCGATCACATACAGTGATTCTCTGGCGGGCCTGAAGATCGCCGCGCAAGCCTTGGGGTTCGCCGAAGGGCGGTCTTGGGGCACGCACGCTTTTCGTCGAGGCTGGGCCACAGAGGTCATCGAAGCCAAAGGGCCGGCTGCGCTCTTCTATTCAGGAGGACGGAGGGGCGTGACTGCATTCGCATACGCGTCAGCAAAGGCGCGTGGTACTGTTGCGGAGGCAGAGTTTTTGATCGAATTCTCTGATTCGTCTGGTGAAGAGTGAAAACGCACCTGTTTGCATTGGGCTGTCACCATCTTCTCACAGGGGCACGTTCTCTCTCGTTCACATGGGCTGGTCTTGGTTGCCCAGGGCGTTCCTGGGGTTCAGTGGGCAGCTGGCGGCACATTGCCCCAGGAAGGCCCCTGGCCAAGTGCGCTGGAAGAAGAGCCCTGTGAACGCACGAGGGCGCAAACCCACCGGAGTGAGGGAGGAATATTTTCTTCGCCCCTAAACTGCAAGTTTGGGGGGCAGGAAAATCTGACGAACACACGGTTCGTGGCCCACTCTTCCACTCTTGGCCTCTGGGGGGCTTATTTGTGTTTGCGCCGAGGGGTGTGCGTCTTGTCCTCAGGGCGCGGTGCCCCTTCCAGGGGCTGCGGATGTCTGTCGTCGCTCTTGGCTTGTCTGTCTGTCTGTCTGTCATTGTCCTGTCTGTCTGTCCTTGTCTGCCCGTCTGTTTGCGTGTCGTCGTCCTGTCTGTTTGTCTTTGTCGTCCTGTCTTCGGTCTGGTCTGTCGCTTCCAGTGGAAGGGCGGCTTGGCCCAGTGCGGGCCCGTGGAGGCCAACGGAAGGGCGCCGCTCTGGAGCGTCGGGCCCGCTGAGGCCAGTGGGAAGGTGCCGCACAGGCCTTTCTGTTTTCCCACCCGCCCTCCCTGGTGGGGTTTGCGCCTTTTTGGCTGGGCAGCTGGCGGCACATTGCCCCAGGAAGGCCCCTGGCCAAGTGCGCTGGAAGAAGAGCCCTGTGAACGCACGAGGGCGCAAACCCACCGGAGTGAGGGAGGAATATTTTCCGCATACAGTTACACACTTCGTGCTTTTCGATTTCCCAGAATTCCATTCCCGGGCCACATTTTGAATGCCCGGAGCTAACTGTAGGCCACTTCGTGCTCTTCGATTTCCCAGAACTCCATTCCCGGGCCACATTTTGGATGCCCGGAGCCAACTGTAGGCCACTTCGTGCTCTTCGAGTTCCCAGAACTCCATTCCCGGGCCACATTTTGGATGCCCGGAGCCAACTGTAGGCCACTTCGTGCTCTTCGAGTTCCCAGAACTCCATTCCCGGGCCACATTTTGAATGCCCGGAGCCAACTGTAGGCCACTTCGTGTCTTCGAGTTCCCAGAACTCCATTCCTGGGCCACATTTTGAATTCCCTGTAGGAACTTCGATCCCAGCGGGCCACATTTTGAATGCTGAGGCAGGCTGAGGCTGAGGCTGCAGGCTGAGGCTGAGGCAGGCTGAGGCTGAGGCCGAGGCTGAAGGCAGACTGAGGCTGAGGCTGAAGCAGGCTGAGGCTGAGGCAGAGGCAGGCTGAGGCTGAGGCTGAGGCAGGCTGATGCTGAGGGCTGAGGCTGAGGCTGAGGCTGATGCAGGCTGAGGCTGAGGCAGGCTGAGGCTGAGGCTGAGGCCAAGGCTCAAGGCAGACTGAGGCTTTGGCTGAAGCAGGCTGAGGCTGAGGCTGAGGCTGAGGCTGAGGCAGGCTGAGGCTGCTGGCTGAGGCTGAGGCTGAGGCTGAGGCTGAGGCTGATGCAGGCTGAGGCTGAGGCAGGCTGAGGCTGAGGCCGAGGCTGAAGGCAGGCTGAGGCTGAGGCTGAAGCAGGCTGAGGCTGAGGCTGAGGCAGGCTGAGGCTGAGGCTGAGGCAGGCTGATGCTGAGGCAGGCTGAGGCTGAGGCTGAGGCTGATGCAGGCTGAGGCTGAGGCAGGCTGAGGCTGAGGCCGAGGCTGAAGGCAGATTGAGGCTGAGGCTGAAGCAGGCTGAGGCTGAGGCAGGCTGAGGCTGAGGCTGAGGCAGGCTGGCTGAGGCTGATGCTGAGGCAGGCTGAGGCTGAGGCTGAGGCTGATGCAGGCTGAGGCTGAGGCAGGCTGAGGCTGAGGCCGAGGCTGAAGGCAGCTGAGGCTGAGGCTGAAGCAGGCTGAGGCTGAGGCTGAGGCAGGCTGAGGCTGAGGCTGAGGCAGGCTGAGGCTGAGGCAGGCTGGCTGAGGCTGAGGCATGCAGGCTGAAGGCAGGCGGAGGCTGAGGCCGAGGCTGAAGGCAGACTGAGGCTGAGGCTGCAGGCTGAGGCTGAGGCTGAGGCTGAGGCTGAGGCTGATGCAGGCTGAGGCTGAGGCAGGCTGAGGCCGAGGCTGAAGGCAGACTGAGGCTGAGGCTGAGGCTGAGGCAGGCTGAGGCTGAGGCTGAGGCTGAGGCTGAGGCTGAGGCTGAGGCTGAGGCAGGCTGGCTGCAGGCTGAGGCTGAGGCTGAGGGCTGAGGCTGAGGCTGCAGGCAGGCTGAGGCTGAGGCCGAGGCTGACTGAGGCAGGCTGAGGCTGAGGCTGAGGCTGAGGCTGAGGCTGAGGCTGAGGCTGAGGCTGAGGCAGGCTGAGGCTGAGGCTGAGGCTGAGGCTGCAGGCTGAGGCTGAGGCAGGCTGAGGCTGAGGCCGAGGCTGAAGGCAGACTGAGGCTGAGGCTGAAGCAGGCTGAGGCTGAGGCTGAGGCTGAGGCTGAGGCTGAGGCAGGCTGATGCTGAGGCAGGCTGAGGCTGAGGCTGATGAGGCTGAGGCTGAGGCTGAGGCTGAGGCTGAGGCCGAGGCTGAAGGCAGACTGATGCTGAGGCTGAAGCAGGCTGAGGCTGAGGCTGAGGCAGGCTGAGGCTGAGGCAGGCTGAGGCTGAGGCTGAGGCAGGCTGAGGCTGAGGCTGTGACTGCGACTGCCGTTGCCACTGCGACTGTCATCGCGAATGCGACTACGACTGCGAGAACAGCAGAATTCTACAACTGGATTCTCATCCGAATCTTAAGGGGAATGCTTCCAGATATGCTCCTACACATCGATGTTAGGTTGCTTTGCGGGGATAATAGGGTAAAAAGAGAGCAGCACATTACTTCAACATTACTTCAACATTACTCCACAGGGGGGTCTGGGCAGCCGTTGGGGGCAGTTGGGTGGCAGTTGGGGGGCCGTTGGGGTTTGCCGGGGGGGATCGTTTTTCGCATACAGTCACTCCACACTTCGTGCTCTTCGATTTCCCAGAACTCCATTCCCGGGCCACATTTTGGATGCCCGGAGCCAACTGTAGGCCACTTCGTGCTCTTCTATTCCCAGAACTCCATTCCCGGGCCACATTTTGGATGCCCGGAGCCAACTGTAGGCCACTTCGTGCTCTTCTATTTCCCAGAACTCCATTCCCGGGCCACATTTTGGATGCCCGGAGCCAGCTGTAAGCCACTTCGTGTTCTTCGACTTCCCAGAATTCCACTCCCGGGCCACATTTGGATGCCCTCCGCAGTGGGCCTGCCAGCAGTGCAAACGCTTGCTAAACCATGAAGGTTCGGGCGAGGAGACGCATAATGATCAGGTGCCAATACAAGCAGTCCGCATCCAGATCCCTGACGCCGACAACGAGGAGGAGGACGCAGCAGGTGACACCAGCGGTGCTCCTCAGCCTCCTGGAGACACTCCTGCTGGTGATGAGCAAGGTGGCGGTGCGGAGTGCGAGGACATGCACGTGTGCACCACCAGCACGAACACGGCCGACGACTACGCCCACAGAGGCCCTCGCCTGCAGACCATGCCGTACTACGTCTACAGGATGTACGTCCGGCGAGTCCTGAAGCCGAGCCGGGTCAAAGCTTCTGGACCGCGATTCTTCGCCTTCGAGAACCACTACGTCATGGCTCAGCGGTACATGCAGGAGGTCCAGTTGACGCGGAGTGACGTCCCCACCATCGATGGCTTCCAGTGCCCGACCTGGGCACAGGACCCCGAGCAGAACTCGCTCTTCAAGGCCCTCCTCTTCACGCCTTGGGCGTGCGAGTGTCCCCTCTCTTGTGGCTGCGTTACTCAGTACAGCCATATGCTGAGGAACTGCGACTGCCCCGCCGTGCGCCCATACTCGTTCGAGCGGGCGTGGCGGCTTCGGTGCGCGGAGATCCACGTGTTGGCAGCGCGCGCAGACTCCAGGAGCCGCCTGGCCCGCAAGAGGCTCGTGCTCGCGGACACGACCCTCTTCTCCGAGCTGAAAGAGCCCCGGGCGAACCTCGAGGAGGGCGAGCTGGTGCTCCTCAGCCTAGCGCACTTCGCAAGGTCCCAGCTGGCGCGGCGCATGCCAGCGGAGGCGGCACGGCGCATCCTCGCCTTCAGTGACCACCACTGCCGGTGGCACGAGGAACAGTGCACCCTGGCGGAGTTCTGTGCGCACGTGGCGCGAGACGTGCTGGCGCACGTGGACCTCGCGGCGGAGGCGCGGGTTAAGCCTCGGCCAGCAGCGACTGCACACCTCGAGGCGGATGAGGACTCCGCGAGCGATGCCGAAGGGCTCAAGGGGCGAGTCCCGCTGGAGCTCGTTGACGTGGGTGGAGGCGGCGGCAGCGACGTAGAGGAGGACGTGGAGGACGCCGCGATTACCGAGATCTCCCGGTTTCCGCTGCGGGGCCACGTCAGAGCAACCGAGCTGGCCCTACAGCAAGACCAACTGCAGCGCTTGGACCAGAAGGGCCGCCTCAGCTACGCCGATAAGCAGTTGAAGAACCTCGACCGAGCGTACAGCGGCATGCTGCAGCCCAGCTTTGCACTGCCAGCCAGCAGCGGCGCGCGGGAACATCAGGGTACGCGGCTGGGCGAGACCTTTTCTGACATGCTCGCCCTGCAGCGGCAAAGCATTGCGCTCCAAAAGAAGCAGGCGAGCCCGGATGGAGAGACCTTGCCCGAGGCTGCGGACGACTGGCTACCCAGCGGTGCTCCTCAGCCTGCTGCCGAGGACGCGCAGCCCGAGCTCGTGCCGCAGCTCTTGGCCATGCAGGGCCCGGCGGCTGTTGCGTGGAAGCTTGTCAATGATGCCGAGTGCACGGAGGAGCAGATTGACGCGGTGGCGTTGTTCGCGCTGTCCCTGCAGAAACGCTTTGACGGCAGACCAGACAAGACAACGCATCTGCTCCCCGTGGTATCCGCGACAGGCAACCACAGAGCGATTTGGCTCGGGGGAGGCGGTGTCGGCAAGACACGCACCCTCTCCAAAGTGGTGGAGCCGATGGCCATCACTTACTTCGGCGAGCAGGGGTACCTCGGCAAAGCTCAGTCCAACCACGCGGCACACAACCTCGGCCCGCGCGGCAGGACAATGCATTCCTCCAATGGGCTGCTCATGTCGGACTCCCTGCAGACCGCCAGGCTGCGCTTGACGCCACAGACGCAGAAAAAGCTGGACCGCCTCGCAGGCGCACTCGGCGTCGACGTGATCGATGAGCTGGGTGCTGTGCCGGGGCCTTTGCTGCATGCCGATGCACTGCGCACGACCTACGGCAGGGCGTTGCGCTGCAACCTCGACCCCGCGAAGTACATGCGCCCGCAGGAGACGTGGGGGCGCATGGCCGTGAAGATCTTGTGCGGGGACTTCTACCAGTTGCCGCCGGTCCCCGCCAGCGCCTCCCTGCTGGCGCCTCACACGGGCCAGTCCTACGAACACCAACAGGGTAGGAAGTTGCTCGCCGACTTCGACTACGTCATCGATTTCGCGCAGATGCAGCGCTTTACAGACCCGTTGCAACTCGAGGTTCTCCACGCCATGAGAACTCCAGGCGGAAAAAAGATTTCTGACGAGAGCTGGCAGGCGATAGTCAAAACAGAGGTCGTTAGCCCTAGCGGTGCTGGTCAGCCTGCTGCCAGCAGCAGCGAAGCCGCTCAGCCACCTCAATGGGGCCCTCGGTCGCGTGCAGCACGAGGCTGGTACGAGTCGGCCTATGAGTGGCGCATCGTCTCTTACGCCATGCATGCACAGGCCAAGCTTGATGCGCACGATGCTGGCCAGCTGCTCTTTTACGTCCCAGCAATCGACAGACCAGCTGCGCGCCTCGCGAAGCCTGATTTCGACGAGATGCGCGCGGAGCCCAACATCGGCGCTACCGCAAAAATGCCGGGGCTGCTGCCGCTCTTCGTTGGCATGGAGGTCATCCTGACAGAATCCGTCTTGCCGCCGAAGTATGTCCGTGGCGCGCCAGGCAAAGTGGTAGGCATAGAGCTGCACGCTCTGGAGCCTCCGGTGGAGGGCCGCCCGTCCATTGTCTCGGACGGTGTGGTCGTACTCTACTACATGCCAAAGGCCGTCTATGTCAATATCGATGACAGCGATGAACTTTTCTTGAAGGCCGCGCCGGTGACAGCTGGCAGTGCTTCTCAGCCTGCCGGCCCCGACCTGCGCGGAGTGCTCGCGATCACCCCGCAGGCGCGCCCCTGGAAGTTCAAAGCGAAGACAGGTGGCCCGGCCATCGCGGTGTCCAGGACGCAGTTGACCGTGCTGCCCAAAAAGCAGGGGACTCTGCATGGCGTCCAGGGCAAGACGACGGACCCAGGCTTCATCGTGCACTGGACGTTTCCGCCAGGACTCAAGAAGGAGTCCATTTGGCTTGCCTACTACGTCAGCCTGTCGCGCCCCAGAAGCTTCAACCAACTCTTGAGCCACGGCTTGCCTGACCGGAGCATCATCGAATCCGGCCCCCCGGAACAGATCGCCAAGGCCTTCGCCGAGCTCTTCGCGGACAAGATTGCCGCGACGAAGATCGCTTGCGCGAAGGCCCGACAGCAACTGGGATGGCCTGCGCGAGCTTGAGGAGCCATGAGATGCAGCTTGCGTTGTGGCGGTGCTGTTCAGTCTGTCCGTCTGCATTCGCGTGGTGCTTCTCAGCCTGCATGCGCGTGGTGCTTCTCAGCCTGCGCTCGTGTGCAGCTGTGCGCGGTGAGCCTGCACGTGTCGTGCAATGCTTTTCAGCCTGCGCGTGTCTGCAATGCTTTTCAGCCTGCGCGCTTTGCAGCTTCTCCGCTTCGCACGCCGCTCCTCAGCGCGGTCCTCTGAAAAAAGGACAGTCATCATCTCATCGTCGCACTCATCATCGCACTCATCATCATCATTCATTGCCAGCGTTGATAGCAGTGTCTCGTTTTTACACGACTCCCACTATTGATAGCAGTGTCTCGTTTTGACACACTTCCAGCGTTGATAGCAGTGTCTCCTTTTTACACGACTGCCAGAATTCACAGCAAAGTTTCGTTTTGACACGCTGCGAGCGTTGATAGCAGTGTCTCTTTTTTACACGACTGCCACTATTGATAGCAGTGTCTCGTTTTGACACACTTTCAGCGTTGATAGCAGTGTCTCCTTTTTACAGGACTCCCAAAATTCATGGCAGAGTTTCGTTCGGAAACACTTCCAGCGTTGATAGCAGCGTCTCCATCTTACACGACTCTCCCCATTCATAGCAGTGACTCGTTTGGACACACTCCCAGCGTTGATAGCAGTGTCTCCTTTTTTACGCGACTCCCAATATTCATAGCAAAGTTTTGTGTTTCATTCGTTCACTCCAGCCAACTACAACTACTACTTCACTGTTACCACTGTTTCATCTCTCCTGCTCTTATTGCTACTACTACTGTGACTGTTACTGCTGCTGCATGCCTCCAGCTATGCTTCTACATATCGATGTTAGGTTGCTTTGCCGGGATAATTCGGGAATCCAAACCCGAGTTACCCCGGACCCGAGTTACCCCGGATAACTCGGGCGCCCAAATCTAAATTCTTTACGCTTCGCGTATCCCCACCAGCCCATCTCACAGCAACAACTCTTGCGAAGCATGCCGACAGTCGTGTTTTTCAGGCGTGTGTCCGCTTGGCCCCGCATATCTCCCCTGTTCCTCCTTCCTCCCGCCTCCTTGTACATCCTCCTTGTGGGGGGAGCGGGAGAAGGACGAGGCGGAGGAGGAGGGAGAGAAAGCGCTCCTCGTGGTTTGAGTCGTTTGGGGTTTCTCGTCCTGGTGTGAGTCGTTCGGGCCCTTCTTCCTGGTGTGAGTCGTTCGGGCTCTTCGTGGTGTGAGTCGTTCGGGCTCTTCGTCCTGGTGTGAGTCGTTCGGGCTTCTCGTGGTGTGAGTTGTTCGGGCCCCTCGTCCTGGTGTGAGTCGTTCGGGCCCCTCCTCCTGGTGTGACTCGTTCGGGCTCCTCGTGGTGTGAGTCGTTCGGGGCCCCGTCGTGGTGTGAGTCGTTCGGGTCGAGTCGTTCTGGTGTGAGTCGTTCGGGCCCCTCCTTGTGGTGTGAGTCGTTCGGGCTCTTCGTGGTGTGAGTCGTTCGGGCCCCTCGTCCTGGTGTGAGTCGTTCGGGCTCCTCGTGGGGCCTCTTGGGGGCCTCTTGGAGCCTCTTGGGGCCTCTTGGGGGCCTCTTGGGGGCCTCTTGGGGGCCTCTTGGGGGCCTCTTGGGGCCTCTTGGGGCCTCTTGGGGGCCTCTTGGGGGCCTCTTGGGGGCCTCTTGGGGCCTCTTGGGGGCCTCTTGGGGGCCTCTTGGAGGCCTCTTGGGAGCCTCCTGGGGGCCTCTTGGGGCCATCTTGGGGCCTCTTGCGACCTCCTCAGAAGCGCAAATGAGCGCTGCCCCCTGAGGAGGACAAAATGAGCCCAAAACCTTCGTAAAATCAATGATTTTGCTACGAAGGACGATGAGCGCTGCCCCCTCAGAAGCCCAAAATGGGGCCGAAACCCTAGTAAAATCAATGATTGGTTGAGGACAGAGAGAGCTCGCTAAACCACTCACGCCCAAAGGGCTGGTGGGATTCTGTTCCGCCGCGTTCGCCGCGGGTCGTGCACCAGCGCGCCCGCCCGCCCGCCCCGCCGTGCGCCAGCACAGCCGCTGGGGAGCGCAGAGCAGCAGCCCCCCCTGCCGGCAGATCTGCACTGCACCGGCTCTCGCAGTCCTGGCCCGCGGGGGTCCCATAGGGAGTCCTCCCTGACTCCAGATCCGCCCTACTTTGGCTTTTTTTCCAACTCAAAATTGCGTCGGACATCCACCTATAAGAGGCCGAAAAAGTAGGGCGGCAATTGCTGCACCCAACATAAAATAGGGCGGACATCCACAGAAACAGCAACAGAAAAGCAGGGCGGAAATTGGCGTCAGCGGGGCTTGGAAAACAAGGCGGAAATTCCAAGCCCTGCTTGCGAATTTCCCCAAAGTAAGGCGGATCCGGAGTCAGGGCTGGGGACGGGCAGCGCCGGGCAGCAGGCCGGCCCAAGGGCATCCTTGCGACAGTAAGCAAGGGGACGGCGCCCGGCGTTGTTCGTCTTGGGGCATCGCTCGGACGCTTGCATTGTTTCTTTCGGCGATGGACCATCGAGGAGCATCCTTGATCGTTTGACCAAGGAAAACCACGCGCGAAACCGAAAGAAACACAGGGAATGGACGTCCGAGCGATGGCCAGTCGTTGCAGCGGCAGGGAGGGGACGTCCCCGGGACAGCCTCGCGCAGGGATCTCCCAGCGGCGGGGAGAGCGCGGGCAGCCGCGGAGGCGGCAGCCCACCGGCACTCTTCCCTGCGCGACGGGCGGCAGAGAGAGACGACCAGAGACGTGGGGGCCCAGAGACGCTCAGACGGACGAGGGGCAAGGGGACAACTGGGGACAGTCTCAGAAGAGCCCCTGCTTCTGTGCAAGAAGGGTCTGAGAAGCAGATGGGGCCTCTCTCCAAGCTCCTGCTCGCGTCTGCCCCTGAAGCCAGGACCTCCATCTTCTACTCCCCCTTCCTTTCACTTCGGTTCTACCCGTAAAAGGGATCGGTGCGAGTACCGTTGGTATTGCCTGGTAGGAGCATGCACCCATGAGCTCTTCCTCTGTGTCCTGCCTCTCTCTCTCTCTTACTCTATATCCGCTGTCTGGCTTCTTGCCACATCCCGGCCCCGTCGTTCCAAGATTTGCTTTAGAAATCTGCACGTGGACCTGTGCAATTCGACGGCTGCCCTCCGCTCCTCTGTCCCACTCTGCAGTGCAGCCCCGCCGTGAATGCCATGCGGCGCTCGATGTGTCGGAGCTGTCATGCTCGCTGCTGCTGCTGCGGGGGAGGGGGAGGGGGAGGAGGAGGAGGAGGAGGAGGAGGAGGAGGAGGAGGTCCGTAGCCATTTTGGCTCAAGCCATTTTGGCTCAAGCCGTTGCCCGTAGCCTCCCTGGGGTCAGGGAGTACACGGTTAGGGCCCAAGGTGCCACAGCTGGCGTCACGAGACCCTACCTCATCTTTTTGTTTCACCTGCTTAGGACCTTCCCTGTTGGGGGCATCGTCGAGTTTTCTTCTCTCGTCAGTGCGCAAGGATGGCCGAGGCAGAATTTCATGATGCGATGGGCACTCAAGAGCTTGCGGAGGTGGCGGCAGCTTTGGACGCCGCCCCGACCTTCCCCGATGACGAGTCCCGAGTGGTTCACACTCCTCTTCGTGCTGCTGGTGGCGGCCCTGCTGTTCCTCCCCTTCCTGGCGACGATGAGAATGAACGCAAGCGACACCGTGCCGCTAATCCCGAGATGGATGGGCTGCGAGCTCATGTGGACAACACTCGCGCCGACGTCATGCGCACTCTGGCTGCTGTTCAACAGAACTTGGTGGCCGTTGGGAACTCGTTCCAGTCTCACTGCGAGAGAATCGACCAGCAGATGGAGCAGCGCTTCGGGCAGATCCGTAACGAGATCCACGAGCAGAACAACAATATCACCTCCATGCAGTCCGAGATCAACGAGCTTCGCCAGTTGCTGGGCGCCGTCCGTGCGGAGACCCCCTCGGCAACGCAAGCTGTTCCTGCTGGTGGCAATGGCTTTGATCGTAAGGTCGACACTTCCATCATCGTGCTTCGCTCTCGGGACCCAGTGCCCCGCCAAAATGCTCTTACAGGTTTCATGCCAGTGCTCGACGCCGCCAACATCGATGCGACCGATGTGGAGATCGAGGGCGACCCCATTGCCAAACGCTTCCAGGTTCGCTTCAAAGGTGCCCACGGATATGCCACTCGCCGAGCATCTCAGACGCTTTCCGCGATGCGAACCCTCGGACCCAACCCGGACTGGATGCAGCTCACCGCGAAGACCGCCACGAACGCCAACACCCCGCTGTACGTCAGCAGCGACAAGAACCCCTTTCAGATCCAGCGTGAGATTGGTCTCAAGCTACTACGCGCCGCCATTGAACAAGAATACACGGGTCGTCGCTTCTACAGTGACAAGGTCAAGGGAGAGCTCAGCCTCAACTGGAAAGTCTTCGTCCGCATCACTCCCGTTCCTGGTGTGGGCGAGCCGCCCAAGATCGAGTGGGCCAGGAACCACATCGACGCGCTGGGCTTGGATCGTGCGAAGCTCAGTGAGATTGCAGCCCGTGTCTTCGCCCGCGAAGAAGACCAGCCCGAATGGTGTCTTTAGCGAGTTGTTCGGCCTGTTGTCAGGTGGCAGGCCCGACTTCCAATCTCTGTCCTGTTGCAGCTGGAATGCCCGCTCCCCCTTCCACCACGACCCTCACCTCCGCACGATTAAGTACAACTACCTCTCTTCCCTACTCTCCGACTCCAGCATTGTAGGCGTCCAGGAAGCGCGCGGCAGCGAGCTAGAGGTCCGTAACTATCTCTACCACGCCCACAAAAAAACACCTGGTCTTCAGTTCGTTTTGTCCGCAATGGAACGCTGGAGGGGTCCTCACTTTCTGGCCGCGACGCGCGCTCCCAGGAAATGCCGCGAACGACAGTTTTGAGGTGACTGAGCTGGTTCCTGGTAGGGTGCTCCGAGTTCGGCAATCCCTAGGGGGTAGTGGTGCATGGGTTACCCACTACAACATACACAAGTTTGGGCTTTCTGCGGATCAAAAGCGTACGGTGGTTTTGGCAATCCGACGGGACCTGGGGGAAACTCGGGAAGCACCACACCTGCGTGTTTTGCTTGTTGCAGGCGACTTTAACATCTCCGCGAC
Organism: Prorocentrum cordatum; assembly: GCA_963575745.1. Classification (NCBI taxonomy): domain Eukaryota; class Dinophyceae; order Prorocentrales; family Prorocentraceae; genus Prorocentrum; species Prorocentrum cordatum. Next base: position 28,054 of record CAUYUJ010021675.1, on the reverse strand, counting down.
GCCGCCCCAGCCTTTAATACCTGAGGAGGCGCAGAACCCAGGTCTTGGCTACGCCGACTGGCGCGGCTCGCAGGACCGCGTGTGGACCAGCCTCTTCTCCTCCCTCACCGAGATTGAGCTCTCCGACCCTACCCGCGCTTCCATCGCCACCTCCTCCACCTCCGTGATCGACCGCCTCTTTGTATCGCTGCCAGGCTGGGTGGCCACACACATGCATGCCACGGGTTACACTAAAGGGCAAGTCGAGATTTTGAACCACAGAGGCCTCTCGGATCACGTTGGGATCGCGGTGGACCTTCGACCTGCGCCCCCGAAAGACCCCAAGCAGCAGCCCATTCCCAATGCCATCTTCCAGTCCCCTGTGTTCCGACAGTATGTCCAATCCCACCTCGACGTCGTCGACCTCTCCCTCTATGACCCTCCCTACCGACTCCAGATTTACAAAAACCTCCTACGGGACGCGGCCCGATTTACCCGACAGGCGATTTTGACGACAGAACCGACCTCTCGGCTTGCCCAGATTATCCTTCTCCGTTCCATCGCTAGGGTGGTATGGCGGCGGAACGTCCGCCTAGGCTCTATTCTTGTGCAGGCACATGCGCTGGCTGCTGAGCACCTCGACGTTGATGTGCAGAGGCGGCCGTTTGCGTTGAAACGACCGACGGAATTCTCAGATCTGCTCGACCGACTGCAATCAGAGGACCTGGAGGCCGAACGTTCCGAACACCGACAGGCCCTCAGGGCCACCAATCAAGTGAATACACAGAAGAAAATCCGACAGCGTCTCCGACGCTTGGAAACCCGAGCTAAGATTTGGGCCCCGTTCGATCGACGGCTTATTTGAAGGCTATTGAGGTCAACGGAGCGGCACATGCAGATCCTGGTCGGAAGCAGACTGAGATATCGACATACTGGGGGGAGGTGTTTTCGCCGAAAACGATTTCCCGACCCCAAGATCGACGCTATCTCGACCGCTTCTCCTCTCATCACGACCTCTCCGACCTCCCTCCTCCTACCTACCGACAGCTCGAAAACCACATTCGGCGACAACACCACTCTGCCCCTGGCCCCGACTGTTTACCTCGCGCTGCATGGCAACAGGCGCCTGGCGCGATCGAGACCCTCTATGCCTGTCTTTGGTGGGTGCTCGAGGGCGGGACTCTCGGATACGATTTCAACTTTCTACTCGGCGCCTTTCTCCCGAAAGGATCCAAGGAAGGGACAGCGACGGGGCTATTCGGACGGCGGGGGAACTACGACCTCTGGGACTGAAAAACACCGACAACAAAATACTTGTGGGGGTCTGTGTTGCTTCCTTCGCCCGCCGTTGGGCGGCTCTGGCCTGCCCGATCCAGCGAGGCTTCATCGCTGGCCGCCAATTCGGGGATAATATTATCCAACTCGACGCCGCCGCCAGGCGTTACTCTATGGCTCCCACTGCCTCTACCGACCTTCCCGCCCTCATCTCCTTCGACTTCTCTCAGGCCTTCCCTTCATTGGCCCACGAATTGTCGATGCTGGTGCTCCAATCCCTTCGCCTTCCTCCACCTCTCTACTTATTCCTATCATATATCTACGACAATGTGGTGTGCTGGACGGCTTTTGGCGGCGAACTACGGTTTCTTTTCCATGTTGGGTCGGGGATTATCCAAGGGTGCCCTGGGAGCGGACTTCTGTATGCGGTTGCGACTGATTGTTTTCTCCTGGACTTCCAGATGCATATCGACGCCAAAAACCGATGAGAAATTAAGGCCTGTGCCGACGATATAGGAGCTGTCCTCAGACGCCTGCAGTACGTGCAACAGCTCCACCGCATCTTTAAGAATGCGTCCTTGTTCGCCGGCCTCATTTTGAAGGCAACCAAGTGCCAGATCGTGCCGTTGAGCGGCCCCTTCACGCCTGCCCTTGCTGCCCTGTACCAGCAGAAGCTTCGCTCGCTGGTCGTGGACTGGAGCGAGTTCGCTGTTGTGCCGAACCTTCTTTACCTGGGGACGTGGATGGGACCAAATGCAGAAGAGAAGAGTTGGGGAGCACCAGTGACGAAATGGAGGGAAAGGGGACTTGCGCTCGCCATCGCCTGCTCGCCTGCTTCGATCACTCAATGCCTCTATGTGCGGAGAGTGGCTCCAGTGCTCAGTTACGTCTCGCAGTTCTTGCCACATCCCCCCCTTCTCGCCAGATACGAAGACGCGATGCTCTCTAGAATCTTCCGCTTCCCCTACTGTGGCCTGACTCGAGCTGCATGGCATTCGATGGAGACTTGGGGAGGCCCGAAGATCCCATCCGTGATTGTGGTCTCGCTCGCCGCCAGAGTTCGAGCCGCGAGTTCGACGTTTACGACGTGGCGATCGTGTCTCGCTGCGCTTGAGGCTGTGGCACTAAGCGAATTGGGGCTCGCCGACTACGGCCGTGGCAAAAGAAGCCCCACCTGGTGGGGGACGAAAGCGATTTGTGAACACATGTCCGACGCGATGAAAGGCTTCTCCGATCTCAAGCACCACACACAACTCAAGCAGGCTATGGACACTTCCCTTCTGACCATCTCTGATGCCGTGAGCCAAGGTAGGAAATTCAAGCTTCAGCGAGATCTTTGTAAGGAGTTCTCCGCCATTCTTCTCCCAGGGGACTGGCCCAAACTCATTTCTTCTCGCCTGGTTTCGCTTTTCCCTGCGCTTTCCGAGGACATTCGCGGCCTTGACTGGCCTCGGATCCAGGACACCGTTCGACGTTTGAAACCGTGCCATGCCCTCGCTGTGCTTCGGACTCTCAGTCACAACTGGTGCACCGAATCTCGCTTTCAGCAGACGGCCACCTCGTTCTGTGTTTTCGGCTGCACCGAGGCCCCCGACAGCCTTGTTCATTATCTCGGGTGCCCTCATCTTCGCCTTCTCATTCGCTCCCTCGTTGACGTTGAGCCCCCTGCTCCCCCTCTCGCCTTTCTCGGTTTGCTTCACCCATCTGCCGATCAATTCCGTCTTCCCGTCGCTGCGTACCTGCTTCACACGGAAGCGAAGACAGCAGTCCGACGTCTTGGCGCTCCCCCCGCAGCTGACGAGGCCCGCGCCCTTCTTCCTGCTGTCCGTTTTGCATTGATGAGGTAGTCGTAGAGTGGATCATTTGGGACTCTCTGGGTACGCTCGAGGAGGAGGAGGAGGAGGAGGAGGAGGAGGAGGAGGAGGAGGAGGAGGAGGGGAGAGCAGAGGAGGGAGGAGGAGGAGGAGGGGAGAGCTGAGGAGGGAGGAGGAGGAGGAGGAGGAGGAGGAGGAGGAGGAGGAGGAGGAGGAGGAGGAGGACACCTGATCATATCAGCTCCCCCCGCGGCTCGTGCTTCTCCCGAGCCCGAGCCCCGACAGCCGGGCGCGCGGCGGCGCCCGGCGTGCCTGCCATGGCGGACCTCGAGGGGCAGCCTGCGGCAGCCGCGGCGCCCGCGGAGGCGCCGGCTGCCGAGCCGGCGGGCGCGCCGGCCGCGGCGCCGGCCGGGCCGCCGGTGCCAGAGGACGGCTCCTCTCGCTCTCGCTGTGCTTCCCCTGCCTCCCGGGTCCCCAGGCTCCCCCTCGCCCGTTCGTCTCCTCTCCCCCTCTGTGCCCTCCTCCGCCCCCCAACACTGGTTCCCTGCCTAGGCTCTGCCTAGAAGGGTTCTTACTCGGCAAACTTAAAGGGCCGGGCAGTGCAACTCGCCCCGGGCGGTTCCCCCAATATCCGCCCCGCGGTTCCCCCAGTTATGACCCCTTAGCTTAGCGTTGCTTATCTCATCTTAGCTCAGCCTATTTCATCTTAGCTTAGCTTAGTTTCATCCTAGCTCAGGTTTATCTTAGCTTAGATTTCCTTCATCTTAGCTTCGCTGAGCTTTAGCATAGCAGAGCACAGCATAGCATAGCGTAGCATAGCGTAGAGCAGCATCACATATCATAGCATGGGTGCAATTCCCTACCTAGGCTCTGCTTAGAGGGCTAACTTAGCTTAGCTTAGCGTAACTTAGCATAGCGCAGCGCTGCATTAACATAACATAGCATAGCATAACATAGCCACTCATAGCATAGCGCAGCATCTCATAGCATAGCATAGCATAGCATAGCATAGCATAGCGCAGCTTAGCATAGCATAGCATAGCTAAGCTTAAAGGGCTGGGCAGTGGGGCTCGCCCCGGGTGGTTCCCCCGGCACCGCGCAGCACAGCAGAGCACAGCATAGCACAGCAGCAAAGCAAAGGCAAAGCAACAGCAGCGACAGCAAAGCAAAGCACAAGCAACGCAAAGCAAAGCAAAGCAAAGCAAAGGCAAGGCAAAGCAAAAGCAATGTGCGACAGATGCCGAGCTGGCCTCGATGGCCGGACGGGAGCCCCCGCAAGCAGTGCCTTCCGTAACCTTTTCGGCTCAAGTCTGGAGGCCTTTGCCACACAGCCGCCCGCGCTCATGTCCCGAGGTTGGCGGAGTGAAGCGTTCAGCGGTGCTGCAGAGCCCGCCTCGGCACCAGGTGGTGCTGCACAGCCCACCCGGCCTGCTGTGGCCGTCGATGTGGGCGACGGGCAGTGGAAAACGCCCCGGGCGGTTCCCCCGGCATCCGCTCCGCGGTTCCCCCCAGTGACGTTCCCTTAGCTTAGCGTTGCTTTTCTCATCTTAGCTTAGTTTATTTCATCTTAGCTTAGCTTCATCTTAGTTTAACTTAGCTTCATATAGATGTTGCTTGCCTAGATCCTCCAACTCCTAGGTAGGGTCGCACTGGGATAATATCTTATCCTCCATCCACCCGTTACGTCAGACTCTGTCGGAAACCTTTTGCACACCCCATTCTAGCCCGTTCACTTTCAATTCGCATCAGGCGCAGGGCTGACAGCACACGCTGCTTAGTGAGGGCCCAGCAAACTCGGCGTTCATGGCCTTTTTCCTGTGCAGCACTGAAGCATATCCGTCGTCGTGCGAGATCGAGATAGTTAAGGGCGGGACTATGTGTAACTGAGTATCTCTCCATATATATATATATATATATATATACAAAGCTGCATTGGCGCTGCGCGCCATGCACCGTGGTCCTCGGAATTTCGCACGCAAGCGGGGTGCGTGCATGCGTGCGTGCGCGCACGCATGTATACACGCGCGCGCGCATGCAAGCTCTGCACATGTGCGTACCGCACATGTATACTGTTGTATACGTGTAGACATATTACACATATAGATGCGTATGTATATGAATATGTCAATCGCAGGTGTTTGTTGGTGCACGCACCTATCTGTACTTATGGGTGCGCATACACGTGCGTATTTCAGGCGGTAATGGCCTGACCGCCAGCTCAGGGCATCTCGCAACTCAGAGGTGCGAGGGTCTCAGGCGAAAGTAGCCAGAGCACTACGGGGCAATGCATCTCCGATGTCAGCGTTGCGAGGATGTTTCAAGCAAAAGTGAGCTGACCACCTCAGCTGAGGACAGACCCGAACCCGGAATTGCAAGGATGTCTCAAACGAAGGTGGCCTGAGCACCTCAGCTCAGGGCATCCCTGAATCCAAAGTTGCGAGGATGTCGCAGGTGAAAGAAAGTGGCGGACTACTCTGCGGCAGGGCATCTCGGAATCCAGAGTTGCGAGGATCTTACTAGAGAAAGTTGCCAGAACACCTCAGGTCAGGGAGCCCCAGAACCCAGATTTGCGAGAAGGTCTCAAGCGGAAGTGGCCGGACAATCTTGGGGCAGGGCTTCTCGAGGGTCAGAGTTGTGAGGATGTCTCAGCCGACAGTGGAAAGGAGGACGGCGAAGGGAAAGAGTCATGGGAGGAATCCCGCGGACCCGAGGACAGGCAGGCACGAACGCTCAGGATCGGAAGTCATGGCATGAAGGCTGCAATTGACGCGGATGCAAGACGCTGCGAGCTGGCCTCCGAGAGCGTTGAAAGACAGGAGGACCTGAGAGGGACTCGACGACGGGCGCCGCCAGAATTTTTGGGAAAAATATGGAGGCCTTGTGAACGTGTCGGAGTGCTACGTGTCTGTTTGCTACGCGGCAAAGCGCATCCGAGGTTGACGTTGCGAGGATGCCTCAGGCGAAACTGGCCCGAGCACTATGGGGCAGGGCATCTCCGAAGTCAGCTGCGCGAGTGAGTCTCAAGCGAAGAGTGGTCTGAACAGCTCAGGCCGGAAGGTCGAGGAACCCCCTTGCAAGAACGTCCGAGCAGCCCCCAGGGAGCTTCCCATCAGGTCGAGCAGCCCAGGAAGGGGCTTCCCAACAGCCCTGGGAGTCCGAAGTGCGTTCGTGGGGGATGTGTGTGCACACGTTAATTTATTTTGCGTATGTATGCATGTGAATGTGTATGTATGTATGTATGTACGTATGGATCTCAAACGACAGCGCCTTCCAACGCCTGAACGTCCCAAGAGCGATTGACGCTCGTTTCACATGGCAATTTATTGTTTACGATATCTACATCCGTGCAATAATTGATTTGCAGGGGACTTCCTTGTAAAACGCTCTTGGGCCGTCTTGGGCCGTTCGTGGCCCGAAAAAGCGAAAGCCGAACAAACTTTCAAACCTTTTCAACAAAAAATGAATTGTGCCTCTTCGTGCCTTTTGGGGGGCCCTTTTGGGCCGTGCTGGGACTCTCTTGGGCCGTTTTGGGGCCCTTTCGGGCCGTCTTTGGGCGTCTGGCCTTCGGCCGTCTTCGGGCTGTCTTGGGGGCCTCTTGGGGCCCTCTTGGGAGCCTCTCGGGGTGCTCCTGAGGCTCTCTTGGGGCCGTCTTGGGGCTCCCTTGGTAGTTTTCTGGCCCTCTTGGGCCGTCTAGGGAGGGGCCCTCTTGGGCCGTTTTCGAGCCCTTTGGGGGGCCTCTGGGGCCGTTTTGGGACGATCTTTGGAGCCTCTTGGGCCGTCTTGGGCCGTTCTGAACCCGGAAAAGCGAAAACCGAAAAAGTCTTCCAAAAGCATTGAAAAATCAAGTAATTGTGCCTCTTCGGGCCCTCTTGGGAAGCCTCTTGGAGGCCTCTTGGGGCGTTTGGAAGCCATGTTGAAGGTTTTGGTGCGCTTTGGAACTATCGACGAGCTGTCTTGGGCAATATTGGAGGACTCTGGACCTTCCGAGAAGGCCAGAAGGCCGAATGACCCCTTGTTAGGGCGTCCGAGCAGTCCGGGGGGGGCTTCAAGCAGCCCTGGGAGTCCGAAATTCGTTAGGTAGGGCCAGGGACCCTGGAAAAAACTCGGGAGCAGAGGGGGGGGATGAGGAGTAAGGGGGAGCGGAGGGGTATTTTGTGGGTGAGTTTACAGGAGTCGGAGTGGAGGATAATCTGGAGGGACGAACGAGGGAGAACCTAAGCGCGCGCGAAGCGCGCGCGGTTCTACACAAATACGCCGGGCCCCCTCCCGGGGCGTCCTCCACCTCGCTCACATCTGATGTATGCTCCCGGTACCGCGCTTCCCGGCCTCCCGGGGAGCCCCCACAATGCCCAAAGACAGTCCAAGACGACCCCAAGATTCTTTTTGGGACTTTTTAGAAGTCCCCACAACGTAACAGAATTGCCCAAGACGCTCTCAAGCAACCCAGGATAGCGTTTGGGCGGCTCTCCAGGCTCCCAGGAGGCCTCCAAGAGACCACCTCAAGAGAGCTCCGAGAGGCCTCTCGAGAGCGGCTGGAGAACCCCAAATCGTTAACTTTATGTCCCCATATCCTAAGATGGGGTTCTTGTTATTACTTGGACGCCTCCTACCCCTCCTCCTTCTTCTTCTTCTTCTCCTCCTTCTCCTCCCCTCTGCTCCTCATACCCAGACTTGCTCATGCACAGACTGACTCACACTCAGACTTACTCGTACCCAGACTTACTCACACACAAAATTAAGACCTACTCCTACTCAGACTTACTCATGGTGAGACTCACGCACGCCCCGTTCGCGGCCGTTTGTGGGGATGTCTCAAGCGGTTTGCCTGTGTTCTGTCCCAGCATCCTTCGCTTTCGGACCAGATTTGGAGGATGTCTCGAGCGAGGCCTTCATTTTCACCCCCCTCAGGGGAGCCGCCAGGGGTTATCTCACGGTCCCGTTCGCGGCCGTTTTGTCGGGATGTCTCAAGCGGTTTGCTTGTTCCCAACCATCCTGTGGTGTTGGGTCCTCGTTTTGAAGAGACGGTGCCCGCGTTCCTCCTCCCGCTGCCCCCTCCCCCCTCCTCCCATCATCATCACCATCCTCATCATGCTCATCATCATGAGTATCATCATCATCATCATCCACATCGTGGTTGTCGGTCATCATCATCATCATCATCATCATCATCATCATCATCATCATCATCATCATCATCATCATCATCATCATCATCATCATCATCATCGGCACACCCCTCACACGTTTCGTGGCCCCATAGGGAGCTCCACCGAAGGCCCAAATGGCTGCGTCCGCATGCCGCCGCCACCCAATTTTGGCACACCCCTTCACACGCTTCGTGGCCCCATAGGGAGCTCCACCGAAGGCCCAAATGGCTGCGTCCGCATGCCGCCGCCACCCAATTTTGGCACACCCCTCACACGTTTCGTGGCCCCATAGGGAGCTCCATCTAAGGCCCAAATGGCTGCGTCCGCATGCCGCCGCCGCCCCATTTTTGGCACACCCCTTACACGTTTCGTGGCCCCATGGGGAGCTCCACCGAAGGCCCAAATGGCTGCGTCCGCATGCCGCCGCCGCCCAATTTTGGCACACCCCTCACACGTTTCGTGGCCCCATAGGGAGCTCCATCTAAGGCCCAAATGGCTGCGTCCGCATGCCGCCGCCACCCCATATTTGGCACACCCCTTACACGTTTCGTGGCCCCATGGGGAGCTCCACCGAAGGCCCAAATGGCTGCGTCCGCATGCCGCCGCCGCCCAATTTTGGCACACCCCTCACACATTTCGTGGCCCCATAGGGAGCTCCATCTAAGGCCCAAATGGCTGCGTCCGCATGCCGCCGCCACCCCATATTTGGCACACCCCTTACACGTTTCGTGGTTGGCTGGAGCTCTACGTGCTGCTCTCGCGCGCCACGCGCCACGAGGATCTCCTGCTCATGCGGGCGCCGCTCATCGAGTTCTTCCTGGCAGGGCCGCCGGAGGGCTTGCGGAAGCAGCTGGAGCAGTTTGCTGCGCGCACGAAGCGGTGCAGGAGGGAGGCGACGGCCCTCGCCAGAGAGCTGGGCTTCAGCGAGTTCATCCGCGAGGCCTGACCTGGGGAGCGGCCCCGCACGAGCCAGCGGCGCGCGCTGGTTGTCGATGGCGCTTGGATGACCCCAGCTTGTCGTCGGGACTTCTCGCCAGAGGATGACCGGCGCCTGTCGGGGGATTTCACCCAGATCGCGCCATTTTCGCACGCCTCGCCACGCAGTACGGGGGCGCTATCCGTTGACTCAGAGTCGCAGTGGACAACCCCCGCGCGTCGATGGGATTCCCTCGGGATGACCAGACCGCGTCGGCGAGGACTTCCCAGGCACTTTCGCGCGGCGCCGCCTGCGCGCTGCATTCTGCGCGGCTCGCTGTCGGTCTGGAGGCAAAAACGTCTCCCCTCGTCTCTCGCTCCTCCTGCTTCCCATCGCTTCTTGACCGCGCGCTTCCCCGTCTCGTTTCTGCCGCTGCTGACCTGCCTTCGACATCTACACGGTGTCTCCGTCACCTCTTCCTGCGTGCCCAGTAACAGGTCTCATGATGCAATGATGATACTGATGTGTTGGCTCGCCCCAGTGAGCTCTCCACCTCCGCCCGCCACCTCCTGCCCGCGCTGCCCTGTGCCTCGTCCATGCAGTGGCGCGGTGCCTATGAGAAGAGGGGCCTAGTTTGCGTGTCCCCTCCTTCGTCTCATATCCGTGCGGTACTCGCAGCTGCATATGGTTGGGTCCTTCGCCAGGCTAATTTTCTGTGCCAGCATCCTTTGCCTTCGGAGCAGATTTGGAGGATGTCTCGAGCGAGGCGCTCATTTTCACCTCCCTAAGGGGAGCCGCCAGGGGTTATCTCACGGTCCCGTTCGCGGCCGTTTTGTGGGGATGTCTCAAGCGGTTTGCTTGTTTTCTGTGCCAGCATCCTTCGCTTTCGGAGCAGATTTGGAGGATGTCTCGAGCGATGCGCTCACTTTCGCCCCCCAGGTGGGCCAGATTTTGAGGATGTTTCGATCGGTGGCCAGACTCGTGGGCACAGATTCTTTTCAGGATGCCACAGGAGGCCCCAACAGGCTCCAGGAGGCCCTGGGGGACCACATGAGGTCCCAGGAGGCATCAGGAGGCCACAGGAAGACTCAAGAGGCCACAGGATGTCCCAAGAGGCGCCAGGAGGCCCCAGGAAATTCAGGGAGGCTTCAGGAAGCCACAGGAGGCCCCAGGAGACCAGAGGAAGCGCCAGGAGGTCTCGGAAGGCAACGGGAAGCCCCGAGAGGCCCCAGGAGCAGGAGGCCTCAGAAGGCAACAGGAGTGGTTCCAATCCCATGTGTTTTACGTATGATCCTATAGATTGGGCCTCACCTGGAGCACAAATCCTTGATGTTATACGTATGCTTCTATATATTGTCTTTCTCCTGTGTATTCATGTTCCTATAGGGCCTCTCTGGGGCACGAGTCCTTGGTGTTTTACGCGTGTTCCTATAGATTGCCCCCTTCCCCTGTGGCTCCAATCCGCAATGTTATGTACGTTTGTTGCTGTAGATTAGGCTTGTCCTGCGGCACGAATCCTCCCTAGGAGGTCCCAGGAGGCCCCAAGAGGCTCCTGGAGGCCCCAGAAGGCCCCAGGAGGACCCAGGCTCATGCGCAGAGACGCGCTCGTACTACTGAGGCTCATTCACACTCCACTTCATTCTCAGTTAGTGTCATGACCAGACCGTCACAACTGAAGCCCGTTTATATTCGAAAGCTCTTGCGCCTAGACATTCACGGCGGACAGGTCCATGCGAATAGATGCACATATGGGGAGGTCACCGCGGTGAATAATTGTTTTTGTTTGCCTTCTCACCGTTTCATGTTTCCAACGCTCCGAGACAGCCGAAGAGGCCCCCAAGACCGTTCCAGAGGCCCCCAAAACGGCCTCAAGACGGGCCAAGACGGTCCCAAGATTGCCGAAAAGGCGCCCTGGACAGCTCCAGGCCACCCCAGAACAGGCCCAAGATGAGCCCAAATGCAGAAGCAGGAGGCCGCCAGAGTCTTCCGAGAGGACTCTGGGACCCCCCAGAGGCCTCCAACACACCCCAGACCCTTGAGAGGCCCCCACAAAAGCGCCGACGAGGCCCCCAAAACAGCACAAGAAGGTTTCGAGAGCTGGCCCGAGAGAGCCCGAAGACGGTAGAAACGTTGATCTTCAGTGGTTTGTGTCGACTTTCTTCGCCTTCTAATGTTTTGCGGTTTCCAACGCTCCAAAACCGAGGAATTTGAAATTAGCTTGGCGAAGGACCCAACCATATGCAGCTGCGAGTACCGCGCGGATATGAGACGAAGGAGGGGGCACGCAAACTAGGCCCCTCTTCTCATAGGCACCGCGCCACTGCATGGACGAGGCACAGGGCAGCGCGGGCAGGAGGTGGCGGGCGGAGGAGGAGAGCTCACTGGGGCGAGCAAACACATCAGTATCATCATCGCATCATGAGACCTGTTACTGGGCACGCAGGAAGAGGTGACGGAGACACCGTGTAGATGTCGAAGGCAGGTCAGCAGCGGCAGAAACGAGACGGGGAAACGCGCGGTCAAGAAGCAATGGGAAGCAGGAGGAGCGAGAGACGAGGGGAGACGTTTTTGCCTCCAGACCGACAGCGAGCCACGCAGAATGCAGCGCGCAGGCGGCGCCGCGCGAAAGTGCCTGGGAAGTCCTCGCCGACGCGGTCTGGTCATCCCGAGGGAATCCCATCGACGCGCGGGGGTTGTCCACTGCGTCTCTGAGTCAACGGATAGCACCCCCGTACTGCGTGGCGAGGCGTGCGAAAATGGCGCGATCTGGGTGAAATCCCCCGACAGGCGCCGGTCATCCTCTGGCGAGAAATCCCGACGACGAGCTGGGGTCATCCAGGCGTCAGCGACAACCAGCGCGCGCCGCTGGCTCGCGCGGGGCCGCTCCCCAGGTCAGGCCTCGCGGATGAACTCGCTGAAGCCCAGCTCTCTGGCGAGGGCCGCCGCCTCCCTCCTGCACCGCTTCGCGCGCGCAGCAAACTGCCCCAGCTGCTTCCGCAAGCCCTCCGGCGGCCCTGCCAGGAAGAACTCGATGAGCGGCGCCCGCATGAGCAGGAGATCCTCGTGGCGCGTGGCGCGCGAGAGCAGCGCGTAGACCTCCGGCCACAAGTCGTCGCCCTCCTCCCTGCCGTTCCCGACCTCGTGGCGGCCGCAGTCCAGGATCACGGCTGGGCGGCGTCGGTCGAGGGAGCGGCGCGCAAGACCGCCGACGGCCCAGGGCGAGAGTCCACGGGACCGAGAAGGTCCGGCTGCGGACCGCTCGCGTTCGAAGGGTTCGGCCGTAAACTGCCCGGTGGCGCCGTTCCCCCGCCCCGCCGCCTTCCCGCATGGTGCGCCCCTGGCACGCCACCGTGGTGATGACCCTGCCGTGTGAAAACGGGAAGCCCGTCCGGGTGACCTTGGAGGTGCGGAAGGTGAATGGCTCCGACGTGCGGGGCTCGATGAACACCAGCGGGCCCGTGAGGTCCCCCGTGAGGCTGTCGTCGTGGCGGGCGGCATGCGAGGTCTGCCACTGGGGCCTTCGGTGGAGCTCCCTATGGGGCCACGAAACGTGTGAGGGGTGTGCCGAAATGGGGTGGCGGCGGCATGCGACCGCAGCCATTTGGGCCTTCGGTGGAGCTCCCTGTGGGGCCACGCAACGTGTGAGGGGTGTGCCAAAATGGGGTGGCGGCGGCATGCGAACGCAGCCATTTGGGCCTTAGATGGAGCTCCCTATGGGGCCACGAAGCGTGTGAGGGGTGTGCCAAAATTGCGCGGCGGCGGCATGCGGACGCAGCCATTTGGGCCTTAGATGGAGCTCCCTATTTGGCCACGAAACGTGTGAGGGGTGTGCCAAAATTGGGTGGCGGCGTCATGCGGGCGCAGCCATTTGGGCCCTCGGTGGAGCTCACCATGGGGCCACGCAGCGTGTGAGGGGTGTGCCAAACTTGGGTGGCGGCGGCATGCGGACGCAGCCATTTGGGCCTTCGGTGGGGCTCCCCATGGGGCCACGAAGCGTGTGAGGGGTGTGCCAAAATTGGGCGGCGGCGGCATGCGGACGCAGCCATTTGGGCCTTCGGTGGAGCTCCCTATGGGGCCACGAAACGTGTGAGAGGTGTGCCAAAATCGGGTGGCGGCGGCATGCGGACGCAGCCATTTGGGCCTTCGGTGGAGCTCCCTATGGGGCCACGAAACGTGTGAAGGTGTGCCAAAATTGGGTGGCGGCGGCATGCGGACGCAGCCATTTGGGCCTTCGGTGGAGCTCCCTATGGGGCCACGAAACGTGTGAGGGGTGTGCCGATGATGATGATGGTGATGATGATGATGATGATGATGATGATGATGATGATGATGATGATGATGATGATGATGATGATGATGATGATGATGCTGATGATCATGATGATGATGATGATGATGATGATGATGATGATGATGATGATGGTGATGATGATGACCGGCAATCACGATGTGGATGATGATGATGATGACGATATTCATGATGATGAGCATGATGAGGATGGTGATGATGATGGGAGGAGGGGGGAGGGGGCAGCGGGAGGAGGAACGCGGGGCACCGTCTTTTCAAAACGAGGACCCAACACCACAGGATGGTTGGGAAAAAAGAAAGAGGAAATTTCAGAGATCCCTTTAACAAACACTCAACAAATGCGCGCCCCCTCCTCCCGGGGGTTCCACACCTTCCCGGAACTGGAACATCTCGTGTACGCTCCCGGTACCACGTTTCCTGGCCTCCCGGGGAGCCCCCACAATGCCCAAAGACAGTCCAGACGACCCCAAGAAGCCCCTACAACCTAACAGCATTGCCCAGGACGCTCCCAAGCAACCCAGGATAGCTTTCGGGCGGCTCTCTGGGCTCCCAGGAGGCCTCCAAGAGACCTCAAGAGAGCTCCGAGAGGCCTCTCGAGAGCGGCCGGAGAATTCAAAATCGTTAAGCTTATTTGTTTTTGTTGCTGGGTTTTTGGCCTTCTCATCATTTCTTGCTTCCAACGCTCCAAGACGGCCTAAGAGGCCCACCAGGCCGCCCCAAGACCGCCCAAGAGGCTCCCAAGACGGCCCCAAGACGGGCCAAGACGGTCCCAAGATTGCCGAAGAGGCGCCTCGGACAGCTCCAGACCACCCAAGAACAGGCCCAAGATGAGCCCAAGAGCGGGAGCAGGAGGTCGCCAGAGACCTCCGAGAGGACTCCGGGACCCCTCAGAGGCCTCCAACACACCCGGACCCCTGAGAGGCCCCCAAGAGATCCACGACGAGGCCCCCAACACAGCCCAAGAGAGCTTCGAGAGCCGTCCCGAGAGAGCCCGAAGAGGGTCAAACCGTTGTTTTCCAATGGTTTTTGCCAACGCTTTTCGCATTCTCACGTTTTCCCGCTTCCGACGCTCCAAGACCGAGGAATTTGGAAAAAAGGGAATTCCAGAGATTCCCTTTTTTTTCAAGTTGGGACTCCTACTCCCTATCCTCTTCCTCGAGACCCATCAAGACTTCGGGGTCACATACAAAAATGTTTCGGGAATGCTGTTGAACTCTCTGACGCTGTCTTGGCACTCTCTTGGATCGTCTTCGTGTCCTCTTGGCTGCCCTTGAAACCATTGTCGAAATCGAGATCCCATGATACCATGAGTTGAAGCAGTGGAATATTTGATGTCCTTTTTGTTCAAACTCACCCCCTTCTTATTTTTGCACGAAGACCCCGAGAGGCAGCCCAACAGACCGTGGCCTGCACGCAGAAAACGTCTAACCCACAGCCAGCCCAGGCACTACAACTTCCGAAAAAGGGACATCCCACCAATCCCACGTCTACAGACCACAATGAAGGCCCCAGACACGAACCCAGGACCCAGGAAGCTTTCGAGAGCCCCAAATCGTTGAATACCTAACGGCAATTCATGATTTTTGCGTTTCCGCAGTTCCCGTTCTATGCGATTCCGAGGCTTGCGCAAGGCCTCCAAGAGAGTCCCTGAACGCAAGAAACGACAAAGATATAGTCCATGCGTTAGCCCATCAAGCCTAGCTAGAGCTTGAGCGCGCGCGAAGCGCGCGCGATGGTTCTAGTATCTGTATGTGTATATGTACACATGTTCAGATGCACACAATTGGACTTCGGCGCATCCCGCCACCGTGCCTGGGTCGTGGACCAGAGGCTTCTGAGGGCCCCCTTCTGAGAGACCTCTTTGAGGTCTCTTGGAAGCCCTCCTGGAGCCTCTCGGAGTCTTCTTTGAGGGGTCTTCGCGGAGGGTCTTACGGCCGTTTGGGTGCTCTCTGGGGGCCCGTTTCGGCAGTCGTGCGCCCACTTTGCGCCGTGTTGGGTCTTCCGGTAGGGTCTGGAGGCTCTCCGCAGGCTTTTCGGGGCCGTTTTGGGACCTTCTCTGGGCTACCCAGAGCTCCCCTTGAGGGTGGCTGGCCGTGATGCTCTCTTGGGCCGTCTTGGGGCTCTTCTGGGGCCCCCGAGGGGGCCCTCACTGGCCGTCCTGGAGTCGCCTTACGCCCGAGGGCAGGGAGGCCACCCCTCGTACAGTCGGGGCCCTGAAGAAGGAACCCTTTTCGTTGGGGAGGGGCTCCGTGTTCCTTAAGTCACAGCTTGCCTCAGGTTTCCCTTTTGTTTTCGATACGAAATCGAAGTTTAACTTATGGAAAATAGGGGCCTCGTTCCTGATTTAGGGTTCCTTAGGTCAACGCCCCGACTGTAGGGCGCGACCGCGAAAAGCACGGTCTTCCAATATCTAGGGGGGCCGCTTGTCTCAGCACAGCTCCTCGGGCGGCAGGTCCACAAGGCAGCACATGCGTGAGTGCGAGCGCGCGCCTCCCCCTTCGCGCTGCCTGCCGCGGCGACCCTCCTCCCCCCTCCTCATTCTCCTCCCTCCTCCTCCTTCTCCTCCCTCCTCCTCCTCCTCCTCCTCCTCCTCCTCCTCCTCCTCCTCCTCCTCCTCCTCCTCCTCCTCCTGCAATCCTGCCTCCCCCCTCCTCCTCCTCCCTCCTCCCTCCTCCCTCCTGCCTCCTCCCTCTCTCTCCTCCCTCCTCCTCCTCCTCCTCCGCCTCCTCCTCCTCCTCCTTCCGCCTCCTACCTCCTCCTCCTTGGCGACCCTTACTCCTCCTCCTCCTCCTCCTCCTCCGGCTTCGCCTCCTCCCCTCCCTTCGCAGATCTCGAGGAGCCACCCGCCGCGGGCCGCGCCGCGCCGTCCTGGGCCGAGAAGGCCGCCGCGGCGCGCCGCGCGGTGCCGGCCGAGAGGGCGGCCCCGGCGCGGAGCGCGGACGCGCCTGCCCGGCAGCCCAGGGCCGAGGAGCAGCGCTCGCCCTCGCCTCTCCTCTCCGGCCCGCTCTCGTAGGGGGCCACGTGCGAACCTTGCCCCTGCCCCTCACGATTTCTGAGGGGGAGGGTGGGGTTTGGGGTTCACCTCGCCCGGGAGCTCCCGAGCGAAGTGAACCCCACCCTCCCCCTCAGAAATCGTGGGGGGCAGGGTCAGGTTCGCACGTGGCCCCCGAGGCCCGCTCTCGTCCTCCTCTCCCCGTGCGCACCTCCGCCTCTGCGCCCCGTCGTGGCCTGCCCTCCTCGCCCTCGGTTCCCCATGGCGGCTCTGGGTTACGAGTCCCGGTGCTCTCTAATAGGGAGCCTGGCAGCGGCAATGCAAGCACTGGGTCGAAGAGGGGAGCGAGAGAGAGAGAGCGAGAGAGAGAGAGAGGGAGAGGCAGACAGAGGGAGGGATAGAGAGAGAGAGAGTGAGAGAGAGGACAAACAGATCAGAGGGAGGGCCAGAGAGGGATATATATATATAGAGAGAGAGAGAGTGAGAGAGAGAGGACAAACAGATCAGAGGGAGGGCCAGAGAGGGAAATATATATATATATAGAGAGAGAGAGAGAGAGAGAGAGAGCGCGACAGTTCGGACCAATCTGCCTGTCCTTGCCCGGTGGGTTGTGAATGCCGCCCAGGCCAACCTCACAATGGCGGGAGGTGCCTCAAAACGTACAGGGGTGGGGAATCCCTACCCCTGGCGCGGTCTGTAAAAGACCCCAGTTGGAAAGCAAGGCGGGTCTGTGGCGATCAGGGAATGGCACACCCTGTCTGCACACCCGAGCAACAGGCGCCGGCTATTAGCGCGCGTTGGCATGCGCGCCTCGGAACCTCAGTGAACCAGGGCAGGGCTAAGGCTACGGAACAGTTGCCAGCGGTTCGCGCAGCGCATTCAGGAATTTGGAGAGGCTAGCACTGGTGTGCTAGCTGTGGGCATCGAGGCTCGCCTGGAGGCTTGCCCGGGGAGAGGCCCCAAGGCGAGCAGGCGATCGGAAGGCCTGATGGAGGTCGTTCCAGGCGTGGTGTGCTCTTTGGAATTTGTCAAGACGTAGTCATGACTGCCCCTGGACGCTATGTTGGATGTGTGGAAGGCTGGTAGCCCATTGTTGCAGCGCCAGGATATACCCTCCATCGTCTGGGTCCTCGATGGGGTCATCTGGTGTGCTGTGAACGTTGCCAGTATCTTGAATGAGGTCGCTTCCTTGGTTGTACGCGACTGCTGTGCAGTCTGGACTGGTCTCCATCTGCTCGGATGACGCAACGGCTTCGGTCCATGAGGTCGGCGGGCCAGGTTCATCCGTAACGGTGCCCCTGGTGGCGAAGGCAGTCTCGCGATCGAGGTCGGCTGGTTGAGTGGCAACGGCGGGGCGTTGCGTGAAGACACGTATCCGATCGGTGATCTGCATTGGAGTCACACGGGTGCCTGCACCATGGTGGGCGGTGCTGAGGCCGCGAGCCCGCGTGCCCTGGTGGGACGGGAGAGCGGCCCGATGGCAGGGGTGCGCTGACTTGAGGGCCCGGATGAGCGGCAGCACTGTCCAGAGCCCATCGAGCTGTGGCGACGGCACGAGCCCACCCAATGGCCCAGCCTTCGGGTCCTCGCCGGCCAGCTCCGCGCTCAGGCCATTGGCGTGGGGGCCGCAGCCAGTGCCAGGCGCGCGGCTAGCAGCAGCGGGAAGGACAGAGAGGGCTGAGCTAGTTCCGTGTGGCCGAGCCCCCATGTACCATGCGCGGTCGGCGGTCTGGCGCCCCGGGCCTGGGACTCGGTCCCGGTGGTGGCCCCCCGCTCTGGAGGTATCGTCGCCTCGTGCCTTCCCAGACGCCGAAACAGCGATGGGGCGTTGCATGTGGGCCCGTCTCAGGACGGTGGAGTCCTCCTCCTCCTCCTCCTCCTCCTCCTCCGCCTCCTCCTCCTCCTCGAGGTCCTCCTCCTCCTTCTCCTCCTTCTCCTCGAGGTCCTCCTCCTCCTCCTCCTCCTCCTCCTCCTCCTCCTCGAGGTCCTCCTCCTCCTCCTCCTCCTCCTCGAGGTCCTCCTCCTCCTCCTCCTCCTCCTCCTCCTCCTCCTCCTCCTCCTCCCTGGTGTCTGGGGGCACTTAGAGCTTCCGTTCCCCGGCGGGGCGCGGCGTGGGCCCCGGCGGGCGGGGCTGCTCCGCCGCGGAGGGCCGGGTGCGCGCCAGCGCGTGGCGGCCCTGCGGGTTTGGGGCGCCGGGGCCGGTCCACGAGCCGGGCATCGCTCGGAGGTGTGCCTTTTTTCCTCGGCGAGGGCCCAACTGTAGAGGGAGGAGGAGGAGGAGGAGGAGGAGGAGGAGCAGGAGGAGGAGGACCCTTGAGGAGCATCCTGGACCATCGAGAGAAAAAAAAAACACGCACGAGACCGGCAAATGCACGGGAGATGGACGTCCGAGCGACGGCGAGACGAGGGCCTGACGCATCCGCGTCGTCGTAGCGAGTGGGCGTTGTGGTGCGAGCCGTTGTGCGAAGCGCAGTGTGCGAGCGCGTCGCGGTGTACGCCGTGGTGCCGCCCGTGCATCGCGGGAGTCGCGTGGCCGTGCGGGCCCTACCCCCGCTCCTCGGTCAACCTCTGACTTTTACCATTCTGCTAGCCTGAAGTCTTCTCACGCATACAGCTGTTGCAGTCACGTTCAACTCATCCTTACAGCTCTCCGGTATCTTCTGATGTCCTTTCGTGCTTATCCACGGGGCACCGTCATAGGACAACCGCGGAAACGCACGGGACATCCGCCCGGCCACCGCACGGCCACGGGACAACCCTAGTACAACCACGGGCCGCACGCGCAAGGCACGCGGGACAATTAAGGATTGGGGTCATCGCGTTGGGCACGCCAGGGAGGGGGGTATCACTTTGTCACATGGCATGTCCCTGGCTAGGCACGGAGCGCTTTCACCGTCACGAATATCCGCCTCGCCTGCGAACGCGCGACCCGGATCGAGACAAAGACGGATGTGCTGGTTGTGAGATTTCTGTTTCATCCCGATAACCCCCGAGGTCTCCGATAGTATCTCGATTGAGTCGATAAGGCGTGCGATATCGCAGCTTTGGTGCAGCTTCACATTCACGATTGACGTGTTCAGGGGGCTGCCATGGGCTTGTAATGGTATGTATACGATGCGTGTATGTCGCAATGTGTTGGTAATTCTAGTACTCACCGCATGCATGTAAGCGCCAGGCGGTCCTGAGGAACGTCAGTGGCCGTGATAGCTGCTTGGAGGCAGCTTTGGTATTGTTTCGGGGTGGGCAAGGCCTCAGAAAAAGCTCACACGTCATGGACGAAGAACTCTGACGCCACAGAATCCAATTAGTTTTCGCCCGCCTACTGCACGAGTGCTTATTTGTCTGCAGTGCGTGTGCGTTCTACTACGGCGCATCGCAATATCAGGCGCTACATGGCCGACGACCGGTCTGTCTACCAGACCTCCCGGTAAGCATTGGGCCACGAGCAAGGGGCGGAAACGTCGGATCACAGTGGGGGGCGAAGAATCAGGGAAATTAGCTGTCACTCTTTTATCAAGCCGCAGCAGTAGCCAACGCTAACCAAGCCCTACGCACCAAAACAACGGCAGCAGGACATCACCAATATCAGCCCGGCGATCTCGTGGACTACCACTGCCCGACCACAGCGAGAGACGACTGGGGTGGATGGACTGGCCCACGCCCCATCGCCCGCAATTGCCCTGACCGAGGTCAGATTGCAGTTCAAGTCGGCGGTCGAGAAGCTCTCGCACAGTATCCAGACTGACGTCGTACACTGTACCTACAAGTGCTGATGGTCCGCGAGATTGGCTCCGACGCAGCGGCCGCGCGCGCTGCGCTGGCCTTCGTCGCGAGCCTGGCCGCTGGGAAACCTGCCGCGGTTTCCGGCCTCTTGCCGACCGAGCAAGGAAATGCGCGGACGACCGCGGCGAGCCGTCTCTCGCCTAAGGTACACTTAGCTTTGCAGTTTCTCATTTTATTTTTCCCGAGTAGATAGCGTAGTAATTGTGCGTCTGGCTAAGAGCATCCGCGGGTGACCTGCAGTGCCATATGCTGACCGTTGCATTCTGGCATGCTACGACATCGACGTTGACAGGACTCCACTACTACGAATCCGAAGGACCAGCCCTTCATCCACGGCATCACTGGATCTACACACGCACGAAGAATCCAACGCTTCAAATCTTCAAATATTCTAGCAGGCTTCGACGAATACCTATCTAAGTCTGAGAAACCTGGCGGGCGCACCAGCACGGGGCGGCAACGCTCAACAGGAAGAGCAGCTTCTAGTCCCAGCCGCGCTCGATAGAAGACGCCCGACCATTACCGAGGAATCTGAAATGAATTAGAGGCGCATATCATGGAAGCGTGGCACATAGGACTCCCAGAGGAAAAGCTCTACATGAGACCACGCCATGGGGGTCCTTCTATTCAGTCGCCACGGACATGATCGCAGGAAATCACGCGCACGTGACTGTAGCCAGCGAGGAGCAAGGACACTTGCAGGACATTGTCTGCGATCGTCACGATGATACTTATGAGAACTTCCCGGCGCCCTGCGCCACCGAGTACGACGAAACCTACGAATTCGATTCGGACGAACACGGCCAGTGCGTTGAGCTTTGCTTCGCTACTGACATGGCTAGAATCGTTCTAGCAGAACAACAGCCCCAAACATTGAGCGCCGGACAGATGACCAATATGCGCGTCTATGCCACGGCCGAATATAAGACGGCCGCGGTCGTCAAGAAAGACGACCCCCCGACGAAGGCTGACGCGCAGGCGAACTCGGCCAAAAAAACCATGGCTTTGCACGCGGAATTCGAAATATCGCATGGTAGCAAATGCTTCAATGCGCAGGATATGAATAACGCCACTCACATCATGACACCTAAATTCGTGTCCAAGTGGAAGTTCGTGAAGAATGAAACGGGCGAAATGGAACGAACCATCCGACTTTCCCGGGCCTTTCGCGGCTTCATGGATGCCGAGGCCTCCGATGTGGAAACCTTCGCAGGCGCGGCTCGTCGAGCAAGTTAAAGACTGCTCGCAAGCGCGGCCGCGCGCCTGAAATCGTGGATCATGGCGCCCATGTGTATTGGCAAGGCTTATCGTGGGCTGGCAGAAGCCACTGGCGAGGAACACATGGTCTGCTTTGCTCCCCCACCTGGCTCAGCATCGGCGCTGCGCGCGCTGCCGGGCTTCGCGGCTCGCGACGGAACCATGCGCTGCCTGCAGCGCTGAAAGCCCGTCGTCGGCACCAAGGATGCCCGCAGGGCCTTCCCCTTCACATCCGGGGCCAGCGCAAGAGGCCATGGGCCGACACCTACTTCGCACGACGAGAACTCCGAGACAAGTCCAAACCTCCTAACAGCCAAGCACGTTGATGACATAAACATGGCAGGAGTCGAGGATACCATGGATAAGTGCGTCAAGTGTGTAGAGGGTACGTATGGCGCGTGTAAATGTCAGAAGCAAAGCTATACGAACTGCGCCGCACGCTACGCCGAGAACGAAGGCGGCCGCGTCCAATTGGATCAGGATGAGTACATCAAAGAACTTCGTTCCATGCAGCACCCAGAACTCACGGGCACTGTAGCATAAGAGAAGACAACGACAATCGCACTTGATATGTTCATTAGCCTACGTGGTGCGTTAGCATATGCATTAATCACGCAAGTTCGGTAGCGTCGCCGCCGATTTAGGTGCCCTGTGGCTCTATAGTTCTGTAGCACTACAGCCCTATAGCCTTATAGCCCCTAGCCTTGTAGCCCTATAGCCTTATAGCCCTAGAGCATTATAGCCCTGTGGCCCTGATAGCCCAATAGCCCTATAGCACTCTAGCCCAATAGCCTTGTAGCCCTATTGCCCTATAGCCACACAGCCGTGTAGCCCTACAACCCTGTAGCCCTATATCTTTATAGCCCCATAGCCTGATAGCCCTATACCGCCGCAGCCCTAGAGCCTTAAAAAGATTCGGATTGAGTTTTACTGCAGCGTGTACAACACTAACCTACAAATACGGAGACTCAATGCCGCGACGCGCAAATTTCAACAACATCCCGATTAAATAATATAGCAACTCGTGGTTCCGACACGAGAGGTAGACCTTCATATTGACTCCGGCTATCGTCGCCTCAACTGCGAGGCCGATGGCGAAGCTGATGGGTGCGGCATCCGAGGAGCCAGCCTGTTATCGTGCGGACGCGCGCCCAATTGAAAGGCAGTTGTACATCTTTTCGACGCGCGCTGCATGTCGCGCTCCAGCTACTCAGCTGAAACCATCGCTGCAGCCCATAAATTGGAAGACTGCCACGCTACATTGCGGCGCTACACGAGGTGAAGGCTGGACCACCAATGCCGACACAACTTAAGCATATCTTAAGCATAGATGGTCTGAGCATAGTGGCTATCCTCACCGTAGACGCCGAGTCGGATTTCAAGTTTCTATCAAGTAAGGATTTGCAGAAGTCCACTGCGTGTGCCTTAGGAGGGCAGGTCAGCTGGATATGAAAAATGAAGGATCGGGGCGTCGCTCATAGCGTAGAGTGGTTTGACCCACAAGATATGACAGCCGGTGGTCATACCAAAGTCTGTATTGATCGTGAGCTACTGCTGCAAGTTATGGAATGTACGCTGTCATTCAAACATGAGGTCAATATTTTTTAATGTCATTCACGGATTAGTCAATCGTGTTCACCTTAATTCTCTGCGGGTGATCATGTGGCTTGGCCCGTGATGACCCATGCTGATATGTGGTCTGTCATGTGGTCTGGCCCATGACAGACCATACGTTTATATGCTGTTTCTGGCTTGCCTTGACTTCTTGTACTGCGGGGCAAGTAATATATTTGTTGTCCCTTCTTACCTTGTGATTGTATTTTAGGACTGGACCTGACGTTCGGCCCCCGTTCCCGACTTTGAACGGGCTCAGTGGGTGGATCAAATAGTGAACGTCATGATCCATGTCCGGTGTTGCCTTGGCTCAAGGTAGCGCTACCCGCTTTGTTTGCCATACACTTGTGAGGCACAATCGAACCTGAATGTCGGATACAGGCCACATCCACCATAGTTATCCGTCTCATCCCGTGTATTATATAGTTGTCCTTTCGCCCTGCGTGCCATTGAGGGAGAAGCTATGGGATATCCCGATACGTCTACGACGTGATCGTACAAAACAGGGTCTCAGTTCACTACCTCATGGAGCCCCTGACCCTTTCTTTTCACTTGGTCTCGGATTGCTGCTGGTCGCCTGGGGGGATGGGCGTTTAATAAACCCGTCCCCGAAAAGGAAAAAGGGGGTTGGAAGAGGAAACGCCTTGAACCAAGCACGCCCTGAAGGGCTGGTGGGACTTTCAGTAGCACGCGATGCGACAGGAGCGGGTTCTGTTACAGGGATAGCGCGCGAGAGTCCCGCGCTGGCGACCTACAGCGTGGACAATCTAGTGCAGAGCCTACAGGCTAGCCCCGCTAGGGCATGATGTTGAGCCCCACGGGGGGTCGGACCTCAGCGTTGTGGCTTTCCCGCGTCGCTGCGAGCGGTCGCGTTGGTCCGATTTCATCGGTCCAAGTGGTTGTTGGTCTACGTCTTGGCAAATAGGGCGGACGCCAGCTTTTGCATCCTCCCCGCATCCTCTGATGGCCCCCCCTTCTCCTTTGAACTCCAGGTTCCTTGGCCGTTGTGTGTCATTCGGCTCGTGCCACCCCTCCCACCCACCCCCGCACCTCCAGAGCACCGGCAGGAGCAGTCAGAAGACGTCCTGCAGACAATCCGAAGAGGCTTGGAAGAGCTCTCTAGGACGGAGGGGGCGGCTCCAGCAAGACATGCGCCCTCCCCCCGGTTCGTCTCCTCTTCCCCCTTCGTCTCCCTACCTCTCCTCCTCTCCCTCCACTCACTCCACCCGGCTTATGCTCCCTGCCTGCACCCCTGCTACCTGCTACTCTCCCCCACGCCCTCCCCCTCCCCATCCGGGAGGGGGGGAGGGGCGACGACGACGGCGACAGTGAGGACGGCGACAACCGTGGCGGCGGCGGCGGCACCTTTGACTCCCGCACATCCTGGGCACTCCTGCCTCCCTCTTCCCATTCCCTCCGCCCAGCCGCTGCCTGAGTGAGAGCCAGCACCAGCTGCAAAGATCACGGATACAGTCGGGGCCTTGAAGAAGGAAGCTTTTTCGTTGGGGAGGGGCTCCGCGTCCCTTAAGTGTTTCGCAGCTGGCCTCAGGTTTTCCTGATGTTGTCGACAGGAAATCGAAGGTTAACTTATGGAAAAAAGGGGCCTCGTTCCTTATTTTGGGGCTCCTTAGGTCAACGCCCCGACGGTACCGCCAGAGGCCATGTGCGGCCGCTCCCGGGGAGCACGTAGGACCCGCTGCATGCCGCCACTGGGCGCGGGCCCCGCGGGGTGCGACCGCGGCAGGAAGAGGGAGCCAGGGGCACGGTGGAGGAGAAGTACCCCTCGGTCGTTGTAAGTAGGTATTTTTGGATTCCCAGATTCCACTCTACTTCGAGCGCCTTCCTACTTCAAGCGTCGAGTGGTGTTCCCTCTTCCCTCCTCTTCAGGAGGCGGGCGGAAACCCAATCTATTTCCAACGTCTTCATACTTCATGTTTCTACCCACTTCTTCCGACCGATGGGTAAGGGGGACACGGGAGGGGGCGGTAGGGTCGGGGGTGGGGGTCGGCCTTCACCTGGGAGGTCTCGCGCAGTATCGCGGGGCTTCTCAGCGCGCCGTAACTCGTCCACGGGGCTGCGGACCACCAAGCTGGCATCCCGAGTCGTGGAGTCCTAGTCCTCTGCCCGCCCCTCCCTGGCATCTGCTGTGAAGACCACGGTCATCATCGCAGCCCGGCAGTCCTGGCAGTCTGCGCACCACGACAACACGTAGCACGGAAGCCAGATTTCCATGAATCGTGCCATGCTTCATGAATCACGCATCCTTGGAAGCCAACACCAGTCTCAGTAAGCGGTGGTAACGTCTGCCTTGCGTAGGAGTTGATCAGTTCAAGTGCACCAGCGAATGGTGGCACACAAGCAGGCACATCAGGTATTTGACGTGTTGGCCGCAAATGCGCGATTGAGAACTACGGGTTTCGACGATGACGTTACACATGCAGCCAAGGTTGTTGACTCAGAAGGTCTTCGGGGCCGACAGCTGTCAAGCAGCAAACACGAACAAGAGCGCCGCGAAACGTCGCCAGGGACGTACACAGCGGATAGTATAGTTGCGGCAATGTCGAGTCATGTTGCTCCCATCAGTTCGTAGGGAAACTTACCGCGTAAATTGCTGGATCTTCGACAGCGCCGCCACTCTTACGAGCGACCTGACTCTTGGCAGTACGGCGTTCAGCGTGATGATGGTCGACACGGTCCATCGTCCTATCGCCGTCAATCCGTTCTCGCAGGAGGCGGTCTAGACGCTAGACGTCTTTCTAATTCTGCGTGCTCGCGAGCATTCCGTCGGGTCTGGCTCGATGAAGTCGCGGCGAAGCGGCCACCAGCCTGCGACCCCGTCCATGAAGGCGTCCTTGCATCCTTCGTCATGCCGAAGGCGAAGCGAAAACGCAGTTTCATCGTCTGGAGGGTCGCCAGTCGGTCGACCGCCGGGCCGATCTTCGTCGATGCCGTCGCTGTTGTTCTGCGATTCCGCCTTT
Source organism: Prorocentrum cordatum (assembly GCA_963575745.1). Taxonomy (NCBI): domain Eukaryota; class Dinophyceae; order Prorocentrales; family Prorocentraceae; genus Prorocentrum; species Prorocentrum cordatum. Next base: position 1,990 of record CAUYUJ010021675.1, on the reverse strand, counting down.
CCATCGTCGTCCGGAATCGATGGTCGTATGTGTGTTTGCTCTTGCGGCGCGTGTTGTAGGAGCAGTCCCGCCTTCGGCGCGTGATGCAGCAGCAGTCCCGCCCTCGCCCGTGGGATCTATGGGCCGCGCCCACGGCGGTAAGCTGCGCTCCTCTGGGCGGGCTCGGTCTTCGCACGAGCAGTGCCAGTTCCTTCGCCTTCTGGCGAGCTCTCCCTTGCGGTCTCATCATCCTTGATTGGGCGCCTGGAGTCCAGCAGGCACGTGTGTGTCAGATTATTCTTGCCGGTGCCGCAAGGTTTCGCCGCGTCGTCGGGCCGATCGCCTAATCGAGACGAGCACCCTTGTCCAGCGAAGCAGTGTCCCAGGTGGCATCGGTCCTTTGGCCTGACCCCGCCACACAATTCCAATTGCTGGGACGTGCTCTGGCCGTGAATCGTCTGCACAGTCCCCTTACGGACAGCGCCTGTCCACCTCGGTGCCCCTGCTGCTCAAGGAGAAGTCAACAATACAATGGCAATCACTTGGTTGCAAATCGCAGATGGCAATCGGCCAGTGAGGGTCGTGGACCTTCCATGTGACTTTCGTCCGTTTCAGGGACCCCTGTAGATCTGATGCCACACCTCGTGCGCGCAAGTTGAAATTGAAGTTCCTGACGCTTCACACATCGCCACCAGCCCAGGCGTGGGAGCATTACAGTCGGGGCCCTGAAGAAGGAACCCTTTTCGTTGGGGAGGGGCTCCGCGTTCCTTAAGTGTTTCACAGCTTGCCTCATGCTTTCCTTATGTTGTCGACAGGAAATCGAAGGTTAACTTATGGAAAAAAGGGGCCTCGTTTCTTATTTAGGGTTCCTTAGGTCAACGCCCCGACGGTACAGTGGAAAAGCGGGGGGGGGGGCAGGGCGGCAGCCGTCAAACAGAAGGTCGGGACCAGAGCGAGCAAGCCCAGGAGTCGACCAGAAAATCCGTCGCGGATCGTTCGACGTGAGCGGTTTGTCGGGGCAGTTTGGAAGGCCTGTGTTTGGGGATCTCTTGGGGCCCTATTAGGGGTTCTCTTGCAGGTCCTCTTTGGGGCCCTGGGCGCCATCTTGGAGCGCACTGGCGATAAGAATGGTGTCCTTGATTAGTGTCTCCCCGTCGTAGCCAGACAAGTCGCGTCTGTGGGCTCCACTGGGGGCTACTGTGGCCCCCTTTGGGCCTCTTTGGGCCATCTTGCTGGAGTCATCCTGAGCCATCAGGAGGCCATCGAAGGCGAAACTGCGAGAGTGTAAAACACATTGGTTCCCCTTAGGTTTTGGAAACAGCTGGGGCTCTCGGGGGGTCCTTGGGAAGCTCTGTGGTCAATTGGAGCCGTCTTGGAGCGTCCTTGAAGCATGCTGGAACCTACCTTGAACCATGTGGGGTTATCTTCAGCGATCTTGGAGGCAATCTTGGGCCATCTGGAGCCCTCTTGGGCCATCTTGGACGCTCCAACAGCCCGCGCCCCCCCCAACCAGACCTAGCGGAGGGGGCAGGGGGAGGGGTCAAGCTACCCGTCCGCCCGTAAGCAGTGTTGCTCACTCCCACCCGCCCTCCCAACGCATAAGCAACACGCGGGCGTCAGCACATCGCGTAAGAACGCCACAGAAGCCACGGTTTCCAGATGCACCAGACACCCTGGAGGCCCAAGCGCGCCAGGCGCGCCAGGTGCGGCGAGTGCTCCACGTGCGCCCAGTGTTCCACGTGCTCCAGCGCCAGGTGCGCCAGCCGCTGGGAACCAATCTGGGCTCCCATCGCGTGCGCCGCAGTTTTTTTTGCTGCGACAGCAACTGCGCACTCCCCAGCGCATGCTTGTGGCTGCTGGCCGCCGCGCGCGGCCCCCAACCATCCACGCACGAGAAACAAGCGTGCGAACAGGCGCGCGGCCTGACACGCCAACCAGCCGGTGTGCACCGAACTATCCTCGTCGAAACGCAATGCTCGGAGGTGGATCGACCTCCTACCCTGACACGTCG